>LNAC01000385.1:731510-741749 GCA_002007465.1 Ailurus styani
GGGGTCGGGACCCGCGGGGCCTCCGGGGTGTTTTCGTGGGTCGCCCGATCGCCCAGACCGCTCATCTCGAACGGGCTCGGGAGCGGCCTGCGGGGGCTCGCAGCCCAGGGGAGCCCCTCGGCGCCGGCCCCGCACCCCGGGGGCCCCGCACGGCGAGCACGGGGCTGCGTGCTTCTGGAGAATGCCCCTGGAGCAGCCCGTGCACGTGGGGGTTTTCAGAGACCGGCCGTCCCCCGGGATGGCCACAGAGCGGGCCGGGGGCGCAGAGGGTCCCAGACCCCGCCCCGTGGAGCACCCCGGGGCCTTGTAGGGCGGCCGCTGCCCGCGCTGCCCACCGCCGGCATCAGCGGGCATCAGCGTATTACAGCATAGTCCAGCGATTGTTGATGATGATGACCCTGAGTCATCGGCACGGAGCCTGCACGGAGGTGTGTGCACCTCGTTCAGGGGGCCACCGGGGGCTCGTGGATTTTGGGTTTCTCATGGACAGTTATTCTTAAGTCCTTTCTCCCCCGTCCACGTCTAAGGTCTAATCGTCATCACTTCTAAATTTAAGTACTCCTGAGTGTTGGTGATAAAAAGAAGGTAGAAATTTGCGGTGTTGGTTTGCTTATTCATTCATTCACGTAACACTACGTGGAGTGCACTTCTTTCTGTGGCGTGAAAAGGAGATAAGCCCAGACTTCAAGGAACCAAACTGTTTACGGCAAGGGATGCTGAGCGTGTAACCGGAGAGCGTTCTTGGGAGTCTCTGGGTGAGCAGGAGGTGACCGAAGGGACAATTCTGGTTGTCCCCAGGGCCACCAAGGATGAGGAGAGCTGACTCTCGAGCGGTTTACAAGCGAGGTTTGCCAGGTCGTGCTGATGGGCTAGAGAGGAAAGAGGTTTCCGGTTTGGGAGAGCTGGTGGTTGGCAGCGCACCTAACCAAATAAGGAATGTGTGAGGACCAGCAGATGTGGGGTAGGGGCGAGGGAAGTGGGCCCTGAGTACTGGCCTGGGCATGTGCAGTTGGCTGTGATGGAAGTGCTCAGCGGGCACCTGCGGTCCCAGGGAGACGTCGAAGCAGACCTGCAGATCTGGGCGTCCCCACCCCGCAGGCCTGGCAGCCGCAGGAGCTCCTACGGAAGGCTGAGCTGCCGCGTGCTAAGCTCTGTCTCAGATGCTGGAGCGGTGAAGGTGAGCAGGTGCGGGTCTTGAACCTTGAGTGTACTGATTTCTCTCCTTACGCAGCAGATACTGGCCAGGCCTGTGCTAAGCACTGGGGATACACAGACAAAAATAAGCCTGCTTCCTTTTGAGGGCTCTCACGAGGGAGGGAGGGAGGAAAGCAGGTCACTTAAAATAGTTGTGCTGTTACTGCAGACAGGTGGATGGGATATTGTGGTAGTTCAGATAGGACTGAGCCATTGGCTGGGGGCACAGGAAAGAGCTCTGCAGAGACAGTGACGTTTGAGCTGGCTCTTTCTGCAAGAGTGGGCCAAGGGAAAGTAAGCAAGGCATGTAAGGAGGTGGACATGGGTGTGCAGGTTGGCAGGGTGGATGGCAAGGAGTGTCCGAAGAGGGCGGAAAGATACACAGGACCAGTCTGAAGAGGCTTGTATGGCAGTCTGTAGAGTTTGGGTTTTATCCAGGAAGTAATAGAAAATTCAATATAGGATTCTAAAGGGGAGTGATGGGAGCGGCGTTACTTTAGGAAAACAAATGAAAGGCCTGATTTCCACTCCTGCATTTAATTGGGTTATCAGACTACAGAAAAATCAACAAATATTTCTCGTGCAAGATACCATGTTGGACATTGTGAAGAGTGTCCAAAGACATTAAGTAGATTTTTAGTCCTCACAAAGCTCACAGGTCTGTTGGGGACACCAAGTCAGATTGGATTCAGGCCCACCCTAAAGTCCTCCTGAAAACGTGATGATCCCTTTAAAGAGTCTGTCTAAATACACTGCATTCTTTTTTTTTTTTAAGATTTTTATTTTATTTATTTTATTTTATTTATTTGAAATAGAGACAGCACATGCCTGTGCACAAGTAGGGGGGAGGGGCAGAGGTAGAGGGAGAAGCAGGCTCAGCAGGGAGCCCAATTCAGGGCTCTATCCCTGGACCCCAAAGTCATGACTCCAGCCAAAGGGAGACGCTTAGCCGACTGAGCCACCAAGGCGCCCCTAAATATGCTTGCATTCTGAGGTGCCAGGGAAGGGGGGTGGTGGTTAGGGCTTCAGCATGTGATGGGGTGCAGCGAGGGGAACATAGTCCAGCCCATGGCAAAAGCCTTACTGGAGGGACTGGACTTGAGCTGAGCTTTGAAGGATGACCAGCATTCAGCTGAGTGGAGTGCTGGAGAAAGGTCGGTGAGGTCTCGGACATTCAGGGTCTGGTAGCGGGAGAAGCAGGACACTCAGGTTGTCTCAGAGACACAGCATCTGAAGCAGGAAGTCATCACAAGGGAATAACGAAAGGAAAGAATTTAAAAAGTAGTTTGTGACCAGATGCACAGAAGTGTAGCGTCTGTGTTTTAAAATTTTTGCATTTTAACCTAGTGGAGAACCATGTTTTTATTATTGTTTCTTTTCACCCAGCTTTCAGCGCTTAGCTAAAATACCACATCGAGGCGTTTCCTAAGCATTCTCTCCAAACCCCTAGATTCTCTTTCTGGTTGTAGCACCCTATTTATTTCCATTACAGTGCACCCTGAAGCTACCTTTTTCATTCGTTTCCTTGTTCATTATCTCATTTACCCCACTAGAATTTGGGGGCCTTGTCTGTTTTGTGCATCCCATATTTCAGGCTCGTCTAACCATGCCTTGCACATAATAAGAGCTCAATAAATAAGTTGAGTTCACGGTAGTATTCCCTCGTGTGTATGTCCAGGGAATGCGCGAAGCTTTGTTTTCGGAAGCCCTGTCTAGCGGCAGGGTTGTCAAGGACGGACTTGGAGAGCGCGGCAGGAGGACTGAGTAACGCTTGGAAATCTATCAGTTAGGGTCCTTAATAACAAGAACAGAAACAGGCTAGCTTGAACAGAACAAGGAATTTGTTACAGAGACACAGGCTGCTCCCGAGGTTGAAGGGAAAGCTAGAGAATTGGGCCAGGAAGTACAGAAACCGAGGGAACTGGCCGGAGTCAGCGTGACGGGCACGGGCCGACTGCGTGTCCAGGCCCATCTTCCGGGGAGAAAGTTTGTGGTCTGCGTGGCTTTGGTTGCGTGCCTGCCCCTAAGCTAGGAGAGAGCAGCTCATCGGACTTCTCCTGGACAAGGGTGGTTCTTCCAGAGCCAACAAGAGAGGCTGCTCTGCTAATCCAGGTGCCCGGGAAGGGCCCGAGCCATGTTTCAACAGAGCCCACCCCGAAACTAAAGTCAGCCCTCTCAGCAGAGACTGAAAATGGGGTGAGACGGGACCTGAGAGGAAGGCTGCCTTGAAATCCGGGAAGCCTTAGCCGATGTCTGCCTTGTCGCCGTGGGAGATAAAACCTAACTTAGAGCACTTCTTGTCTCCTTCGAATAATGAAATCAAGAGGAGCGGCAGGCCTCGATCCAGACGTGAAGGCTTGGGGGCTGATCCAAAGTCACATGTAGGTGCTGTTTTTCTGACGAGGTGTTTGCCTTGTGACATGTGTTCCTCCTTCTTGCCGGTGTAATGGTTGGGACCATGTCAGCGGTCCCCAGCATTCCAGAGGATCGGGTGCGCAGAGTTCGGGTTTAGGTTCATGTTCTGGATGGAAGCAGACATTTTCCTACAGAAGGGGTACCAAGGGTTTTATGGGCCAGTCTTGGAGCGAGTTTGATTTAGAATGTACCTTAGCTCTGACACCAGCCTGAGTTTTACTCCAAAACTTGAAAGTCTGTGAGGTTTTCTTGGCCCCTCCCCACCTCCCTTTCTGGGCTCCTCATTCACCTCCTGGTGGCCTTGTATCCCAGCGCTTAGCTGCGCTTTGCTTTCTTCAGGATGCTCGGTATTCCAAAATTGTCTGCCTTCCCTCCATCCCCTTAAAAGTCTTCCCTCCTTGATGTAACATTGGTATAAAGAGGAAGTTATTTGCATTGAATTAATTTCTATTAAGACACGAATCCCTGCTTCTCTTGGCATTTAGTACCTGAAGAACCTGAGGTGTCAGTATAAAATAATTTTCTGCGGTTCAGTGGCGAAGGGCTTTGCGGCTGTGCTAAGGAGTGGGGACTTGAGGCCAACGTAAGCCTTTAGTGGGAGTTTTTAAGCCCTGGCACGATCAGATGGGTGTTTCTGAAAGGCACCCGAAGTGGAAATGGGAGGAATGGAACCTTTGCTGTTAGAGTAGTCTGGTGAGCGGTGAGTCCCAGGGCTTCCCCGATGCCCCACGGCACAGTCACCCGCCCTCCCCGCAGCACCTGGCCGGGGTCACTGCTTCCCAAGATCACTGTGCTCCTAGCATCACTTGTATCCTTCATCCTGTTGGATTTTGTGTGTCTCGGTCCTACCATGGCAGTGTGTGCAGGTGGATGCCAGGCAGCCGGCCAGCTCCCTCCTCTCCCATCACCAGCACCTCTTGTGATTTATGACACCGGGGACCGTAAACATTCAGCAGAGGAAGAGAGGAAGGACATGAAACGCATGCTTGCCGCGTAGGAAGCACTGCGTACACGAGGAGCTGGCAAACGCCATGCGTCTTGTCCTTCATAAAAATCCTGCGTGGTGAGTGGGGTTAGCCCCACCTAGCAGGTTAAGGACATGTCGACTCCGGTTGAGTCATCTTTACCGGGTTTCATACCTAATAGGTGACAGAGCCAGGACCAGAGACACACACTGATTTGAAGGTCTTTTCTTTTCTTTTTCTTTTTTTTTTTTAATTTTTTTTTTTTTTTTTATTCATTTGACACAGAGAGAGAGATTACAAGTAGGCAGAGAGGCAGGCAGAGAGAGAGGAGAGAGGAGGAAGCAGGCTCTCCGCCGAGCAGAGAGCCCGATGTGGGCCTCGATCCCAGGACCCTGGGATCATGACCTGAGCCGAAGGCAGCGGCTTTAACCCACTGAGCCACCCAGGCGCCCTGAAGGTCTTTTCCATGGAGCTGAGAGTTCCGTGGATTGTTAACCATAAAGATTCTCATGTTGACATTTCAGGAAACGACAAGAAAGAGCACTTCGGGCAGAGTTCGGGTAGACTTGTGGGTACGGGGATCCAGGCGGTTGCACGCCAGCCTGCTGTCAGAGTCTGGCTTTCCTGGGGGGTTTCCGCTGAGCTCTTTCTGTCCATCGTAAACGGCTCTTGGGTCCACATTGCGCCCACTTGCCTCTTGAGAGCGCCAGGGCTTCTTACTATGACTGCAGTGGTAGCAGGAGCTCTGCCCTGATGAGTCAGGGGGGTGAGCAATGGAAAAGGAGTGGGGGGCAGACTCGGGAGCAATGCGCAGCTCCAGTTCCGTGTGAGAACTTTGCAGCTTGTGGTGTGCAGTCTGCTCTGGGGGCATCCAGATGAAGACGCCTAAGTCCGAGCTCCTGGTTATTCATCATTAAAACCTAGATGAGGATTTGGGGGTTTGATGCACCAGTTCCCTGCAGCCACGGCCCCTGCCCGGAACCCTGCTCTGCTGTTTGCACTTGGTGGGACCTTGAGCAGTCACTTTACCCTCTGGTCCGGGGCGTCTCACCTCTGAAGTAACCATGGTGGCTGCCTGCAAGAGTGGCTGTAAGCACCCAGCGCAGGGGTGATAGTGTCCGCAGCGGGACGTGGTCCAGGAGGCGCTCACATGGCCGCCGCGCCTGGGTGGGCACTTGGCGCTGGGGTGAGCGTCCCGCACAGCGCTTTGGCGTCACCCACACCCGCCTGTCCAGAATTTGGCGGGCTTGGCCCCTCTCCAAGCAGCAGTCTCGCTGATGACTCTGAATGGAAGGGATAGTCAAATGAATCGCTTTAAGCGGTTCTCAGTGACAGTGACTTTCTCGTACAACCCACCTCTGAGTGACTGACTTTTCCCTAATTCCCAAATGTCTTCATTCAAAGACTTCGGGAGCCTGTGGTTCAAGGGGTTAGGAGCATGATTTAGAACAAAAGCGGGGATCCCAGTAATTCGAGGAAAGCGAAAGAAGGAAACTTCTCTGAAGTGTGGTGTGTTGGTGCATGGCAGTAGGTGCACAGCGTGTGTGTGTTTGTGTTGGGTCCCGGGACGTGGAGGCCCTCAGGTGGCTTAATCTTACACACTCCTTAGCCCACACCTGTGCTTTCAGGTGTCCTGGTGTCTTTGGATTCCCCCCAGAGCAGACCCTGAGCCACGGATTCAGAGTAGGTGTTTATTTGGGAAGTGATCCCAGGAAGCATAGGAAAGGTTGGAGGGAGAGTGAATCAAGAAGGGATGCCCATAAAGGGTACGTTAATGAATAGGTGCCTGCTCACATTTAGAAACCAGACGGAATTCCTGAAAGATACCTGGACGAGTTTTTCCATCCAGCTTCATCTCAAGTAAGGACAGCCTTCCAGCTGTTCTGGTACAATTCTTAGAGCTTTCTCTAACTCCTCAGCATTTTGCCCACTCATGTCAATCCATTAGAAATCCAAATAACTGCCTTTACCACCACTGCCACCTTTGTCCGGGCACCATCGAGTCATTGTGGATGCCTGGATCATTGCAGTAGACCCCTAGCTGGTCTGCGCCACAGTCCTGTCTCAGCTGCCTCGTTGCTGTAGGCTCCTAGCTGGTCTCCCAGCTTCCACCTTCCTCTGCCTGCTATGACCCATTCTCAACGGTGGAGGCAGAGTGATCCTTTTGAAACATAATTCAAGTCCTTGTCATTTTCCTGTCAGAATCTTCCAGCGGCTGCCCATTCTATCCGTGGTGGAAAGCTCAGTTTTCCTGCGCTCGCTCAGCCCCGCAGTGTCTTCCACAGCTCCCTGCTCCTCCCTGCCGTGACTTGGGCTCCTCCCTCAGGATTCTCATGGCTCCTTGCCTTCTTCAAACCTCGAGCGGCACTTTGTTGAACGAGTGAGTGACTCGTGAAGTTCTGGTACAGTTTGTAGTGTGTCGTAGGTGCAAATCCTGTGTTCGCGCCTCACCAGAGCTTGTGGTGGCTGCTGTTCTCCCTGTTTTGCGGTGGGGAAAGCGAGCCTCCGAGGTTGCCTGGCCCACCGCGCTGACTTCCCAGCCCGCTCGACCCCGGCCCCCAGGGAGGGAGTAGGAGTACGTTGTGTGTGCTCACGCATGTGCACGTGTAACTGAGACTGAAATTTCACACAGTCTCGGCCTCCCTGGGTTTGACACCTTCTGATAGTTTCTACTCTGTCCTAGTCAGTTTATGATTTCAATTGCTAGTTTCTAATCACTGAATTGTAAGAAACCCTTTTTTATTTGAAAAATACTTGCTCGTGCTTTTACTTCTGCATCTGTTGCTTCTTCCTGTGGCAACATCTGAACTAGGTTTCTCAAGAATGATCAGCACTATAAACAGCATTTAGTACACCGCTGAGCTGTAAACGTGGCATTCTAAGTTCATTCTTTCTCTGCTGACCTTTGTGAGAGACGATAAGGGGTACATAAATGTGCGATTGTTGAGACATGATAGTAGCATTAAGGGAAAATTAAAATGGCTAACAGAAAAGGAAGGACAAAGGTCTCTATCAAGCAGGCACAAATAGAGGAATTACAATTTGCCGCTGATACGAAACGATGGTAGGTGGGAATGAGCAGAAACTCTGCACGCTGACCAAGGCACCTGTTGGGGGACGCCGTCCCTGGAAGCGGTCGTGTCTCGGAGTCTGTTAAATTGAGTCCGCGCCATAGCGGAGAGCAGAATAGCAGGAGAGAAGTTCGTGTACCATGCTTGGTCATTCCAGGCTGGTAGCCTAGCAGACTCTTCTTCGTGGGCTCTTTCTGATCCTTTGAAACCAGAGCAAAACTTGCCAGTGTCCTGGGTGCCGAGTTTAGTGCATTTACCACCTGCTGTCTGGAGAAAGAGAAAAGTGTCACCAACAGTTGTAATTACTTTGAATCCATTCAAAAATAAATGTCATAAGACATCCATTCAAAGATAAATGTCGTAACTACTTTATTATTTTTTTGTGGGGGGGAGAGCCAGAGGGATAGAGAGAGAATCTCGGGCAGGCTCCACACCCAGTGCAGAGCATGACACGGGGCTTGACCCCACGACCCTGAGATCATGACCTGAGCCAAAATCAAGAATTGGACGTTTAATCAACTGAGCCACTCAGGTGCCCCTAAACATCGTAACTGGTTTTTTTTTTTTTAAAGACTTTATTCATTCGCCTGACAGAGAGACAGAGCGGGAACACCAGCAGGGGCAGAGGGAGAAGCAGCCTTCCTGCTGAGCAGGGAGCCCGATGCGGGGCTCGATCCCGGACCCTGGGATTATGACCCGAGCCGAAAGCAGACGCCTAATGACTCAGCCACCCAGGTGCCCCTAAACATCATAACTATTTTAAAGAAGATGCTGCAGTCAGATCAGAGATGGGGTGTTACAGTAACACGAGCCCAAGTGAAGGGTCTGCTTTGGAGAGTCCAGCATCGTCTCTGTATGAAACGGCTTTCCCTTTGTTGAAAGCATGGGTGGCATTAACACGGACCTTTTTCTTTGATACTGAATTAAATGTTTGCCTTGGGGCGCCTGGGTGGCTCAGTCGTCGAGCGTCTGCCTTCGGCTCAGGTCATGATCCAGGGTCCTGGGATCGAGCCCCTCATCCGGCTCCCTGCTCTGCGGGAAGCCCGCTTCTTCCTCTCCCACTCCCCCTGCTTGCATGTCCCTCTCTCGCTGTGTTTCTCTCTGTCAAATAAATAAAATCTTTAAAAAAATAAAAAATAAATGTTTGCCTTGTATGAAATGCCAGCTCACCCAGCCTTTGCAACAACGCTAAAGGGGGGCACAGTCGTCCCCCCAGGTCACGCGAGGGCCCCGGTGCTCAGCGGGGAAGGAGGCAGCCTCTCCCCCAGCGCCCCTGCCAGACCTTGTACCCAGCACCGGGCCTTTACTTCTCACCTTTAGGCCGGAAGAGAATTGCAGTGACATCTTCTTTCAGACCGCTTAATTTACAAGTGGTGGTAATTCCGTGTAGATCGGGCCGCGGTTTCCTCCGTGCTATGGTTGAAAATGTGAATTGGTAAGAAAATAGTCTTCAGGAGCTGGCAAGGTAGTTAGCATAAGAAGCCAGGCTCTTCTGTTGTTGAACATTCTAACCTTTGCTAACTACTGTGATGCATTAGCGATCTGTGAAATTCTTTCTCTTTCCAGAATCTTCCCTGCTTTTAAAGGTCGGGTGAGGACCCCCTCCCCGCCTCCCTGCAACCCAGGGCTCACAGTTCACATGCGGAGCAGTGCCTCCCATGATAAGACTGATTCCCTTTCAGGGTTGCAGCCTCAGGGGCTTCGGTCCTTCCTGCTTCGTCTCCCCACAGAAAGGGGTAGACCCGAGCTGGGAACGGACCAGAACCCCGCCTAGCAAACCTTTCGCTGCCCGCAGGGCTTTGCCGCCCCGCCGCCGCCGGGCTCCAGCGGCCTGGACCTGGTCTGCGGCCGTGCGAGCCCCTGTGCCGCCGTCCTTGGCCCCAGAGCCACGCGGTGAGCCCCGGAGGCCGCTGCCCGTGCGGCGCGGGAAGCGGTGCCTGGCGCCGCGGTCGGGCGGCTGGCGCTCCCCGTGCCCGAGGGGCGCTGCCCGCGTCCCGGCCCCGCGGTCACACGCGCTGTGCTCTGTCTTGCAGGTGGGCGGCGGCGATGGAGGGGCTGCTGCACTACATCAACCCGGCGCACGCCATCTCTCTGCTGAGCGCGCTCAACGAGGAGCGCCTCAAGGGGCAGCTGTGCGACGTGCTCCTGATCGTCGGCGACCAGAAGTTCCGCGCGCATAAGAACGTGTTGGCCGCCAGCAGCGAGTACTTCCAGAGTTTATTCACCAACAAGGAGAACGAGTCACAGACTGTCTTCCAGCTCGACTTTTGCGAACCGGATGCTTTTGATAACGTCCTGAACTACATTTACTCTTCTTCGCTGTTTGTCGAGAAAAGCAGCCTCGCGGCCGTGCAGGAGCTGGGCTACAGCCTCGGCATTTCCTTCCTGACCAACATCGTCTCCAGGACCCCGCAGGCCCCCTTCCCCGCGTGTCCCGGCAGGAGGAAGGTCTCCGTGGACGACGACGAGAGCAGCTCTCAGAAGAGGAGCGTCATCGTCTGTCAGAGCCGGAGCGACGTGCAGGGGCGGCCGGCGAGTCAGAGCCCGGCCGAGCCAAGCCCCGCACCCCGCGCGCCCCCCTGCGCGGCCGTCAA
>LNAC01000385.1:749594-773279 GCA_002007465.1 Ailurus styani
AGATCACAAGTCGGCGGAGAGGCAGGCAGAGAGAGAGGAGGGAGGAGGAAGCAGGCTCCCTGCTGAGCAGAGAGCCCGATGCGGGCCTCGATCCCAGGACCCTGGGATCATGACCTGAGCCGAAGGCAGCGGCTTTAACCCACTGAGCCACCCAGGCGCCCATCCCCGAGCACTTTCAAGCCTGGGTGTCCTGGGATGGGCCGTCGGCCTCACCCTCCGAGGTAGGGTCCCCTGGCCAGTGCGTCGTCCCCACACCGGCATCTGTCCCAGCCGAATGCCTTTGCTCCCATCGACAGGGCCTGGATCATTTCCAGGGCACTCATCCTGACCCCTTCCCACCTGCTGCTCACCCCAGCTCAAAGCAGGCGCCTCCGTGTTCCCAGACACCCCGAAGAGCCCTGTCGCCCCCCACCACCTTCTGGTCTACCCATAGGTAGCAGGGCTGTTCTTTGCCTTTCCGGGGCTGGGCCAAGGGAAGGCACGAGTTGAGTCTCTGATAAATACAGCGAAGAAATCTCGTTGGACGCTGCAGCCAGCCTGCCCGCTCATTCTCAGCTGATAGTAGAAGAAACTGGCTGAGTCTCTCTGCATTTGTCCCCCAGATTCCGACTCAGCTGCTCAGAGACCCAGAGTGTGGTTTAAGTGTTTATCCCATTCCCAGTAAGCCTGAGGAAGAACGGAAACGTTCAAATGGCGGGTCTCAGATGAAGGAGTCCCTCGGCCTTTGTAAATGCCGCACGCTCTTGTGCAGCTGTAACTGTTTTGGGGGTGTGGCGGGCTGTGTGGGTCACTGGCCCGACCACACTGCCCATCAGGTCACCCTGGTGTGGCGGGTTGTCCAGATAAACTCATCTGTCAACCCAAGAACAGTGAGAGCTCTGACCAACGACTACTGAAGGGTGGTGGTGCTGACTGGACGTGTCTATGCAGGTATTCGGAAACCAGTAGCAGCCTTGTTTTCCTCTCACATGGTGTCTCACAGTCCCCCGTGCTCAGACAGCCCAGTCCTCTCTCCTCCCTTAGCTCGGAATATTTCTCGGTGTTTCTTGGATGTTCACAGCCTTGATGGTTTTTGAGGATTATGGACCAGTCATCTTGCAGAGCGCCCCTTAATGGGCTTTTGGTGTTTCCTCCCAATTAGACCCCAGTTACTCATTTTTGCACCAGAACATCACAGAGGCTGTGATAGTTCTTTCCATTTGGACCTGTGTGTGGCGTGCACTGTCCATGTGCCATCACTGGGGGTGCTCCCTGCATCATTTCTGCGGGTTTCTCCACGGTGCCTTCTCCCCCCTCTGCAGTTAATAAATATTCTGTGGGGATTATTTTCAGGTTATGTAGAATCCCATTTTTCATCTCCATTTTTACCCACTGGTTTTAAAATCTGTTGCTGGGTTTTGCCTGAATTCCTTATTTTGGTAGTCGTTGCCAAAAGAGATTTTCTGACACCTTCATGCCTTTTTCATTTATACGTGTGCTCTCTACTGAAAGAAAAAACATCTGTTATTCCCATTAATTTGTTTGTTGTTTCTGTGTTGTGGACTCAGGGAGTCCTAGTCTCTTCAAGTGGTTGTAATCAGTCACCATTGTTGTATATTTTTTGATGGTCAGATACCCCAGATTTAGCCAATAGGAGCTTCAGACTGGCTTCTCTGACCTGTGATGTGTCCCCTTGCTCTTGGAGTACTTTCCTGCTTTCTCACTCAACAAGGTGTTTCAGACTCGCCCTGTCCTTTTCCTCCCAGAGCTACAAAATGAGGCATTTCTCTAAGGATGCTGGTTCCTTTAGGTGGGGAGAATCAGTTTGTTTGGAGACCAGGATCTGGGCAGTAGCTGTGCTCACTGATGCAAGGTATGGGTGTGCCAGGTCCTTCAGGGGAGGGCTTACAGGGAAAACACACACACACATGCAGGCACACACACACAGGGACATCTGGATTTATCTCTGAATCTTCTAGACCTATCTGGCTATGCGCAAATCTATGAGTTCACACAGATAGCTTCAATTCCAACCCAATGCCAGGTCGTCCATTCCATGGCTCCCCCTTTCCATACTTATGCCTTCCCTCTCTGATAGTGACAGACTTGGCTCCCATGGCCTCAGTGTCCCTGTGTGTAGCCAGCCTCCAGCCCCCTTGCACCTGCCATCCACACACAGGCTGACTGCCAACTCCATGGGGAACTACCTAATGGCTTTTTAACAAAGGGAAAAAGGAAAGAAGATAGGAAGGGAGGGAGGAAGGACTGTCTATTTGTCTTTTTTCCTTTTAGTTCTATCAGTTTTTGCTTCATGTAGTCTAAATACTCTGATGTTAACTGCGTCCATGTACAAGATTGATTAACTGGCCTCATTATTATTTTTAAATGAGCTTCTTTATCTACTGTGAAACCTACTTTGTTTTTTAGTAATATAACTACTCCAGCTCTCTCTTGACAAGTTTTAGCATGGTATATTTTTTCCATTCTTTTACCTGTTTGTGTCATTATATT
The DNA here is from genome assembly GCA_002007465.1 of Ailurus styani. Classification (NCBI taxonomy): domain Eukaryota; kingdom Metazoa; phylum Chordata; class Mammalia; order Carnivora; family Ailuridae; genus Ailurus; species Ailurus styani. Next base: position 752,085 of record LNAC01000385.1, read on the forward strand.
TAGTGTGTGTCTTGCAGGCAAGCATATATTTGGGTACTGATTTAGTCCAATCTGACATCCTCTGCCTTTTAGTCAGAGTATTTAGACCATTTACATTTAACATCTTATTATTCATTTTCTACTTATCCTGTCCATTCTGTGTTTGCAGTTTTCTCTTTCTCTTCCTTCTTTTGGATTAACCGAGTTTTCTTTTCCTTTTTCTTTTTTTTTCTAAAGATTTATTTATTTTAGAGAGAGAGCATGGCAAGTTGGGGGAGGAGCAGAGGGAGAGAGAGAATCCTCAAGAGACTTCCCGCTGAGTGCAGAACCCAACATGGGGTTCGATTTCACAATCCTGAGATCATGACCTGAGCTGAAATCAAGAGTCAACCACTTAACTGATGGAGACATCCTGATACCCCTTGTTTTTCTTTTTTTATGATTCCATTTCTCTTTTGTTGGCTTTTTAGCCATAACTTTGTTTTATTATTTTAGTAGTTATTACAGTTTATAGTATACATCTTTGCCTTATCACAGTCTACCCTCAAGGAATATGAGACCACCTTATGTGTGATGCAGCAATGGATGGCCTATGTGTCCTTTTCTTCCTTCCCAGTCTCTGTGCTACAGAGAAGTGCTCTGCTCACTTCTGTGTATGGTATAAAGCCCCACAATACATTGTTGATTTTTTCACTTCAAATAGTCAACTAAGTGTGAAAGAAATCCAATTAATAAGAAACAAAGTATTTATATTTACCCATGTAAATTTCAATTTCTGGTGCTTTTCCTTTCACCTGTAGATCCAAGTTTCCATGTGGTATCACTGTCCTCTGCCTGAGGACGTGAACGTCAGTTTTTCCTGTAGTGTAGGTCTACTGGTGCTGAATTTTTTTTTAAGATTTTATTTATTTATTTGATAGACAGAGAGAGATCACAAGTAGGCAGAGAGGAGGAAGCAGGCTCCCTGCTGAGCAGAGAGCCCGATGCGGGGCTCGATCCCAGGAACCTGAGATCATGACCTGAGCTGAAGGTAGAGGCTTTAACCCACTGAGCCACCCAGGAGCCCCAGTGCTGAATTCTTTCAGCCTTTGTGTGCTATAAAAGTCTTTATTTTGCCAATCCTGAAAGACAGTTTTGCTGGGTACAGAATTCTAGATGGATTGTTTTGTTTCCAGTGAGAAATCTGCTGTTCTTGTCTTTGTTCCCTTATACAGAGGGTATCATTTTTACTCTGGCTGTTTTTAAATTTTTCTCCTATTGCCAGTTTTATACAACCTGATTACGATGTACCATGGTGTAATTTTTATGGGGTGTGTGTATGTGTGTGTGTGTGTGTGTCCTTACCCACTTAGGTTCATTTAATTTCTCGGATGTTCAGATTTATAGCTTTTATCAGATTTGGAGTTTTTTCAGCCAATATTTATTCAATTTTTCTTCTTTCCTGCCCTCTCTTCTCCTTCATGGACTCCTTTTATTTATTAGAACATTTATTAGGCCATTTAAAATTGTCCCGTGAGTCACTGTTGCTCTACTGAATTTTCCCCCCTCTGTATTTCATTTTCGATATTTTCTCTTGCTATGCTTCTAATTCACTAACTTTTTTTCTGCAAAGTCTAATCTGCAATTAATGAGCTGATGTGGTTTTCATCTCTAGAAGTTTGATTTGGATCTTATTTTTATCTTCTATGTCTATACTTAACATGTTCCATCTTTCCTCTAACTTCTTGAACAGATGGAATACATTTTTTTTTTAATGTTCTTATCTACTAATTCTATCATTTGTTCTATTTCTGGGTTGGCTTCAATTTATTTCTCTTCCTCCTGATTCTGGGTAACATTTTCTTGCTTCTTGGCATATCTGGTAATTTTTGGTTAGATGGCAGGCATTGTGAATTTTAACTTGTTGGGTGCTGGGTATTTTTGTATTCCTATAAATGTTCTAGAGCTTTGTTTAGGGGACATGGTTAACTTACTTGGAAACAGTCCTATCCTCTTAGGTTTTGCTTTTAAACTGTGTTAAGTTGGATCAGAGCAGCATTTAATATAGGGCTAACTTTGCTCCACTGCTGAGAGAAACACATTTCTTCTACCCAGTGTCCCAAGTATTATTTCAAGCACTGTGTGAGCTCCAGGGATTGTCCCCTGTCATCCTTTCAAGTGGTCCTTTTCTCAGCCTCAGAAATTTCCTTCACATGCAAGTGTTGATCAGTACTTGACTGAGGAGTCGAAAAACCTCTCTCTGTGCAGCTCTCTCCTCTCTGGTACTCTACCCTCAGAGCCCTGGCCACTCTCTTCCCTGGACTCCCAGCTCCAGCTTCTCAGTGGGGGGACTGCTGGATTCTTTCTTTTCTTTTCTTTTTAAAGATTTTATTTATTTATCTGACAGAGAGAGAGAGACATCACAAGTAGGCAGAGAGGCAGGCAGAGAGAGAGGAGGAAGCAGGCTCCCCACTGAGCAGGGAGCCCGATGCAGGCCTCGATCCCAGGACCCTGAGATCATGACCTGAGCCAAACGCAGAGGCTTTAACCCACTGAGCCACCCAGGCACCCGGATTCTTTCTTTCTTTCTCATCTCTCAGTGGTTACTGTTCTTTGTTGTCTGACATGCAGTGTTTTCAGACTCATTCTTTCATGTATTTTGTCTGGAGTTTAGTTGTTCATGTAGGATGGTAAATCCAGCCACCGTCACCCCTTCTTGGTCAGAAGTGGAACTGAAATTTATTATTTTATCATCAACAGGTTTGCTAACATGTCCTAAAGCATTTAGCACTGGATGTCCACGTATGTGCAGCAAAAACTTCCCTGTGGGAAATTTTTCCAAATTCCAAGCTTGAAAGAACTCCGTGGAGATTTTCTCAAACTTGACCAAGAAATCATATGCAGATCTCAGTCAATGAAAAAAAATGTATCCCCTCCTCAGTTCAGCCTTAGCTAGTTCCTAAAAGCCCAGGTTCACCTCAATTCAAACTGTCGTGATGAAGTGATGGTGGTGGGGATGTCAGAACAGACAGAAGTAGACCTCTCTCTCTCTCGTGTTCAGTAGATGTGTGGTCACATGTTTGACCTTTCTCTCTCGTGTTCAGTAGATGTGTGGTCACATGTTTAGACCTCTGTTGTGTTCAGTAGATGTGTGGTCACATGTTCATAAAATTCACCACAGTCAGATGTCATGGGATGGAAGTAGCCTGTAAAGTGAGGGGCCCTAGAACCTAAGCTTTGTTAGCTTCATGACAAATCTGCCTCTGTCTGTTTTATTCACTTACAGTGAGAAAGCTCAGCCACTACCCATGATGTGAATGTTTTAATTGGATCATGAGTCACAGCCTGCTGTGAGACAACCCTTTGCTTTGTCCAGGCCTCCTGATGGCCGGGTGACAAGGATGTACTCCTTAGGAAGATGCTGGAATGACCTCTGACTTGAGCCATCCCTTTTGATTTGCAATGTTTTTGGTGGCAAACATGATATGTAGTTAAAATGGAAGATGTCACTTGACCTCCTTTTCTCTGTCATGTGCTGAAGACTTTGGAAAATCAGAAAGGAACCTTAATTTGTACCACTAGAAATAGAAATTTTGTGTGTAGGAAAGCAGAGATTCGGTCCTAATGATCTCAGTGATGAAAAGGAGATTTTCACAGGCATTGAAGTTGGATCTCCAATCTGAGGTCATAGAACTTATTAAGAACCAGTTTCTGTTCATGAAGGCCAACACCAAAGATAGATTCTTGACTAGCGTGTAATGTTTGATGTTTATTTTGTCTGATTTCTCAGTAAAAGGACAAAGTACAAAATACCCTACTAGCCCTTTCACTTAAAATAATTTATATCAAGTGCTGTTGGTTCTCTTAAGAAGGGCTGGGCTTGGTTTCTAGCCCCCTGTCCACTCCCATAATTCTAGAAACATCCAGGAACACTTCCTGATTTGTCAGTTTGAATAGTTGGAAATGAGTGTCACCTACCACTAAGGAAAGGCCTTACACCATGCAAGGATTTCCCTGGAAAGTTATTTTGATTGATCCAGAGTTCCAGCTGAAAGTTACCAGAGCTCAGGAACAGTCTTCTAATTCATACAAGCTGGAAACCTTTTTTCTTTTTGTGGTCCCTAAAAAAAACATTTTTGCAGTTCCCTGAAAGTACCATAAGTCCGAAACACTGTTCCTGATGGCCGAGTTGGCCTGGTTGAAGGAACAGATGAGGCCAGCAAGTGTGCATGCAAGCCAAGAGAAGCAGGGCCCCAGGTAGCGAAATGGAACTGGGTTTCCAGGGTTTCTGTGGGAATGCTCTTCAGTGGATGACAACCTCCTATCATTTAGGTTTATTTTCAGCCTGGTCACCAAACTTGGGAATTCATATTGGAATTTTTTTAAATTATTTTTTCAAATAAATACAAAGTATTTTTATTTCTGACACATGATGAATGAGGGGCTCTGAGGAATTTCCCACTTGGGAGTCTTCGGATTCTCAATAAGACGCACTTTCTGATGAATTACCAGACCCAACAAAGTAGGGTATTTTCCAAGTTCCCTTCCCAGCCCAGCTCCGAGAAGGAAGCACACCTTGTGAGTGGGGTGAGAGTGGGGTTGCCTGAGGGTGGATGCTCTCGGGGTCACCATCCCGGAGCACCAGACCCTGGGACAGTGACGATGTCGGGGAGCCCGACTCTGCGGGGTGTGGGGCTGACGGAGCATGCAGAAAGAAAAGTATTCTCGTAATGAGACTGCCGTCCTTAGAAAGTTTGCAAGGTTGGCCCTTGGTGGGTTTCCGGGAACGTGGATCTGGGGAGAATTCTCCCTAGTGCCCGATAAGAGTGGCTCCCCGTTGCCCAAGCTGTGTGTACAGACCGGGGGGTACAGGCTGAATGCCTGCCCTTCTTCTGCGCGTCCGGAATTTGGACGCGTGCCAGGCAGCAGGTGCTCCCATGACTGGCCCCAGTGAAAACCCCAGCACCGGGTCTCTGGTGAGCTTCCCCAGCAGACAGCGCTGCATGCGTGTCGTCAGGACTTGCTGCCGAAGGAACTCAGCACACCCTGTGTGACTCTGCCGGGGCGGGGCGGCTCTGGGAGCCTCGCTGTGGCCTCCTCCAGGTTTCACTGCATGCGCCTTTCCTCCCGACTGACTCTGCTTTGTGTCCTTCCACCCCCACGAATCATACCCCTGCGTAGGACTCTATCCCAAGTCCTGTGAGGCCCAGCAAGTCAGCAAACCTGGGGTGGCCTTGGGGCCCCAGCACGTGATTTCAAGTCCACGTCACCTTCGTCTCACAACTGAATCAGACAACAGCCCTCTGTACGAACGCACAGCACACGGGCAGGCACCATTCCAGCAGAGCAAGCCAGGGGCTCCCGGCTGACACCCGAAGAGGCAGGCCCGATGTGTGGGCGCGGCGGGAGCCACGGAGCGAGCCCACCGAAGGCTGCAGGGGTCGCAGCACACATGGACGGCACAGCGAAAGAAAGAAAAAGTGGAATATCAAGAGGAGGACTAACTCGACATTATCAGGAGTGCGCAGGCGGGTTTGAGAAACAATTGGAACTTCTGGAAAAAGAAGCATAAATGACTTGAAATAAACTCAGTGCCGGGGGGGGTTGTTTGTGGACTGGATATCTGTGTCCTCCCGGGTCCCCATGTTGAGATCGGACCTCCGGCGCGATGTGTTTGGGACTTGGGAAGGTGAGCAGGTCAGGAGTGGGGGGCCCTCAGGAATGGGGTCAGGGACCTTACCAAAGAGGCCCCGGCCGTCTGCCAACCGGGCAGTGGGTGTCCCCAGACAGGCCTTCTGCGGACACCGTGACCTCGGCCTCCCCGCCTCCAGGGGCACACGCAGCAAGTGTGTGCTGTGTATGAGCCGTCCAGTCGGCGGTGTCTGCTTATGGCCGGTCAACAGCCCCAGATAGCAGGTCAAAGAACAGAGCTCATGTGACCGACGAGAATTAACGAGCCAGCAGATATGTCGGAAAGAAATCGCCCAGAGTCAGGCCGAAGAGACAAGGAGATTGAACATACAAAGGACGAATGTAAAGATAGGGAGGTTTCACTCCAGCCAAGGTAGTGTAATAGGGACCCGGTCTGCTTTCCCCTGCAACCCCAGACAAAATGTACGAGCCCACGGGCCTCAAGACACCGGACCTCAAGACACCGGACCCCGGGCAACGAAGTGACCCTTCTTAAATAATTTAATGTTGTGAAAACACTAAATGTTTAATACTCTTTAATATTAATATTTGATAACAGTGATACTTAATGGTAATGAGAGAATTGCCCCATGGAGTAATTTCCCTTGATCAGGTGACGATTTTAGATAATTTTAATGTCATTAAAATATTTGATATTGGGGCACCTGGGTGGCTCAGTCGGTTAAGCGACTGCCTTCAGCTCAGATCATGATCCCGGGGTCAAATAAATTAAATCCTAAAATTTTTTTTGATGTTTAATGTTACTTAATATAAGATAATAATATTAATTTAAAATTATTTGAGATTATCACTTGGTCAAGAGAAATTGTCAGGCACAGCAGTATCTGAACTGAAAAGAAGACAGGCAAAGACATAAATCTTTAAAGTACCAATGATGTGTTCGTTTCCATTAAAGTCAGGGAAGCAAAATTATAACAAATTCTGCTTATAGTGTTAGCAAACATTAGGGAACATATAGTGTTAGTTAACAAAGTTGAAAATAATGTCATGAGTTTTATATACTTGTTTTCCCATTCTTTAATATTTTTCAATTAATTTCCTGGAAAAAACCCAAACCATTAAAGAAACACGTAAGAAGGGCGCCTGGGTGGCTCAGTGGGTTAAAGCCGCTGCCTTCGGCTCAGGTCATGATCTCAGGGTCCTGGGATCGAGGCCCGCATCGGGCTCCCTGCTCAGCGGGGAGCCTGCTTCCTCCTCTCTCTCTGCCTGCCTCTCTGCCTACTTGTAATCTCTCTCTCTCTGTGTCAAATGAATAAATAAAATCTTTAAAAAAAAAAAAAAAAAAAAAGAAACACGTAAGAACATATATATATAGGGACTCCCTGTTTTCAGGTTTTTTTTGGTTGTGGTTCATGGTCCAACATGGTTTAGCTTACACTGGTCTTTATTTAAAATGTGGATGCTTTGTTCATCAAGGATGTTTTGCATTGATTTAGATCTTTGAAATATTGCATTAAAGGGGCGCCTGGGTGGCTCAGTGGGTTAAAGCCTCTGCTTTCGGCTCAGGTCATGATCTCAGCGTCCTGGGATCGAGGCCCGCATCGGGCTCTCTGCTCAGCGGGGAGCCTGCTTCCTCCTCTCCCTGTCTCTCTGCCTGCCTCTCTGCCTACTTGTAATCTGTAATCTCTCTCTCTGTCAAATAAATAAATAAAATCTTAAAAAAATGTATTGCATTAAAATTGCACCTGTCTTGATTACTGAGTATTTGGGATCCTCTTAAACTTTGGACCCCAGACAAGTGACTCCCGTCCTTAGCGGTGGGGCCCAACTGCCATTCTGCCCCGTCCACCCGCCAGGAGCAGGAAGGTTGGGCAGGAAGCCCCGTTGCAGTGTTCTCATTGGCCAGATGCTTGAAGAGGCCACATCATAGTTCATCAAAGCATCACGGAAAGAAAATATGGTTGGACTTTAAAGTGTATCACAGCTCTGGCTGTCCTGGAGGGACACAGAGGCTTCTAGAAACGGCTATTTGTCATCCTTAGGCAGCTGGACACTAAGGTCCCCCCCCCCCAAAAAAAGGACGCCCGCAGCCGGCCACGACTCACTGGGCTCTGAAGCTGATGGGAACGGGCCAGGCTGCGTCACTGCAATGGTGCACGCTCCTCCGGGACAGGGGCGGTGGCATCTCGGGCCGGGAGGGGGCGAAGCGTCCTGCGGTCAGTGGCTCTCAGACCTGGCTCCACATTAAAATCGTGGGAACCAGGAAGGAACACAGGTGCTTTACTTATCATCGCCCCAAACCGGAAGCAGCCCGATGCCCTTGAGCAAGCAGCAGAAAGGAGAGCGTGAGTCCGCCCAGAGGACTTGCACGGAACCGTGAGGACAAGCGACCCCACGGCACGCGACACCCCGCCAGCAGAAGAGGGACGGAGGAGAGAGCGGACGTGTGAGCCGCTCCGGTAAGGAAGCCTCCCAACGCTGTGCTGCTGGAAGTCCTACCGGGCTGTCTTTGGGCGGTGGGGGGGAGCGACCCCAAGGTGTCCCCTCCTGATCCCGGATCTGGGCTCCCCGGGTGCGGTCCCCCGGGGGAAACTCACCGAACACGTGATACACGCGCTTTTCTTTATATTACAGTTCAGCGAACCTTCAGGAGGCGGACCTGACACCTGCAATCCGGGGCCCACTGCGGGGTTTCTCGGGGTGGGACCTGCCTCCGGCCGGGGCTGGGCACAGCCGATGGGAGCAGCAGCTCGCACGCTCGCACGTGAATGCGCGGCCCGTGGGCGCCGCGTTAAACTGCACCCCTCTCCTCGCTCAGCGCCCCCCATCCGCTTGGCTTCTCATCTCCTCCGCAGAGACAGCCGTGTGCAAACCGAGAGCCCTGGGGGGGGGGGGACTGGGTGGAGTGTCGCAGCGGGAGAACAGGACCTCCTTCAGCCCTTCCCCGGGGCAGAGCTTCAGGCCCCGGGGGCAGGACAAAGTGCCGCGGAGTCTGCGGGCGTCGCCGCAGGATCCACGGCCTGGAGCTGAGTGAGCGGAGACAGGCAGGTCGTGGGACAGCGGCTCCCCGCCCCCGGCTCCTGTCTGTGACCCCCGGCCTCCGGGGAAGGGGGTGCGGCTCTCTGATTGGCAAATTCGGAGGGACAGGTGGCACCGTTAGGAAGAAGCGGGCTGTGGGAAACGGGGCTGCCGGTCAGCTCTGCCGGTGCTCCGGGGCCTGGACCCGCGAGCTCTGGGGCCTCCACAGCAACACACCAGCTGGGCTCAGGCCCTCCAGCCCCTCCTGCACTGAGCTCCCAGGGCCAGAGTTGGCCCCGGTCTTCACGCCCAGCATAATCAGCCCCCCAGTGAGGAAGAGGGTGCTGCATTCGGGGTCTCCCTCGGACGTCCGAACATAAGGTAATCTGGTAAGGCTGACATCGATTCCTGACATTTTATTTATTTATTTATCTATTTATTTTAAGATTTTATTCATTTATTTGACAGAGAGAGAGAGAGATCACACGTAGGCAGAGAGGCAGGCAGAGAGAGGAGGAAGCAGGCTCCCCGCTGAGCAGAGAGCCCGATTCCGGACTCGATCCCAGGACCCTGAGATCATGACCTGAGCCGAAGGCAGAGGCTTAACCTACTGAGCCACCCAGGTGCCCCAGATTAATCAGTTTAAATGAGCAAATTAAATGATGTTAGAATCGTAGGTCAATGAAATGCATATATTTTTGTGTATGTGTATATATATATATGACACATGGATTTTTTTTTTTTTTTTTTTTTTTTTTTTTTCCANACAGCGGGAGAGAGATCACAAGGAGGCAGAGAGGCAGGCAGAGAGAGAGGGGGAAGCAGGCTCCCCGCCAAGCAGAGAGCCCGATGCGGGCCTCGATCCCAGGACCCTGAGATCATGACCTGGGCCGAAAGCAGAGGCTTTAACCCACTGAGCCACCCAGGCGCCCGACACATGGATTTTTTAAAGCTTTTTTTTTGAGAGAGAGAGAGAGAACAACCAGTGGGGAGGGGCAGAGGGAGAGGGAGAAGCAGGTTCCCTGCTGAGCAGGGAGCCCGATGTGGGGCTCGATCCCAGGACCCTGAGATCATGACCTGAGCCAAAGGCAGAGGCTTAACCCACTGAGCCACACAGGCGCCCCAGATTCCTGACATTTTAGACAGGATCATCAAATGGATGGTTTGCAAAAACTGAGAAAACCACCAAGACTCGAGGCTAGCCGGTTTCTTAAAATCCACTGCCAATGAACCTCTCTGGTTTCCGAGTTCTTGCCCCGTCGCCGAGGACCCCGGAGAGGTAACCTGGCTGGGACAGAGCCCCTCACCTCCTCATCTCCTCATCTGCCTCCCTCCTCCCTCCAGCCCGCTCACAGCCCACGCTTCCGGGAGGCATTGCACCCGCACCTCTCCTTCCCCGGGTCCTGCCCTCCCGCTGCAGGCCTGCCTGTCCTTAGCGCCCCCAGGCAAAAGCATCCTGGGGCCGAGTGTCCTGCGACAGGACTTCTCAAATTTTATTCAAACACAGGTTTTGATTCCACAGATCTGGCACGGGGCTGAGAGTCTGCATTTCTAACAAGCGATCTGGTGATGCCAAGGCCACTGGTCCCACACCATGCTTTGAATAGTGAGCCTCCAGGTGACATAGGAACGTGATGCCCCTTCCCTGCTCAACCCTCGGGTCCTTCCCCATCCCCGCTGGGTAGAACTGATCACTCCCGAGCAGGTCCTGCCTCCTTTCCAAGTGGACCTCAGTCAGGTGCTCCCAAACCTGGCTAACATCTGGTGGGCTAACAACATCTGGTGGGCTAACATCTGGTGGGATCCGGCCAGAGCCAACAGCACAGCAGACGCTGGACTCCTGGCCTCTGAACACTGGCTCCACCTGCCTGAGCCCGTCCGCCAACCCCCTCCCACGCGACTTCCTGTTCACCTTGTCTGTTTCCACGTACACCCAAGTCCCAGTCCAACCTGCCCCTGGCCTTGGCCGCCCTTGCCGAGTGGGAGCTGTCTTTCATCCGTGCCCGCCACGCTGGGGAAAGGAACCCGCCAGCATTTCCCACACTGTCCGAGGGGACGTGGTTCATCCGTCTAGACCTTGTGCAGGCTTTAGCTGGGTCTCCCCAGAGAACATGCGCCTACTCCCTGACAGTTCGCTTTTGGGAAGGATTCCGGGGAACAGGTGGGGGCTGGGGCGAGCAAAGCAGGGAGAAGGGGACACCCCAGCAGGGATGGCATCCAGTTAGTTATGCTGAGGACTCTGGGGGCCCCTCCTGCGGGGACCCCCGAGGAGGAGGACAAGGAGGAAGTACTGGCCCTCTGCCTTCTGCCCCAGAGCATGGCCCTTCGTGTTCTACCACATCGAGCCTTACGTGGGTTCCAGAAGCCTGTGCCAGGCCCTTGTGGGGATGATGGAGAAACCCAGGACAGAGATCCCGGGTGCCCCCGAGGCACAGGGCCGCCAGAGCAGGGCTGAGGGAAGAAGTAGGTCACAGGGACAGGAGGTGGGGCCCAAGGCACCTGACACCAGCCAGGGACTGTCCCTCTTCTCAGGTGTGGTCCCAACCTGGGACTCTAGAACCCGGTCCACCCCTCTGTGTGCCAGTGTGAGGAGTGTGTCCTGGCGGGTGCTGGCGGCAGGCCGGCCGGGGTGCGGGCTTGCACGGAACTGGGGGATGACAGGAATGCAGTCAGGTCCCGGGAGGAGCAGATGCTGCTGTAGAAAGAGAGAGGAGAGCAGACGCTGACTTCGTGCCTTTTAAAAAGCTGGAGATATGAGTATATGAAATGGGAAACAAATTCAGATTAAAAATGACCTGCAGGCAGTCTTGTTTTGGAGATCGCTGTCAGAGCCCGGGCCCCTAAGCCCTGGCCAGTGGCCGTGCGCCCCCTCCCTCCCCCCGGGTGACAAGAGAGTAACATTTTCCCCCCAAAAAACAGGAATGTTCTTCAAATCAATCGTCTTTATATTGGACCTTATTAAAAGCTGAAGCTGCATCATGAACATGAACTCAGAGCAACTCTTCCCAGTGTTTGTTAAGTCAGTCGGTCAATTCACATTTTTTTTTTTTGATGTGCTAAAATACACCTAATATCGGGCACCTGGGTGGTTCAGTAGGTCAAGCGTCTGCCTTTGGCTCAGGTCATGCTCTCAGGGTCCTGGGATCCAACCCGCGCCGGGCTCCTTGCTCAGCGGGGAGTCTGCTTCTTTCTCTCCTCCCTGCACAGGTTCCCTCTCACTATCTCTATTGCTATCTCTGTCTCTCTCTCGCAAATAAATAAATCATATCTTAAAGAAAAAATACACCTGGGGCGCCTGGGTGGCTCAGTTGTTTCAGCGACTGCCTTCGGTTCAGGTCATGCTTCCGGAGTCCCAGGATCGAGTCCCCTATCAGGCTCCCTGCTCCACGGGGAGACCGCTTCTCCCTCTCCTCCCTGCTCCTGCTCTCTCTCCCCATCTCTGTTGCTATCTCTGTCTCTCTCAGATTAATAAATGAAATCTTTAAAAAATACATACCTAACATGAAGTTGATCACGTTGACCATTTTTAAAGTGTCCAGTGGCATTTAGTAGCTTCCGGGGGCTGTGCAGCCATCACCATCTAATCCTGACATTTTCTTCACCCCAGAAAGAAGTCCCTTCTCCCCCGACCCCAGCCACTGGCCACCACCACTCTGCTTTCTACCTCCGGGAATAAGCCGGTTCTGGATATTTCCTGGAAGGGCTCGGAGCTGCAGGCTGGAGGAGAGGACACCTCTGGGCTGGCGTGGCATCCCTGTCCTGCCCGGATCCTGCTTCCTCAACTTCCGGGACAAAGCTTGGGGAGTAGGTGGACCGTCCAGCAAGTGGGCTCGGGCTCTGGAAGCGCTCCTCCGATGGCCTCCTGGACATCGCCTGCCGAGGACCCTCGTTTATTACAACGCAGTAATGGCAGCCCGGCGCCCCCCACCTCTCACTGGACTTCTCCTTACGTCTTAGGAACCTGCCGGCAGGAAGCATCTGGCACGCTTGGCTCTGAATCCAGTGGGGGGGGGGCGGCTTTGACGAAGAAATGGCCCCCAGGGTGGCTCACCCCCCCATCGGTGTCTGGACCTCCAGAGGAAGACACCCTCGTGGCGATATTGCGAAGAGAGAAGCACGTTCTGTGTCCACGTTGTCTCCAGCCCTCGATGCCCCACAGTCTGGGTGCCCCACGTGGTGGCTGCCAGCAGATGGGCGGTGGGGTGAGGGGCGGAGGCCCAGGGACTCGGCCCATGTGGAGCAGGACAGCCCCGCCATCCCTCAGCCCCTCCATCCGTCCGACCCTCTGGCACGTCTCCCACACGGAACACATCTCCGCCACCAACAGAACTTCACGTCAACAATCTACGTGTCCTGTTCCTTCAATGTTGCATGACTTCTTAGATCAAATTTGTTTTAAGACAAAATAATTTTTTAAAGACCATTTTCTGGGCGCCTGGGTGGCTCAGTGGTTAAAGCCTCTGCCTTCGGCTCAGGTCATCATCTCAGCGTCATGGGATCAAGGCCCGCATCGGGCTCTCTGCTCAGCGGGGAGCCTGCTTCCTCCTCTCTGCCTGCCTCTCTGCCTACTTATGATCTGATCTCTTTCTGTGTCAAATAAATAAATAAAATCTTTTTTTTAAAAAAAAAGACCATATTCTCCCCAAGTGCGGCTGATCAGCACATTTGAGCATTGGGCTGTGCACACGCAGCGCTGCCGTCCTGCTGTTCCGAGCCTGCCCGCTGGGGGCCTGGGTGAGGCCTGGCCTGGACCCCTCATTTCCCACTGCACAGGAACCGTGATGTTTTGTGATGTGCACGCATGCTTTTATCATTGGAGAAAATAATGCCAACCGGCCCTTTCCAACAGCTTGGACTCTCACTCGCGAATGATTCCCAAAGGTGCGGCGGAGGAAGTTGAGGCCTTAAAGAACCGGCGGGACCACGGCTCCGCCGCTGGGCTGGTTGCTCGGCGGCCACCTTTGCTTAAGCAGGCTGTTCCCAGCTCTCAAGGGCATCCTGACTAGTCTGAGCGCGGCACACCGGGTGACCCGGGCTGAACTCGGGACTTCAGGCCCCTGCGGGCAGCAGACCTCTCTGCGTGCCCCCATCACTGTGCTGCGAGGGGTGGGACCCAAGGGTGGTGGTTGGGGCGGGGTCGGATTCCCTTTTCACGTTTTTAACTCCCTTTAAATGTTCTTTGTTCTTTTTGTTCTTTTGTCATTGGCTTGTCTAAACTCAGCTGTATTGGCTAAGACTGTTTAAAAACAAGATTCAACTGGTAAATTTGAAGATCTAACTGGTTTTATTCATCGGTTCTTGCATTGGGCAGCACTCTCATCTAACTCGGAGGTGTACACTGTGGAAGGTTTTTAGAGGAAGGAGGGTGGAATAGGGAAGTTATTAGTAAAAGAAAGGATTGTTTCAGGCAGGGTCACCTTCCCTCAAGGGGAGGAGCAGGGATCTTATCCCCAGATTGCCTCCTCTTCCTTGGGGGGAGGGAGAGGGCCCATGGGATGGGTTACCTCCTCGGTCCCCAACAGAACATTCCTCGCTGGCCGGTTAGGACTGCATTTCCAGGTGAGGTTGGAACTGCAGTTAGATAGATCAGGGATGAAGTCCTGGCGTGGGGACTTGGCTTGTGGGCCGGGGGTTTTCTTTTTGACAGGACTGTAGGTGGTCTCACCTGCCGACTTTCTCTAGAGATTCTGTAGCTTGGAATCTGTTCCGGGAAGCAGTGAAGCCAAGGGGTAACAGTGAATGTCATTGCCCTACGGGGGGCTGCTGCGGGAGCCCTGCGTGTTCCCAGACCAATACCCCCTTTTATAAAAATGTTCACGTGGACTTTCCGAGATCATGCAGAAGCAGATATTCCTGTAAATGAAGACCAGCTTCCTTGACATCCCCCTCTGCTCCTGGAACATTCTTTTTCTAGTCCCTTTCCAAGGGGTCTGTTCAACGTAGGGGTCGCATTTCTACCTGCTTGGTATTCACCTGCTGCCATCTGGCTTTGAACGTCCTGCCCCTCGGTGACAAAGACACTAGGGCTCTGTCCTGCCCTAGAGCAATGGGACACAGGCACCCAGAAATCATCTCCGTCTTCTTTTTCCTGTTTCTTTGAGGAAGTCTTGTGCCACCACTGTTCTTCAGTCGAGCTCAGCCATGCTTTGGAAAGGCTGCTGGTGTGACTCCCCGTGGCATTCCCAGACAATTGCCAGACTGTTCCATCCCCCATCTCACTAGACACAGAAGCATGAAGTTAAAGCGATATGTGTACGAATAGTCAGGAACACATCCAGAAAGGATCTTTATGTGCTTAAACAAACAGAAAAGGTAGGGCTGAAGCAGGACCTTTTTCTCCCGCCGGGGCCCATCAGCCGCCTTCTTTCCATCACGTGGGTGCAGGCTGGGCTGCTTCCCTCCTGAGGGCTCTTGGCTTCGTCTCTGTGGCCCTCTCAACCCAGGGGACGTCAGACTGGGCTGGATGGGGAGGCAGAGCTGGGAAAGGGAGGCTGGAGCTGCCGGTGTCACCCTCCCCCACTCCCTGCCCACCTCGGCCTCCCGTCCGCCCCCCCGCCCTCCCCGTTGGCTTCTTCCTCCCTCTCCTGCTCAGCCACAGGGTTCCCCAGAGGGAGCTGGAACCTTCCAGGAAATGATGCATGGGGAGGATGGGTGTGGTGGCCCCGGGTGTTCACACACACAGTTACACCTCACACTGAGTGGTGTGTGTGTTGGGGGGCGATGATGATAACTCCATCAGAATCACTGAAAAATGAGACATCCCAGTAAATCTGTGTGAGGACTTGCTCTCTGACTGATTCTGCAGGCTCCTCGTGCAGACTTGCAGGCGGGGGATCAGGAAGGATCACTGAGGGAACACCCGGGTTCCAGGTCTGTCTCTGCACCCCCACCCCCCACCCCCGGCCACGTTGTCCCTGCTGAGTTACTTATTAGTGGAATTACTGTAAGGCGCTGGGCAAACAGAAGTTATTCATGTTTTCCTCCTTTAAGCACTAGATGGGTTGTTCCCACACTTCAGTTCCCAGGCCAGCAAAATTGTTGACTCTGTCTCATTGGATTGTTCGGGGCGCCCCTGGAAGAGACAAGAGTCGTCCGTATTAAGCACACAAATGACTTTGTAGGGTAACAGGTGCTCTATCCTTCAATGGTGGTTTCCTGAAACTCTCCAAAGACGTGAGCTCCCCCTCCAGATATTTAGTGGGTTCTGTCCTGATGCCCAGAGAGGCTTAAACACACACACACACAGACACACACATGCCCAGCACAAAGGGAAGTTTTAGGTCACATTTGTGGGGGAGGAGGCTTGAGTCCCACGCGAGGTAGGCTGGGCCGTGGCCCTCCCGCTGGCTTGCGGGGCCTGGCGGACCCGCCGTGAGCCTGCCCTTCTCTAGCTGAGCCAGCCCCTAGATCAAGCCTGCGTTCTTCTAAAGTCGGCACCGGGAATAGGGAAATCAATGGGACTGCAGGGGTGGACCAGCCCATTCCAAGAAGCGAGGAGCAGCACCCCTTCATGCAGCACAGGAGGCTAAGCCCAGCTAGAAGGCCCCATGGTGGCCAGCCCGTGTTGGGGCCTCTGATGCAGGCAGGCCTTAGCGACAAGGGGGGAGGGCTCTGTCTTCGGTGCCTTCCTCTCTCTCCTCCCAGCCTGCCCTCTTGCCCGGCCCCCACGGCACCTGAGGAAGCCCTAGGAACGGACGTCTACATGGCACATCTGCCTGACTCTCGGACAGCGCGATCCCACGTGTCGGCAGACAGGTGCGGCGCATGCATCGTAGGCAGCTGCCTCGTGGAAGGACATTTTCAGCACAGAAAAGAAAAAAGAGGGAAAAAAGTACAAGGTTAAATATTTCATTCATTAGTTAGGTCCCAGCCTTGGGCACAAGCAAAATTGCCTTGTCACCTTGCAGTTGGGCCATGATGCGGGAGGCTTAGGCGAGGCAGCTGGCGGGGAGGGAGCCTGCCGTCTGGGTCAGAACCCTCCATCCACCCCGCTGTCTGTCGCTGTCAGTGCCGCAGGGCTGCCTCATCAGGCTGGCCCAGGGCAGGCTCCCGGCAGGCCCCCCTCCCTCCCCCTCCCTGCACGCCGGCATGACTCGGCCTCCTTGGTGGGCCCGGCATCAGGGTGGGATTGGAGGGCCCATCCTGGACAGTTCCCTCTCAGGCTGGGAGATGGACAGCCTGGGAGGCCCTGCTCGTGGGCGGGATGGCCCCCGGGACCCTCCTTGGTGGGCCCCTGCGGGATGGGGCTCTGATGTTCCGGCCACTCCAGCAGGCCCTGGGACAGGACTCTGTGTCTTCGGCTGGGACAGAGCAGAAGGTCCACATACGTCCCTCGGATGAACCCTGAATGAACTTCCTTCCCCTCGGGGTTTGAAAGAGGCCGTGTCTCCTGAACTTCAGAACACAAAAGGCAATTCATCTTCTTCGGACAGATCTTTGCCCAAGCGCTTGAGAAATGGGACCCCTTCCTTTCCAGCTTCTAACAGTTTTCTCTTTTTAGTAGAATTTGTTTGCTTTATAAAAGTGATGGGAACAACACAGGCTTTGGGACCGACGCCTCCTGGGGTCAAAGCCCGGCTCTGCCGCTTTCTCACTTTGCGTGGCCCTGGACAAGTGACTCAGCCTCTCTGAACTCAGCTTCCTCACTTTGAAAATGGGAGGATGCCGTCCTCTGCGTGTTGCCCTGAAAATGAAGCGAGGCCATGCAGCCAAGCACCTCCTGCCACATCGTCTGCTGGCACACAGCCCGCCAGGTGCCCAGCCACACCCAGTGCATCATTGGGACCCACACCACAGGGACGCATGCAGGGAGGCCCTACACAGAGGGCTGGCTGCGGGCTCGGGGCCCATCCTGGGGGTGCGGGGGGCTGGCTGGGCGCTCGCTGCCCGTCCTGGGGGAGCGGCGGGCTGGCTGCGGGTTTGGCGCCCATCCTGTGCCAGTCACTCCTGCCAGGGACAGCTGGCATGCAGTCCTGTCTGCAGACTCAGAAGCTTCTCTCCTAGCCCTTGCAAGTTGTGCTTTGGGAGTTCCGGCAGATTTGCAGGACTGTTGCTTTTCTCCCAGTGAAAGCATCATGAACCACATCTCAGCAAAGGAATGGTCAGTAGAATTCAAGGCCTCTAACGGGCCGGGGGTGGTGGGTGGGGGCTAGCTGGTGCAGGGCCCGGCTCTGGTCGCGGGCGAGCTCTGACAGGGTGCACGGGTGCCCTGCAGCCACGGCGGGCCCTGTGAACGTAGCCAAGGAGACGGTCAAATGTCCCCACAGACCCCACTGCCGGGGGCATGGAGCCAAATCTTAAAAGCATTTTGCAGAGAGGGAATTCTCGGAATGTCTTCCCTCGAGGGCCACTGGAGGAAGCCACACATTTGTAATCCCGGGTCCTCTGACCAAGTCCAGGGTCATCCGTCCCAGCCCGCCACGCCCAGGGCTGCTGGTGACCAGAGCCCAACGTGATAATTCGAGCAATAATAATAACCACACAAACTGAAGAAGGAGCTCCTCTACTAAGTCAGAGACAAACTATAAACTTCTGGAAGCTCCTCCTTTCCTCTTCTGCAAATTTAAGATAATTACTTGGAAATCAGTATTGAAGTATTGACCCCGATTTTGCTGTTGTTGTTGTTAAGCATTTTTAAAAATCCCTAAGAATACCTGGCTCAATGGTAATGAACAAGGTCTAGTATTCATGGGTTTGTTTAGGGATAGGAAACATATATGATACTCGACATATGTATTAATTATTAAAAACGTAACATCATGGCACATCCTGGTTTGATGGGGAAAGACGTCAAAATACTTCCATACAGAGATGAGGCAGGCAGAGACCGGGGCGGGATCGCCCAGCAAGCAATGTTTGTCTACGTGAAAAGCATTTTGGGAATGATTTTTACATTAAAAAAAAGGAACAATGGAGCCTTTACTCCTGAGTCCTGTGCTCTCACAATCAGTTAGAACATTCTGAGGAAAAATTTGGAAACGCAGCTTTTGCTGTTTCTTCCCTGCCACCGTGGGACGCACCTGGTCCAAGGTTCAGAGTGATGCCTTCTAGAGAATTCCAGGCAGGCTGCTGTCTCTGGTGGGTCCCGTAGGTTGATGAGAAGATGGTCTCCCACAGGGGGCAGTGTGAGAGCCTAGCTCGGGAACAGTGGCCAGGACCCAAGGGCCCCACCCCTGCACCGAGACCCCTGCCCCCACCCCCTCCACCTGCTCACAGAAGCACAATGCAAAGCCGCGGGTTTCCCTTTTAGGAGTGGTTGAAACCAGCAAGCGGCTGCCGTGAGGGCTAGAACTCACCATGTCTTCGGAGGTTTGGTGGCGAGGAGAGTCCTGTCTGGGCAGAGCGGCGGTCCGGCTCCTTGGGCAGGAGGGAGATGGGGAGGAGGAAGGAGCACTGGCCTGTGAGCGGGGCAAGGATGTAGGGCGGAGGAGGGGGCGCTGTCCTGGGGGCAGGGAGTGTCGCCCGCTGGGGCGGTGAATGACCGGGTCCTCGATGCAAGGGATGACCGTGAACGGGCCCGGGCACGGGGGGTGGACAGGGGCTGGGAGCGGAGGCAGAAGGAGCCCGGTCTTTTCCTGGGTTTTAGATGTTGATGTTTCTACCACATATTGTCGGCCAACGGCATTTTCCTCTAAGCCCGTGCCATTCCTCATCGCCCCTCGACTTGCTTCCAGCCAGAAGTAATGCAGAATGTCTATGTTTACATTGCCTTTGTAGAAACTTCCAGCAGTGTGACGAATTCCAAACCCGAGTGGTTGTTAGTTTGGTTTGTTTCAAGCCTCTGAGGGAGCCGGCGGGTGAGCATGCCTGGGAGACACGGCGGTGGAGGAAAGAGACTGGTTCCACCGGTCCACGGGGCCGGCTCTCGGGTAACCGCCACCACGTGTCCCCTTGCCTGCACGGCCAGCCGCGGAGCCCCAGCTGCCTAGGTATCCCTGTTATTCTGGGAAGGGGGCCCACAGTCCTCGATTATTCAACTGCATGGATTTGGCTACAGATCAGAAAATAATTAGCTGTTTCCTCCAAATAAGAAGAGATTTCTGAGAGAAGGAGGGCATTCCCTGCCCCCCGGCCCCTGAACCAGAGTTCAGTGACTAGGGAGCTCGCGGACAGCTCACAGGATCATTCTGCTTCTACTTTCCAATATCAGACGTGCCGAGTAAGGGCTCGTCCCCCATCCCCCAGCTCACCTGGGCACTCCCTGCCAGCTTCCTGTTCTATTTCCCACAAGGCTCTCAGACTAGCTGCCTCCCAATCCCTTCCTCTTTTTCAAAGCAAGTCAGGCCCCCTGGGTGCAAACTCCTTTGTCCTTCTGCTGCTGCCTGCCCACAACTTCAAGCTCGCCTTCCTCTCTCTCTCCCGCACCTCTAAGCAAGAAATATCTCCTTTCCCTCCCCGCCATGCACCAGGCCTAGTTTAAACCCTTTATTGCACCCTTGGGATCACTTTCTAGCTGGTCTGTCTGCCCCCTCCCATGTCCTTCCAACCTGGTCTCTACCTGCTGCTGGGAACGATATCTGTAAAATTCCATTTTTTCACTCTGTGCTTAAGAGAGCTTGTTGCGTCTCCTTTTCCATGGCACAATCCACTATGCGTCGTCGGGGGCCTCTGGTTGCAGCTGCTGCCTGCCTCCTGACTCCTCAAACTCTCATACCCCCTTGCCCTCTCTGCCTCAGGGCCTTTGCACATACACTCACACGTATATCTTCATATGCCCTTGCACTGCCTCCCCGCTCCGGGAGGCCCCTCAGTCCTGTCTTTAGCATTGGTGGCTCTCTTTGCTCTATTGTTCCCAAGGGCTTTTGCTTAAGTGTGAAAAATGGCCCCATCCTGCGAACCAGACCTAGGTTCCTAGTCCCGGATCTGCCAAACTAGCCTGTCTCCTTAGGAAACTCCCCTCTGGGCCAGTTTCTAAGATTTTTCTTTCCCAGCATAGTGGCAGGGAGGGGCTGAGGGGGAACCGGGGAGGACCCCTCTGCGGCCACACCAGGGCCAGAATCCCTACTGATGTTGTCAAACAGGCTGCCCCCTCCCCGGGAATCTTAGGTGAGAGAAGGTTAAGGCTCAGGTGCAGCCAACCCAACTCAAGGTCAAATCCGTCTCCTAACAGCTGCAGAAAATACAGGAGAATCACTATTTTGTGATTTAGGCCTTTCCTTCGGCCTTGGAGAATCTCGGGCTAGTGTTTTGGGCGATTTCCTACTAATGGGGCCTGAGTCTGCAAGGTGAGGGGTGCAGGAGGCATGCCTCGCAGGCGCGCGCACACGCACACGCACACGCACACGATTCTTATCAAATAACATCCCTGCGAGGTTGGGGCGTTTTCCCAAGACCCTCCTTGGGCGGGAGCAGGCAGCCCGCGAGGCGAGGCTCCAGGCCCCCCAGACTTAAGGGTGCAAGTTGTGGATTTCTAGGGACTTTCCAAGTATGTCAAAGCCAGACAGTGCCTCGTTGTTGGGCAGATGGTGATCCTAGAAATCACCCTTCCACGCGCACAGGCGCGCACACGCGCGCACTGAAGCCAAGCCGGCCGGCCTCCCCGCAGGCCTGGGGTCGGGCTACCCGGAA
>LNAC01000385.1:773922-797028 GCA_002007465.1 Ailurus styani
GAGGCGCGCCGGGGATGCGCCGTCACCATGTCCCGCCTGAGCTCGTGGCTCGGTGAGCTCCAGTGGCTGGGCTTGGTGTCGCTCTTCGTCCTGGCCCTGGGCACCGTGGGCCTGTACCTGGCGCAGTGGGCGCTGGCCAGGGCGCGACCCCGGCCCCCGCGGCGGGCTGCCGAGCCCGGAGACCGCCCGCGCCCCGAGTCCGACGCGCTGCTCGCCTGGATCCTGACGCTGAACAGCTGGAGGAGCCAGTGGCAGGCCGCCTGGGTGACCGCCCTGAATGATGAGGCCGGACGGAAAGGGGTGAGTGTCTGAGGGGGGGTCGTGGCGGCCAGGCTGATGGCCCGGTGCAGGCACTTGGGGCAGAGCTCTTCCCTGGAGCCTCGCCGCGGCCCCGGGCGGCTGGAAGTCAGCCTTCCCCGCTGCAGAGCGTTCCTGAAAGTTGGGAGAAGGACCCGGGAGGGCCCAGGACCCTTGATGGGGAATCAAGACAAGTGAGTAGATGGTATTCACCGCCCATCACGTGTGCCAGGCCGCCGTCCCCGCCGCAGGGACAGGCGGGCCTTGGAGGGACCTGTGCACTGCCCTTCCTGGCGTCCCAGGTGGGTTCCGGTACCCAGCGGATACTTACTGCTTATGCACCTGATTGTCGAATAACTGTGACCCAAATATGACTCCATCTACAGAAATGAATTTTTTCCAAGAACGTATTTCCAAAAGCTTTGCACCCCTTGGCTTGCAGAAGTAGTCGCTTTCGTTGAGGGCCGAGCACCTGGCAGACCTTGTCTTGGGGACTTGCGATACATAGATCTTCTCTTTGGACTCTCACAACTCCCGGGACGGAGGCGCGTCCACATTTTGCAGGTGGGGAAACTGAGGCCTAGACAGGTTAGGTGACCTGCCCAAGGTCACACGGCCTGTGGGTGGCAGAGCCGGCATTGAACTCTACTGCCTCCTGCCTCCAAGCTTGGTGGGGGGGTCACTACCTCGCTCTGCTGTGACCCTCTCCCGTGGTTATGTTTCTTCCGCGCTTCCTTCCTTGGTGACTTATTTTTACTTTGAAGACCTCTGTATTGCATGACAAGCTCCTGGCATCTGCAGTTTCCGGGCATTCCCTGAGAGGGAATAAAGCCTGGTGTGTTTGGGGAAGTCCCTGCCCGCCTTCGCTCATCACCGTTGCGTTCGCATTCCTCTACCTGCCTGCGAGGCTCCGTGGAAAACCCTGTGGCCGTTTGCTTTAAAAGTACGTCTGGATCCCTGACCCTCCGAAATATTCCCTAGTGGGCCCTTTGCCTGGTCTTTGCGCCAGGCCTTGACTTTACATGGCCATGGATTGAAAAAAAAACAAAAAGTCTTTGAGTGTCCATGAGTATAAATTCATCAGCTTAAAAGACTGTGTTCTGAACTATTGAAAAAATTCACTATGCGTTTTGGATGAAACAAGCCTTCAAGGTCAGTCCATCTTGATGCCTAGAATCTGTGCCCCAGCTGTCCAGAGCTGGACACCTCCTATTCAGGAGAACAACCCCATCTCTCCCCTGACCCCCTCTTTGAAGTGGGCTCCGCACCCAACATGGGGCTCGAACCCCCAGCCCCGAGATCAAGCGTCGCATGCTCTACCGACTGAGCCAGCCAGGTGCCCCGGAACCCACCATTTCTGGGTGGGGGGAGACCTAAAGCCAGGTGCCCTCACACATCTGAGCAAACACAGATTTGTTTCCCCAGGAAGCTGCCATCCTTGGTGCCCTAGCTGACTTGGTGTCATGGGCCTGGTTCTGTGGCTGAGTTTCCTTGGGGCTGGTGCTGTGAACAGGTGGGGAGCCTTGTCCCGGTTCTCTGCAGAGTCTGAGCAAGGACGGTCTGAATGATCTGAGGAAGCCTTCGCTTCTAACCATGGGGCTCCCGTCTCCTGTGGGGTCGGGATAGTCCTGCTTCCTTCCTGCTACTTCGCATCCTGACCTTTCTTGATCGGCTTCAGAAAATGGGATTGCCTTAGTTAGTTAGGATGCTTCCAGATCACCCGTGCGCCCGGCGTGTCGAGGAAGAAAGGAGGAACGCTCTGCTCTGGAATTTGTCTTTGCTCCGTCAGGTAAAGCAGAGAACACCAAAAAAATATGTATATGTAAATGCCTGAAGCTTTTGCCCAGATCACCTGCCTCTGTGTGTGGGAGCAGGAGGGACTCTGTGTCCGGGGAGACAGAGATTTGCTTGTGTGTTTTCTCCTCTCTGTCTTTGCTACCGACCATGCCCTGCGGAGTCTCAGACGTCAGTTGTCCCAGAATCCTGCCTGGACACGGCAGTAGCGCCCCGGGGTACGCTGAAAACGTGCCGAGTCTTTTTTATTTTTTTTTAAACTTTTTCTTTTTTTTTTTTTTAAAGATTTTATTTATTTATTTGACACAGAGAGATTGCAAGTAGGCAGAGAGGCAGGCAGAGAGAGAGGAGGAAGCAGGCTCCCCGCTGAGCAGAAAGCCCGATGCGGGGCTTGATTCCAGGACCCTGAGATCATGACCTGAGCTTTAACCCTCTGAGCCACCCAGGCGCCCCGTGCCGAGTCTTCTCTCACAGTTTTGCAAGGATGCAGGTTGGTTGTGATTGTGTTGTCGGGGGTGTGTGTGTATGTGTGGGTGTGTGATGGCCTTCTGCCCTCCTGGGTGCCTGGAAGTGTTGCTTGATTTGAAATCTAATGACGAGTTTGGCAGGCAGATAGGATCTGGGTGAGTGTCTCGGCATAGCCTGTCCTGTCTCGGGCCACCACTGTCGCCGCACTGGGTGAGGTGGCGTGGTGTGGGCGGGTGTTCCGACCCTGGCTGCCAGCCCTGCGGGAGTTTCTCTTGGTCCTCCTCCAGCCCCATTCCCACTGACTCCCACTAATCCCCGATTAGGGTTGACATTCCGAGCCTGCTGTCCTCTGGAGAGCAACAGCTTAGTGGTGCCTGCCCGCCCGCCCCTGCCCTGCGCCGGGAGACCACTTCTCAGCCCGTCGCTGGGGGTTGAGGACACACCGGACCTAAGTAAATCACGTCCGGCATCTCCCATGGAGATAGAATTCTCTAGGGATGGAGACAGGAGCTCCTCCCAACTGAAGCTCTGTTCCGGCCTTGACTTTTAAGACCGCACGGGACCCGAAACTCCTGTACGGAGTGCCTTCCGTCAGCTGGAGGGGCTCGCTTGGGCTGACCCAGCTCCTGGGCGGGTGTCAAGTGTGGTTCTGCCCGCATCTTTTGTCACATTTCCCCGTGGATGACAAGTTCAACTTTGAGACCCAAATGCTGCCTTCATTGAGGCATAGCTGGAAAGGGTGCGATTCTTGAACCTGCTGCGCTAACAATGGGGCTCGCATCTCCCTGTGTCTGAGGGCTGATCAGTGACTTGTACACTCTCCTTTCACCCTGGGTGACCATCGACCCTGGCCGTGTTGGCTCCCTGGGTCAGACAGGCTGCTGGGGTTCCAGCCCTCGCTGCAGAAGCCTTTGTAAACTAGACAGGATGGTGATCTGGGGAGAGATGAAGGGAACCCGTTGCTGCTGTGCCAGCTGGTCAGGCAGATGTCAGGTGTTCCGGGAGCCCAGGTGAGCAGCCCGGAGAGCTTCGAGAAAATCCACATGCTCCCCCATCCCCCGTTCGGACTTGGTAGGTTGGCAGAGCCCAGGGAACACGCCGTGGTCTTCACGGGCTGCCCAGGTAGCTTCTCACCCGTGAGAAGCCCCTGGGTGCACACCTGTCCCTCAGCCAGCCACCAGTCAAGCGGGGTCCCTACCACCCAGTGACGTCTCTGCTCTGGTGCCACGAACACCGAATTCCCATTGACCTGGTGGCTGTTCAGCCACGGAGAATGGAAGGCTTCCAGAGCTGGCTCAGTCGCTAGCCTGCAAATACCCCCTTCCTTCCGTGAACGTCTGTGAAGTGGTTTGTGGTGATTATCGGTTACCCCAGCCACGGTGCCCACCCCAACACCCACCTGGGAGGCTCGGGGAGCCAGGGCGCTTGTGGACAGGCAGCCCCTCCCAGGGCTGACGCTGCCGGGCCGCCTGTGGGGAGCAGTGGCTGCAGAGCGGGCCTGTGTCCCGAGCTGGGGCTTCGGACCCGTCTAGAAATGGACCGCCCAGCTTGGTTGAGGCCCTGAGTTAGGAGGGTCACCAAAGCTATTTGTTGCATTAGTCATTTGCCTGAGGATTTTTTTCAGAGGAATGTTTGTGATGCAAATGACCGAGACCGTGGGACCATTTGTGGTCTTCGTAAAAAAAAAAAAAAATGACGCCGCGTGAACTTCAAACCTGTTATTAATAGCTCTGACTTATATATGAGCTTTGACATTTTCAAAAGTAAACACAGTGACAAGACTTCACAGTTTTCCTGCTTCACAATGAGCTCCGAGTGGCGCTCACGAAAATCTAAGCTCCTGGAGCACTGTCGGTGGCCATGACATGGGAGGTCGGGTGGTAAGAACGGGAAGGTGACTTTGGGTCAGGGCCGTGGACCTGCCCCGCCCCCTAACCGGTAGCCTCTGTGCTGCTCAAACACGCAGGGCTCTCCCGTGTGGGGCCTTCCCCTAGGTCATTCCTCTCGTCTTGAACATTAATTCATGTTTCTCCTTCTCTGACTCCTGTACACCTTCCGGTCTCCGCAGGGAGGTCCCCCGCCCGGATCCTCCCATCGGAGAGGATGCTGCCCCACCCCTACCCATGCCACCTGTCGTGGTCCCCGCACCTGTGTCCTTATCAGCTCCCGGGATCGTGGGCCAGCCCAGAGCCCTGTCTGTCCAGGCGCGGCTTCCTCGGGGCCCAGCGCGAGGCCGGCTCGGAGCCGGCGGTGGCCAGGGGATGAGTGACAGGCCCTGGTAGGAACTCGTCACCAGATGGGGAGAAATGGTGGCGATGTGCATCACCCCGTCTGGACACAGGCCTTCCCTGCTTGGGAGCCGGCCAAGCCTGGGCAAGACAAGCTGTTTAATGTGCTTTGTTTTTCCCTTCTAAAGAATCAGCAGTCAAGGAGGCTCCCTGATGACTTTGCAAATTGCCAATATGAAAACCCGGGACTAGGCTCCAGTTCCGGCTGTTCTTTGCCCTCACCCATTCTCCCGAAGTGACAGGAATTGAGGGGAAGGAAGAGTGGGTGTAGTGTTAACGTCAACGAAAACACAGCCAAAGCTAACTTCCATTCCCATCGGCCAGGTCGTGGGTTGCTGAGGAGGGAGGGGACTTCTTACCCAGCTTGGGAGAGCAGTGTTTGCACTGCCAAGGCTGAAGGCAGCTCTGGGGCTGTGTGACCTTGGGTGAGCCCTGACCTCTCTGTGCTGCTTCTGCAGAAGAGGATGACTTTGGGGTCAGTCTGGAAAACAGAATCCACTGTGAGGGGGATGAGGTCTGTGTGAGGTATTTAGTAAATAACCAATAAAGGGGGCTGTTTTCTTGTAAAACCTCCCTTAAAAAGGAAAGAAAAAGCACTTAAGAAAAAGCTTTTCGTTTTTTACTGCTTTTAGATGCATAGAAAAGTTGCAAAAATAATTCAGAGTTCCATGCATTCCTCACCCAGCCTTACGTAACCACAGCGCAACATCTGAACCAAGAAATTAACATCGGTACAATGTTACCATAATTCCCAGTGCAGTGATTAACAATGTGACATATAAGAAATTGACATTGGCACAAAGCCTTGAGACTGAAGGCCTGACTTGAAGTCCACCTGGTCTACCAGGACCCCGTATCCTTCCAGGATCCCATCCGCTCCCACAGGGCACCGAGCTGCGGCTTCTCTCAGTCTCGCAAGGTCTGTAATAGTTCCCCGGTCTTCTTCCCCTGGTTTTCACGACCTTGACAGCTTGGAAGAGGACGGATGTTAATTTTGCCAAATGTCCCTCAGTTTGGTGTTTTCACAGGCTTGGACCGAGGTTATACAAGCCACAGAAATGGTGCGTCCCTATTAATGTCCCGTAGCATGGGCTTTGTGACGCCAGAGTAGTCAGGGCGGGGGCATTGGCCTTGATCCCCTCCTAAGGGCGCATTCTGCTGGGTTTTCTTCCTTATACCTTGTGTCTCTTCTTCTGTCACCCCCTTGGCCGTGAACAACTATCCTGCGGAGCTACTTTGAAATGCTGTTACTCGTCGACCTTCTGCTCGTTGATTTTGGCATCCATCGTGTGTCTAGTCTGTGGGGTGATGCTTCTCTGTTTCCTTCTCTGTCCCACGTGGATTCCTTGCAGTTCTCCTGCGAGGAAGAGCTACCACTTCTCCTCTGTGCCCTCGATGACTTGCTTCCTTGTGGATGCACGGGGATTTGTTTTATTCTGTGGTTTATAATCCAACGCCATGGGCGCTTGCTTGGTTGGCGGAGCGGCTCTCGTGTTGGCCAGTGAGGGGCTTTCACACTATCCTCTTGCGTTCTGCCTTCGAGATACATAAATACGTAGGGATTCAGTACCTCCCTCCTTCGTGATTCCACAAGATATTTGTTCTAGACTCGTCTCGTATTTTTTTCATTTTCCGCTCTTCCGGCCCCGGGTTCAGCCACTTCTTGGAGCAGCGCTGATGCCTTTTACTGGAGAAGTGTGTAGAAACCAAGGTCTGGGCATCAGACGTGCTCGTTCCTGCCGGGGTCTCCTGGCTTCTAGACCCTTCTAGTGGACACACCTAGGAGGTGTAGCTGTGTTTGCCGGCACGCTCGCCGGCTCATGTCTGTTGTTCTGTACCTTTCTGTCTGTCTGGAGGCTGATGCCTCGGACTCTGGTTCAACAGCAGAAGTCCACTTACTCTCTTTTCCCTCATTTGTACCCTCTGTCTCCGAGATGCAAGCGTCTGGTCCTTCCTGCCTCTGGCAGACTGACTTATTTGGTCAGTTCTAGTAGACACGTAAAGCAGTTTCTGCGTTGCTAACCTGCTCCCCGTGAGAAACACATGTACAAACCAGGTTATGTGTTTACGCAGTGTGGACGTCCTCTTCCGGAGTTTCTTTGGGTAGATCTGTGTTTGCCACCCCTTCAAGGGGTGATGGCATTCATGGGTAATGTGGTTCGTTTCATTTCTTTGTATTCCTTTGGGGGTTCTTCCCATGTCCTGATTTAAAAAAAAAAATCCGTTTTTAACCCCGTGATTTGGGATGCCGTGTCTGTCATACACGGTTTCTCCGTGCATTTGGGTGAGCGGTGGATGCGCAGGTCTGGTCCACCGGGCCGTCTGTGTGCCCATGCACCCGTACCGCAGAGTCGGGGGGCTGCGGAGGTTCTGCGGTGTTTTCTCATCGCGGGGGCTAGTCCTCCTCTCCTCATGCTTTCCTTTCTTGGTGCTTTCCCGGCGACTCCTGCACGTGGACATAAAGTCCGGCTCTCGTCTAAGTGAGGTGGCGTCTGCCCTTGGACGGAGCGTGACAGCAGCACTGGCTTGTGTCCCACGTGCACCTGGGCTTCCTGCAGCCCGAGGACCGGGCCCTTTGGAAGGGCCAGGGAACCTCTGGGTCTTTATTTTAGCTCAAACATTCATTTCCTTTGGGCGCCACCCCTTGACGTTCAGTGTCCCCGCAGAATCTTTTCTGGGGTTCAGCCTAGAAGGTGTCAGAGGGAGGAGAGTCGAGAACGCAGTCCCCCATCCTGGGGGGGGGGTCAGGGTGCTTGAGACGTGCTCTAGCCCCAGCTGCCCCTCCAGGCAGCTGCGACCACCCCTGCCGGGCGCGGCCCGCCCACCCATCTCCTCCCCTCCCCTCCCCTGGCCCGCCCCTCGTCCTGCTCCAGGCGTGGAGAACGTGTGTGCAGCCGCCTGAACGGTGACCTCATCACTCTTGAGAAGTAGATCTAATTCCCCCCTGATGATTTTTAGGGGGTGAGATAGATGTTGCTAAAGCTGGGCGTGGTTGGACGCGTGACGGAATGTTCTGGGTCTTTTCCGTTCACTCTGGTTCATCGGAAATTCTAAAGAAACAGCCCCAGGATGACTCCACGGCCTGCCACAAGAGCTTTGGTGCCATTTCGTGCCATTTTACTCTCCTGCCCGCGATCGTGGCGTGTAGTTGCAAACAGCCGGCCACAGCGGAGGGTCCCTGACATCTAGGACATACGGCGGGAGGTCGGGAGGTCGCATACATCTTTGCACCACCCAGGCAGAGCTCATGAGACGATATATATCACTGATGCAGTTGAGAGCCTGTCAGGAAGGGTTTTGTTCCAGGGTCGTGCTGTTGCCGTAAGCCTTGACCTCCCCACGAGAACTTACTTTTAAAAAGGCCCAGACTTGGGGTTGAGTATTCCCAGCCCTGATTTCTCCTTTTATAAAACCTGAGTCTTGTTGCCTTGTGGTCCTGTTAATGTCATTGCCCATCAGTCCTTTGGAGATCTGTAGTTGCAAGAACCAAAGTGGACATGGGTTGACAAGCCACGGAAGGCTTTACTCACAGGGTGCAGTAGGGTGCACAGAGTAGAGTCCACAGGCAGAGTGGACCCAGGAGACCTTGGGCGGCGGGAGCCCAGCAGCCCCAAAGGTCTGTGAAGCAGGGGCTCGGAAACCCGCTCCTGGGGCACAGCCAGGCGGCTGGTGGACTTTTAGCCAAGGAATCTCAAATTCCAGGGAGAGGTGGCTGGCTCCTGGGGGTTCCTGCCCACTTACCACGTGGGTGGTGGGAGAGAAAGGAGGTGCACCATGTGTAGGAGGGAGAGGTGATTCTCTAAAACCAGAGCGAGAGCTGGCTTCTGGCGGAAGAAGCAGAGGACAGAGCCCTTGACCTTGCTGGGCTTGGCCGGACAGTGTGCTGGACCCGCAGAGCCACGCCCCGCACCTGCCCCTTGAAAACAGGAGCGTTCAGAAACCCCTTTGCCGTCTTTGTTGCCCCATCTCTGGTTTTGTTGTGTGCTTCTGACTTTCGTCCCCCTCTGGTAACCGCACCCAGCCCCCGGCGCCTTATATCGTGAGTGCGTGGTTCTCGGGTGCGTGGATGTCACGATATGTGGGCTGCTGCAGCAGCAGAGTTAACGGAAAGGGGTCAGAGTCCCTGCTCCCAGGTTTCCAGAACTTTCTCCCCAGTATAGAGATGTGCTGACGTGCCCTCACTATGCCTCTCCTTCTGTTCCAGGGCCCGCTGCTCCTGTCCTTCGAGGAGGACCCGTGCCAGCAGCCCCTGGAGCTGGCGGTGCGGGGCGTCTCCAGCCTGGCCAGGTCCGCCCAGGAGAAGGTGAGCTGGGGCGCCGTCGCCCACTGCCGCGGGCCCTTCCCCACCGAGGAAGCGAATTTAAAGCTGAGCTGGGGGTAGCGGGGGCGTTACTCTGTTTTAGGATCATTGAAAATGTGGACACCTTAAAAACCTAAAAAACAAACAAAACAAAACAAAATTAAGGGTGGTCTCTCAGCTGGCAGATGGATAAATGAAATGTGGTAGGTCCACGCGCTGGAACGGTATTTGGCCTTGGGAAGGGAGGAGAGGCCGGCCAGTGCCACGGGCATGGGCCTTGAAGCCACAGCGTGGAGTGGAAGAGGCCAGCCACGGAAGGCGCATCTTTGTGTGGCTCCATTCACGTGGCCTGTCCAGGGTGGCTACATCTATAGAGACAGGAAGGAGAGTCGGGGTCGTCGGGCACTGGGGCGTGGGGGTTTGCCGAGGGGCTGCCCCTGGGTGCCGGGTGTCTTTGGGGGGTGATGGTAAGATTCTCAGAGTGGTGGTGATGATGGTGGTACAAGTTGGAAATATGTTCAAAACCATTGACTTGGGAGTCCCTGGCGGGGGGGGGGGGGGGCCNACCTCTGCCCTCTCCACGCCCGTCCCCCACGCGGAGAGGCAGCCAGACACTTGGGGAGCCCGGGGCGGGGGGGGGGGCGGGCTCGGTCCGTGAAGTGTCCGACTCTGGATTTCGGCTCAGGTCATGATCTCAGGGTCCTGGGATCGAACCCCGCGTCGGGCTCCCTGCTTAGCGGGGAGTCTGCTTGAGATTCTCTCTCACCCTCTGCCCCTTCCTTTGCTTGCTCTCTTTCTCAAAAAAACAGGTAAATCTTAAAGAAAAAACCACTGAATTATACAGTTTATTTTTTTAAAGATTTTATTTATTGATTTGACAGAGAGGGAGAGGGAACACAAGCAGGGGGAGTGGGAGAGGGAGAAGCAGGCTCCCTGCCGAGTAGGCAGCCCGATGCAGGGCTCAATCCCAGAACCCTGGGATCACGACCTGAACCCAAGGCAGAGACTTAACAACTGAGCCACCCATGCCCCAAATTGATCAGTTTAAATGAGCAAATTAAATGATGTATGAATCGTAGGTCAATAAAATGCATATATTTGTGTGTATGTGTATGAATATGACACCTGGATTTTTTTTTAAAGCTTTTTTTTTGACACAGAGAGAGAGAGAACGACCAGTGGGGAGGGGCAGAGGGAGAGGGAGAGGCAGGTTCCCTGCTGAGCAGAGAACCTGATGCAGGGCTCGATCCCAGGACCCCGGGATCATGACCTGAGCCGAAGGCAGATGCTTAACCAACTGAGTCCCCCAGGCGCCCCTGACATTGGGCTCAGAACCATCTTGATGCTATGTCAAGCTCATTTTAAAGTCCTGGTTGTTCACGGGCTGAAATAACTTATTAGACTAGTCAAATACTGTAAATAATTTAAAAGATTTTTTTTTTTAAATGAAAAGTATCTGTAAAAACCCCTAAGAAACTTCCTCCTTGGAAATACAAGGCTTGCCCTTGTATCTGTCTCTGTTTTGCTGTCGGGTCTCACATGCGCCCGTTAGCAGGCGGGGCGAGAGGGGGCACACCTGCCTGACCCCCCTGGAGAAGGAGAGCACTTCTGCCCCCGATCCCCGCCCCACGGATTCCGCTCCCTGTCCCCGCGAGCCTAGCCTTTGCCTCTCGGGTTCCTTCGCTTGAACGACAGCTCAGGGCTCTGGAGGGCCTGGGCTTCTTTCTGTCTTCATCTCCCACGGACGGACGGCGGGGCCGGTTTCCCTTTCCCAGCGGCACAGCGAGGCTGCCGTGAGCGTGCGTGCTCGAGCAGGGGAGCAGCTCGGGGGGAGCCGCGGAGCGCTCGGCTGTAGGTGTGCCAGCTGCCGAGTGACCAGCTGTGCCAGAATCGGTCAGCTGATCGCTGCGCCTTGCCCTCTGCGCCCCGGCGGCTAGGAGGGCCCTCCTTCCCCACCCGCTGGCCAGTACGGAGCCTCGTGCTGTGTTACTCCTGTAACGGGTGTGGGGAAGTCTCTGGAAGGTACTGGGGTACGAGAGGCGATTGGCCGCAATAGCTCAGGATGCCGACGCCAGCAGGGCTCATTGGGGCTGGACGGGACGGGGCTGGGCCAGCAGGTGGCCCCAGGCTTTTACGATACTGGGGGGCTGAGGGCAGTTATACCCCCACACACACACACGTGGGAAGTGCCTCTGGGTGCGGCGAGCTCCCCTCTATCACTGGCCAGTCAGGACCGAATCCCGTTGTGGTGGGCACTTGCCATCTGGAGGTTTCTGACACGGCCCCAGTTTCGGAGGCCTGGAGGTGTAGACCGGAGAAGCTGAGAGGTGGACTTAGCAATGGGCCACTTTCCAACGTCTTGATATTTTGCGCCGGAAAAGCAACTTTACAAAAGGGATGGTGAAATTGTGTTTATTGGGAGACAATTACAGAAACAGAGCGTGCTCGTTCAAAAGTTAAAAACAGCGCCGCCGCCCGCCCCCGGCCCCCTGCACGAGCCTCCGTCCTCCGTCCTCTGCTGCCCCCAGAAGGGTCTGCCGCCCGCGGCCCACGGCAGATTCTCGGGAGCTCCTTCCGTCCTGCAGACAACTGGCACGGCGCACACAGGGGCGTGTTTCTTTTCACCAGTTTCTTCATTGTTCTTGACTTTTGTGTCTCCTTGGCCGAGTGAGGAAATGGGAGTTTGTCATTGCCTTGTCACGGCTGTGAGTGGCGGTGTCCCCGTCGGGTGTCAGGGCCCCGCCCCCCCCAGTGGTGTGGGAGAGTGGGTCCTGGGGTGGGGGGCGAGTGCCACGGTCACTTACCAGCCCGTGGCCTGCACACACCCACAGTGGGGCGGCCGCCCATTGGTTTCTTCCCGGCTCCTGGGAAGTTGGGTGTAGAGCGCCCCCAAGTTCATGGGTCCCGCCCACACACACCCTTCTCCACTCATGGTCCAGCGTCTCGGCTGACTCTGGCACATGTGAAGGCGCCGTTTTGTGAAGGGATCAAGCCGGGTGAATCAGAGTTTCTCTTACGCTGTGTCCCCGCGGGGGGTTTGTTAACGTGTGTGGGCATCAGAGGAGGGGGGCACGTGCCACGGGCTCTCGCTACTGTTGCTCCAGGACCTCGCGTTCCTGAACCGCCGCGTCGGGCAGGACGCTTCCAGCAACCGGGTCCTCCTCGTTTTAGGATCTAACCATGGCCGCCGCCCGGGTTCCGGGCCTGTTCCTCTGTCCACCCCGTCATGCTGTGCTCTGCAGTGTGCTCGCGGAGGAACATTGAGAACTGTACTTGGGCCCCACCAGCAAAGGTTATGAAGAAACACAGATGCGTGGTTTCGAGCACGTCCCGTCCCTTCCTCAGCTTGCTCCGTGAGATCAGCCGGTGTCTTTCTCATGTCCCTGTCTCAGCCCTGACAAGGGACGTGTGGCCAGCCCTTGAGCTCACGACAGGGACGAGCCCGGCCTGGACCACGGGGCCGGAGTACACAGTCATGTCCCTGCTCATCCAGATGGGATGGGGATCCCGGTCCCCCCTTGTGCACACCTTCCTGACTCGCGTTCGGTCTCGAGTCCATCCGCGGGCGCTGGCGAGTAGACACGGGCCTGCCCTGACTCTGGGTGCCCTGTGCGTGACTTTCTCCTGCCCCCCGAAGACCGCCGTGTGCCACGTCATCGCCTTGGCGGACATCTGGTCGCTCAGCGACCCCCCAGCCCCACTTCCTGCCCAGAGAGCGAGGTCTTGTGTCGCTCAGAGCAGCGGGAGGCGCCTCGCAGAGCCTGTGACGGGGCCAGACGCGCAGCGTGCCCGGCCTTGGCTCGGTCAGAGCGCGTGGACTTGGACAGCTCTGAGCACAACGGGGTGGGCTTCTCCTTCCCACTGGGGGTTCAAGGATGCCCGTTTATTCCGACGCGGACCCCCAGGGGCGGCGCAGTCTCCGCAGGCGGAGGGCACAGCCCCACACGACTGTCCGCCTTTGGATGCCAATCCCAGGGCTGCGCCACCTGGACTTCACACCCGGCCGTGAAGTCAGGGGGTTCCTGCCCTGCCTCGGCTTTGACAATTTGCTAGGACAGCTCAAGGAACTCAGGAGAACGGTTTTCTTCCTATAACTGGTTCATGATACAGGAAACAACTGAAGAACAGCCAGTTAGGGAGCTTTCTCGACTCAGATTGAGTAAACCACTGGCCTTTGGCGATTGAACGCAATCTCCAGCCCCTCTCCCCTCCCTGGAGGCCGGGGGTGGGGCTGAGAGTTCCAGCCCCCGATCATGGCTGATGTTGGGGGTAGCCAGCCCCCATGCCGAGGCTTTCACAGCCCCCAAACCACCAGTCATCTCCTGAGCTCACAAAAACCCTCGTATCCTTCGGGAGATCCCGCCGGTGTGAGGAGCTGGAGCCGGGGATGAAACCCAAATGTTTACCCCAAGCAGCAGCCCTGCAGGTGTTGTGGGTGGTGGGTTTTCCTGCAAGGGGGTCTGCACCTGCCCCACGGGGCATCCTCTCGGGGGGCCACCGGATGCACCCCTGTCACTTGGCATCCGGGTACGTGGACACAGCCAGCCCAGGCGGGAGGCCGGCCCCGGGAGCTCCCAGCGGGGCACTGCACACCGAAGCTGTCACCTTTAAACTCTCCAGGGCTCTGCAAGAATCCCTTCCAGTCCCGACGTGCTCTGAAAGCATTTCTTCCTCCCAGACTGTAATTACCCTCTTACACAAGAGCAGCGAGTTTCTACCCACGTTCTCTTGCCGCACATCCTGGGAGAGGTTCACTCCTGAATGTCTGACCCAGAAAAGGCAGACCTTCATTTCAACATCGCGAGGGCCCTGAGCGCGAGCCCTTGTCCGCGGGGCATCCCAGGGGCCCTTTCATGGTGCGGCCGTGGATTCAGAAACTCCGTGCTTGGTGGACCATGCTTGGTGGACCGCGTGGGGACTCAGCCAGTCTGAATCAGAGTTTGGGGGTTGCACTGGGACCCCGCTGAGAAAGCCGCGCATTTCCTTTAGGGAGCGTGGTGTGTCTCACACAGCGTGGATTCAGAAAGCTTGCCACTGGAGATGGTCCCGCTTGGCGCACTGGAAGCGGGCTTTGGAGACTGGGAGTAAAAGTTGGCCTTCTTGGGGGGAAGCCAGGTGTCCTGCAAAAAGCCATCATTATCTCTGTCTGCAGTGCTATTCGTAAATAAATAGGGACTTCTAACAGTGTAATGATCACCTGTAGGTTACAGTTGTAAATACATGTAATAACCCACCCAGCACAGAGAAAGGCCCAGCTCGGAAGCCAGGGAGACACTGGCTGGATCTGGGCATGTTTGGGCCCTTCCTTCTCCCTCAGAGCTGGAGGCCGGGTGTCTGCGAAGTGTGCGTCCGTCCATGGCACGGTTGTGGGGAGAATGAGGCCACCGGGGCCTTGGCTCCTGATGCTGACAGGTATGAGCAGCCACAGGCTCTGTCTCTTCTCATCAGCGTTCACCATGCAAGTATCATGCCCATCGTACGGAGGGAGAGACTGAGGCAAACAGGCTAAGTCACTTGGCCATGAGCTACTAAGTAGCAGAGGCTGCAGTTGAAGCTGGTCAGCCTCCAGAGACAAGCTGAATCCTGGCACAGCATCGTCCATGCTGTGACTCCTCTTCTTCACGTCTGTTCCTTTCTGTCCCTTGTGCTTCCCACCCCCACCCGGCTGCGAAGAGACAATGGAGAAGAGGGACGCACGTGGGAGGGACACGCACGGTTCGGGGGCTGGCGCACGGGAGGCCCAAACCCACCTATGCTTCTGGAAAACCGCAGCAGCAAACAGGACTTGGACAATGGCATGGCATCTCCCAGAATCTGGTTCCACCGGCGCTGTCCATCGGGGAGCCGCACAGCTCACGTTCTGTGTGTGCCTAACTGAGGCTAGGACATGTTTGCGTGCTGAAACAGCCTCTCAGCGCGGCCGGGGTCTCCCGTGCCCTCTCCAGACCTCAGCAGGCCCCCTTGGTCTGCAAGGGTGGCCTCATTCCGGGTTGCCTGTGTTTGTCTCTCTAGTTGCAATTGGGAAGCACCATTGATTTTTTTTTTTCCTTTGCATGACCTGAAATTCCAGGTATCCCATTAGCCTGGTATTTATGCAAAAATGCTAACAGGTTGTGAAATTGTTTTGAACCGGGATCTTTCCAAAGGCAGCGAGGGCGATTTCTCATTGGAGGCCCCGCCCCCGAGACCCAGCGTGGATGCTGCCCTGGAGCGGGAGCCGTGCCTCCCCGGGGCTCCACCCGTTCGGGTTACTGTGCTGAATTCTGGGCTGAGTCAGCCGTGGGGTGCAGCCTGATGTTGCCCGGAGAAGACAGGGTACAGGACCCACAGACAAGCTGAAGTTCTGTTTGTGTGTGGGGGGCTACTGAGCAGTAGCATCCAGGGGCGGGTGCGACAGGGACCTGGCCCCATGCAGGGAACACTGACAGGTAGTCTGGAAAAGACCCAGTTCCCTCCTGCCTTCATTTAGAAGGCGATGTCCTGTATGTGTCTCTTCATACGCAGGGTTGATGAAATAGAATGGCATGTTCACAAACAGACTTCGGAGCCCAGAAATGCCCACAGTAAAGCCGCGTTCCCCAGTCACCATACCTCTGGGGAGTACGATAGTACTGGACACACTTATTGTTCATTTTAAAGTGTCCCAACAAGAGGAGGGCTGGGGGGGTGTTGCCGTGGTGGAATGTCGGAGCCCGTGTGGTCCACGGTACACCCCTTAGTTTCGTAAAGTAGAGCATCAACCCAGCATTCCTTGGGTTGGGCCGCCATCTTTTTTCTAGTATTTTTCATCTTTCCCTGGGCAAACAGGATTAACTTCATAGATGTTCTGATCATATCTAGCAGTAATGCATTTACCTTTTCAATTGAGTCTTGGGCACCTGGGTGACTCATTCAGTTAAGCTTCCGACTCTTGATTTTGGCTCAGGTCATGATCTCAGGGTCATGAGATGGAGCCCTACACTGGGCTCTGTGGTCATCACGGAGTCTGCTTGAGATTCTCTCTCTCTCCCACTGCCCCTCACCCTGCTCACACTCTCTAAACAAACAAATAAATAAAATCTTAAAAAAAAAAAAAGTTGAGTCTCTGTTCCAGAGTAGAAATTATCGTTTGTCTCAGCTTGGTGCTGTCTTCAAGAACCTTTTCAGAGGTCAGTGTAGACAGCAGCGTTGGGAGCTCCAGATGATACCTTCCCTTTCATTTTGGAGTTCTTTCCTCAGGATGTTATAAAGCACGATTACAGGGAGAAGACTCGGTGACATCAGCCCTTTAGATGCATTTTCATGGCTGTGTTCCTAGTTCTTTTGGGGACAGAAGTAATTAAATTATTTCCAAGTCTCTAGAGTGTTCCAAGAGAAGAAGGAGCTGAGTCAGGCATACAAGAAGCTCACTTGAAAAGGAACATGGAAGGCGTGTGGCGAGATTTGAAGCCATTACGGGCCTTTCTCTGGCAAGCATTAGCAAAACTCAGCACTACCTAGGACTGGCGCTGGTTCTTCGCCCCCAAGTCTAAACAAATGAATACATTTCAAGATAAGACCTATCTGCGTAGGAATGTGACTGTTGGAGCTTCTGCCTTGAAGCTGGAGAGAGCACAGAAAGGTGAACCACGGCCCCCCACTCTGTTCTGTCTGCGCCGGTTACGATGACGGTGGCGTGTGCTCGTCTTCGCATTCCCGTGACACTTCCCTCCTGGCCTTCTCTCTCGATCCGCGGGAGTGGACCCGGTCTCCACCTTGGGGACCCTCCATCCACGAAGTTCATCCTCTGTGAAGGCTCTTCTCTGTAGACGGGAGGTGGGGGGTTCTCTGGAATACACAGTTCAGCTTTCTGTTGGCACGATTTTGAAATGGTTTATGGAACTGAGGAGTTCTCTGCTCGCTTTGGAAAACATATCTCAAGCATAAAGCAGGTGGGCTCGTGGCTGGCTGTTTTCGCAGGAGCTCTTTATGCTCCCAGATGTTGGCTTCATGGAGTCCTGCTCCGGGGCCAGAGGTTCACGTCTGTTCTCGGAGAAGCGCTCAGTCCCACTGCAAATATTAGACATTGTTTCCACTTAACTTCCAAATCCGGTATCAGTATCAGGGCCCCTCAGCGGGAAGCCGGAGCAGTGAGGATCGAACAGCCCTATTTAAACAGCTCTGTGTGATCGGGATGTTCTGAGGAATGAACGTGAAAACCTCGAGAGGGACCCTGAGAAGCACAGGTGTGTGTGGGATGGGGTGGGGGGACTCTGGGTCACAAGCAGGGTCTCTGTCTGCTGGCCGGATTTAGGCGGATGTCAGCCCTGGACATTCTGGCCCCTGGGGAAGGCTGACTAGCTGGAGGGGTCTGCTGAGCATCTCTTCCACGGCTCCCGCCTTCTGCTGCTCCAAGCAGGTCCCTGTGTGGTGGCGAAGGCTTGCCCCCGTGCCCCGGGGTTGAGAGGATTTAATCCCCCTTGTGGATAACACCTTAATGCAACCTAAAGAAGATTACTTATTGTTAAAGCCTTTCCATTTCGTTCTTGTCCATTTGACAAATGACGCATTATTCCCATGGTGGCAGGGCCAGCGGCCGGCCAGGACGAGGACAGGTCCTGCCTTCGTCCCGTCATTGTCCCTCACCTGGGCGCGTAGCCACAGTGCCAGCCGCATTTTGCTGGGCCGAGCTGTGACGTCGGGCCGGCTTCGGACAGCTGCTGTAGTCTACTCTTCCCGCTGCGCGCTGCGGGGAGACCAGGAACGGTTCGTCGTGTGACCGGTTTTGTGGAGGGGGTCCGGGACCCCCTACAGCTGGGAAGACCCTCTATCGGGTCTCAGGGAGAGGACATCGGGACCCGTAGATGCTCTGTCTTCAGTACTGCACTTCCTTGCTTGACGCGACTTGAATAGGAACTGTGACCATTGCAGTCTTGCCTTCTAGAAGTTTTTAAGTCTTTAAGTCTGAATCCACTTGTTTATTTATTTGCTCTCAATCACGTGCTTAGGCCAGCTACATACGGATCCAGGGATGGGGTCAGGGGAAGCTTTGTGCAGAACTGGATGCAAAGGAAAACCAGCTCCTCCTTGCTTGCGAGCACTGACGAAGCCCTGGGGTTTCATTGCGAAAATTTGAATCAGCTTAGCGGAGAAGGTTCCAGAGACCTAACAGGAGTCAAGCAGTCACCCTCCTGTGTTTTACCCAGAGCAGTGCGGGGCCCAGGCCGTCGGGACGAGCGAGGACCGTGAATGCTCTCCGTGTCATGTCATTTGTGTTTGTAACTCATCTGGCACGAAATTATGTTCCTCCAAAGAGGATTGTTTATAGAGCATTTATTTTTAAAATGAATAGACGACATTTCTTATACAAACATTTTTTTGTTCCAACCTTTTGTGAACTCGGGAGAGGCAATAACATGATGGAGATATGTAAACACATGCCCGTAGCTCGGGCTTCTGTGCTTGACCTTGCCAGGCCGGGGGCAGCCGTGTGGGGCGGGGTCGCCGGGACCCAGAGCAGGCCACGATCTCCTTTCTCACTCTGTGCCACGGGGAGCCCTCGGCGGGGGATGCTGGGGACGGACGCTGGGGTGCGTGCTGGGAGGGCCGCAGCGTCCGGGTCGGGTCTCCTCGGGAGGGGCAGAGGGGCCGGGGTGGGGGGCCGGGGGAAGGGGCTCCGGACTCGGGGCCCTTGAGGGTGGGAAGGAAGGAGTCAGCCGGAGATGAGAAAGAAGAAGGGGGCCGATGTCCTAGCCTGAACTTGGAGAAACAGCAGGCCGGATAACGGAACTATTTGGATAATCTTTCCACTTGGTATTTTATTTTGGATTCTGATAAATCCACCAGAGAATTGAAGAATTTTCTTTTCCTTCCCAAGTGACAGCCGGCAGCGTTCCCTTGGGAAGGTGGGGGTCCCTCCTGCCTCCCACTCCTCCCTCCTGATGACTTGGCTCTGGCCTGGCACGCTGGCCACCTGCCGGGCGCCCCCACCGCGCCCTTCCTCCCAGCCAGGGCCCAGCTGGCACCTGGCTCTCCGTTGTCGTCCCCGGGGCCCTGCTCCACCTCCTGCGAGGGCAGGGGTGACCCCGCATTCTAGAAGATCCGCTCCGATAGAACGTTCGGTGGCAGACACTTCATATTTCCCTCTTCGGTAACCACTGTCTCTAAAATGCTTTGTGATTTTTATCGGGAATGTGGCCTGGTTTATTCCTGGTGTAATTACTTCTCTTTGTCTTATAGGTCCTTAAGCCAACTCACTTTATAATGCTATTTTTGTTATGGCTGTATAATTTCCTAAGTGTTTAATATTTTATATGTTCTTTGAATTATCCTTACATCTTTGGAAACCACAATGGGTTGAAAATTATCTAGATAGAAACAATTTATGGTGTTCCGAGTGTATTTTTAAGTTTTTTGCTTATGAAATCTATCACTTGTTTTCTTTCTAAGGCTCCTTTTCAGAGAGAGGAGGTGGCTGATGGCTTTTACGGCACATGGATGTGGAACTGTCTGGGAATTTTTTTTTTTTAAAGATTTTATTTATTTATTTGACAGAGAGAGATTACAAGTAGGCAGAAAGAGGGGAGGAAGCAGGCTCCCTGCTGAGCAGAGAGCCCGATGCGGACCTCGATCCCAGGACCCTGTGATCATGACCTTAGCTGAAGGCAGAGGCTTTAACCCACTGAGCCACCCAGGCGCCCTGTCTGGGGAATTTTAAATCAGTGGGTGGGGAGAAGCGGAACCCAGTATCCAGGAGAAACTTTTCATGCAGAAAGAATGTAACAACTAGATTCGGGCAAAACAGAGTTTAGCTCTTGAGAAATGCATTGGGAAGAAAAGATTTGGAATGTGGTTTCCAGTTTTCAGTCTCTTCCATAACAGAAAAGATGCGGGTCTGGGTACTTACCAGGTTTGGAACTCTGAAGTCTTGTCCTTGCTAAGTTTTTAGGTCCTGATTATTTTATTCCGTGAAATAAAAGGGTGTTTGGCGCGAATTCTCCTTTCTGTCCTATCTTGTGCCTCCTCCAGGTCGTGTCTTGTCACGTGGTGGGCGAGGCCATTCAGTTCCTGGTCCGCGCGGGGCCCACATCCCCGGAAGAGATGGGGAATCAGCTGTACTGCGCACGGCTCTCCCCGTTTCATCTACAGGTGAGTTTGGGCAGATTGAGTGAGTCCCGGGAGACCATACACCTTGTCAACCTGTAGGGGAAGCCTGGTGTGATCGCGGGGCCTGATTTCCCAGGCTTTTCGTAATCATTTACTTCGTAAATGTCTGACCGTAACCTGCTATCTTCTACTGTCTCTGTGGGAAAGAAAGCGTGGGTTGTGGATGCGCACGGACTGTATATACACACACACACACATACGTGTACACACAGAATACACGCACACACGTACACACATCTTCACATACACGTACACACAGAATACATGTACACATACCCGCACATACATGTACACACAGAACGCCCGCACGCACGTACATGCACACACAGAATACGCGTATGCACACACGTACACACCCACACATAAATGTAGACACACGACACATGTACACACATCCACATATACATGTACACACGATACATACACACCCACCCACACATACATGTGCACACAGAATACATGTGTGCACGCACGTACACACCCACACATACATGTAGGCGCACGATGCACGTACACACGTACACACGCCCACACATACATGTACACACATGACACACACATACACGCGCACACACTCCCACACATACATGTACACACGAAACACGCACGCACCCCCACATACATGTACACACAGAACACACGTACACACACCCACACATAGACGTACACACAGAAGTGTATTAGTGTAGGTCATGAACTTAGAGGCTGTCCATCTACCACTATGGAGAGAGATGCTATGTTTCAAGGCATTTAACCTGAAAGCAGGGGTGTTGCTCACAGGCAGAGGGAGGGTGAGTTGCATCCTAGGTGAGGACAGGGGTTCTGGTTTGGGACCCAGGCCAGACCCCAGCAGTCCTCTGTAGCTCGGACACGAGGGAAGGGGCTGGTCGGAGAGCTCCTCTTTTTTAGTTTTTGGAAAAAGCCAACTTGAAAAGAACTCTTACTAGTTTGTATAAGTTTAATTGCTGCCATAAGTTTACTGCTGTCATTTTTCTCATAATACACGGATTTTTATCATAACAAATTGGTAGAGGCACAGCTCATTTCATTGACTTCATAGGTGCTGCATTTTTCACCCCTGGAAGGCTCGCGGTTGCCCAGCGTGGAGCCCGTCGGCGCGCTCCCCCGGCAGCCTGTGCTCGCTGCGTGTCTCTCTGTCACGTTTGGGTGATGCTGTCCTATGTCGTACTTACTCCTTACTACGTTAGTCACGGTGATCTGTGGTCAGTGATGCCGACTCGCTGAATGCTCACACGATGGTCACCATTTTTCAGCAATAAAGTATGTTTGGGTTTTTTTTAAACATGATGCTTTTGCACACTTAATAGACTACAGTATAGTGTAAATATAACTTTAAAAAAATGCATATTTATTTTAGAGAGAGAGCACGAGAGCATGAGAGTGGGGGGAGGAGCAGAAGGAGAGGGAGAAACAGACTCCCCGCTGAGCGTGGAGCCCGACGCAGGGCTCGATCCCACGACCCTGAGATCTTGACCTGAGCCGACATCAAGAGTCGGACACTCAATGGACTGAGCCGCCCTGGCGCCCCTGAATGTAACTTCCTATGCACTGGGAAGCCAAAATATTCCCTTGGCTTGCTTTGTGGTGACACTTGCTTCATCGCGGTATTCTGGAAGTAGATTCGCTGTTTCTCCAAGGAGGGCTTGTACGTGTTTTACATTATATTAGTAATGATCTCTATAGTATTTATACAGCGACACATATAACAGTCATAACAGGGTTCTTAGGGGAATTTCTGGGTGCTGAACCGTCAGGTAACTGTGTGTCCCTCACGTGAAGCAGGGGTCCACGGAAGTTCCGTTCAGCCAGCCCGTGGACATTGTTAACTTCTGGGTCTGTTTTAGGGATCACTGCGGCTGCAGCCCGTGTCCCCCTTCCTCTGTCCCCGTGCTTGGCTGGTCATTTGGGGGGCGAGCCTAAGTCGTACAGCGCCCTCAACCGCAGGGAAGATTATATCCCACATGCTCACTCAGACGTGGTTACGAAGAGCCGGGGCCAGCAAGGTTTTCTGGCTGCCTACGTGGCTTCTCTGCGAACCAGCCCCCTGGACCCCCTCACTAACCTT
The DNA here is from genome assembly GCA_002007465.1 of Ailurus styani. NCBI lineage: Eukaryota > Metazoa > Chordata > Mammalia > Carnivora > Ailuridae > Ailurus > Ailurus styani. The sequence continues at coordinate 796,280 of LNAC01000385.1, forward strand.
CCCTTCCTGAGAGCGAGGAGCGTGTTACTCACGCGCTTGTCAGATGTGCGCGCCCTCCTGCTCCCCCGAACATTCTGGACAGCGTAATTGCAAGATAATTCCAAAGTCCGGGACATGTGTCGCCGGCACGGGATGCCTATTTCAGGACAGACTGAGTCCAGTGAGACTCATAAACCTCCACGGAGGACACGGGGTTTCCGAGATGCTGTTTTTGTGCTGTTCCGTGCAGCTCAGAGACAAGTAACACAATCGCATCTTTGATCTCTTAACACAGTTGAAAACCACTGTGCGGATTCCTGCTCAGAGCCTGGCACCTGCTGGAGAGCCATCCGTTGTTAATGCCCCAGGCAGGACACACGCCTGCCGCTCTGTTTTCCTTCAGATAAAAGGTGCAGAAGTGCCCCCCGGCCTCCCCCCATCGGTCTTGCTGCCCCACGACCTGCCTGGGCTGGGGGCAGATGCAAGGATTCACAGCAACAACGCGAGGTGTACCTTCCCTGGAATCAGCCAAGATTCCAGGGCCAGGGAAGGCCTCGCTGGTCTCACCCGGATGCTGGTGTGAGCTCACGGCCTGAGGAGTGGCTGGTCCCATTGCAAGCTGCTCTTTCCTCCGTCGCTGCGGGTGGGGAAGGGGACAGAGGCCAAGAGCTGGGATCAGGAAAGAGTCTCTGGTTGAAGAATGAAGGGAGGCGTATTCGTTTGCTGCGGCTGCTGAAACAAATCACCGCAAACGTAGCTTAAAACGTAAA
>LNAC01000385.1:805561-835136 GCA_002007465.1 Ailurus styani
AAGTTGGGTGGGGAAGGGGAGGGGGGAGGGGCACGGAGTGTTTGCTGGTGGCTAAGAGATAGGGTAACGGATAACGTCTGGATGGTGGTGGCACAACGCGGAACATACCGACTGTCACTGAAGTGTCTTTTTTAAAAATGTTTTTTTTGTGATGTGAATTTCACCTCCATTAAAAAAAAGGCCAGGGATGTCAGGGATTTATTGAAGAGAGAGACACCTGCATGGTGGTTTTAAGCCACCCTGGAGCCCTAACGCCTGGGTTTGACTCTCGGCTCTGCCACTCGTGAGCTGTGTGACCCTACACGAGTTAATTAACGTCTCTGTGCACTAGTTTCCTCATCGGTAAAATGGGGACAGTGATAGTGGAGGTGGTTGTGAGGATTAAATTAGTTAATACATGTAAGTGCGTAGACTTGAGCCTGACCGATCCCAAGAGTGACGGAGGGGTTAGCTGGGTTGATAATTATTATAGTTTCTGGCAGAGAGTAGCTGCTCAGGAATGGGCCGAGTGGGATTACGTTTGCTGTAACAGGGCCTGGCCAGCCAGCGCTCTGCAGGCCGACCTCTGAGATCCCTCCAGCCCTGCAAGGCGGGAGGTTTTCCGTCTGTGGTCCTGGTGGGTGTCCCTGCGGGCAGGTGTCCTGTCCCCCGAGCAGGCTGGGGATGCGGGAGCCCCGCAGCGAGGACACCTACTCCGGGGGGCGGACCGTCCCCCCCCCCCCCCCCCCCCCCCGTGACCACACCACACTCGGTGTATCTGTTTAGCTCTCGACGGATACTTAGGTGGTTTCCAGTGTGGGGCTTCATGAATGGTGAGCGTTCTGGAACCCAGGAACCCTTTCTGTGGCAGGTTAATTATTACAGCTTTATGGAATTGACACCCGGTAATAGACACCATCCAGCTTTGTTCCTCCACAAGCTTATCTTTCTTGTTGGGCCCTTTCATTTACTTGAATACTTTTCAGTTAAAAAAAATTCCCAATGTCATGCGAGAAAGAAAAAACATCTGTCTGAAAGGGTCTACACAGGAAGCAACGTGTTTGCATGTTGCACGAGCCTCGATTGTTGCCATTTTGAAAACAAGGAGCAGGAGTTACTTCTGAGGTCAGTAGGAGGACCCCGTGTCTCAGAAGAGAAGGAGCAAGTTGCCCGTCGGGATCTGACGCCCCGGAGCCCGGCAGCCCCACCTCTCCCGCCCCGCGTGCTCAGTCCTGGGCACACAGCGAGGACGGCGTCTGACCTCTTGGTGCACGGCGCCCGGTAGGGAAGTGACCTGGGGTCGGGAAGTGATCTGGGGTCGGCCCGCTCTTTTGGCAGGACCGGGGGGCCGAGACCAGTGCCGTGTCTGAAAGTCTCAAGGACATCTTGAATCACCTGGTTGGGGCTGCTTCCCCGTCAGTGGTTCTGAGCACCAAGCCTGTGGACGCGAGGGAAATTCAGGTAAGCCGTGGAGGATGGCGCTCCATGGCCCGTGAGGGCTCCCGGTCCTCTTCCCACAGGCGTATCCGCGTGAGTTTCGAAGTTCCCCTGCCCCCCCATGGTAGAGCAGGAACGCCTGCCTGCCCGCTGGGCAACCACGGCGCATCGATCGTGACGCGCTCTGAGCTCAGGGCACGGGGTCCCAGAACCCCGTGGGATGGAGGAACAGGCATCTGGGCTGCTCTGCACCCTCCAGCCTTAATTAAGCCTGACTCCCTGCCTTTCCGGAGCCGAAACTTGACTTTTCACTGCCCCCCTCGGGGCCGGTGGCCTCCGAGCTTGTCCTCCCAGAACCGAGGTGGCTGGGAGACCCAGTTACCGTGAGAACGGACCCCGAAGCAAGGGGTAAAGCACCAATGATACGCTAGCCTCTGTAGTTATAGCCGCTTATCGTTATATACAAAATGCGTATTTATTCATATACACACAAAAACCTATTACAAGGAATTGTCTTACGTGATTACAGAGGCTGACAAGTCCCGGGATCTGCAGGGTGAGTCAGCAGGTGGGAGGCCCTGGAGAGCCCGTGGCCCATGAGAACTGGCAGTGGGTTCTGCCGTTCTGGCCTGGAGGCCAGCAGGCGTGAGAGCCACGGAGAGCTGGTGTCTCCATTCGAGTCTAGAGGCAGGAAAAACCTGACAGCACAGCCTGCAGGTGGTCAGGCTTGAGGAACGGGGGGCTCTTTTCCAGGGGAGGTCAGCCTTTGTTTGCGCCGACCTTCAACTGATTGGGTGAGGCCCACCCACATTAGGGAGGGCATCTCTTTCACTGGGTCTTTTGATTTAAATGTTAATCTCGTGCAAAAACAGCCATAACAACGTTTGAACAGATACCTGTGCAGCCTCGGGGTCCTGTCATGTCAACACACACAATTAACCATCACACACAGACAATCTAAATACTTCCTCTCCACTCCAGACGTGTGAATGCTCTGGCCCCAGTGCTCACAGAGTTGGATCCTAAGGACTTTTGCAGTTACTTCTTGCAGCTCACAGTTGGCAAGGTCCTGGTTCATAGTAGTGTTTTNAATGCTCTGGCCCCAGTGCTCACGGAGTTGGATCCTAAGGACTTTTGCAGTTACTTCTTGCAGCTCACAGTTGGCAAGGTCCTGGTTCATAGTAGTGTTTTCTAAATGGTGACCTTGAGATGTTGGTAAGATTTTTCCCCAGAAAACATCTGAGGTCCGATTAGTACCCAGAATCCCTTCCTGGAAGGCTCTGTGTAGAGACCTGTGACGTCTCTGAGAAGCCTTTCCAGGATTCCCAGACCTTGGTACTTAAGAAACCTCCCACTTTTTAAAAGATTTTATTTATTAATTTGGGAGAGAGAGAGAGAGCAGGAGGGAGAAGGAGAAAATCTGAGCAGAATCCACACTGAGTGCAGAGCCAGACCTGGGGCTCAACCCTGCAAATGCAAGATCAGGCCCTAAGTGAGAACCAAGAGTCAGACACTTAACTGACTGAGCCACCCAGGTGCCCTGGGACCCTTTGTAAAGAGCACTCGCAGCCGTGAGGGCAGGGAGGAAGCCAGTTTGGGAAACGGTTTAAGGTGAGGTCTCCTGGGTTAGAGGAGCCTTTTCTCTGATGGAAATGGCTTGATGGCCATTTGAGGACATGATGAAGGACGCTGGTCCTGGCAGCCCCTGCTTCTGTCACTGCTCTAGTCCACCACCTGCATGACACTTTAGACACCCCCCACCTGGACGGCGCACCTGCCTGGTGGCCCTTTTCGTGTGTGTGTCAGGCCGGTGTCCTGCTCGGAGCCGGTGGGCAGTGGGTGCCTGCAGCCTGGACTGGGGGTCCCCCTTTCTCGCCAGTGCCTGGCCTGGGGCAGGCGCGGACCCAAGGCAGGCTTTGCTTCCGGGCTCCGCTCACAGCCAGGTGGCTGTGCGCCCTGCTGCCTCCCTTGGGTTATTCGGAAGAAAAGGCTCCCAGGCAGGGGGAGAGGCTCTGGTGGATTGGGACCCTACCTTCCCCTAAGAACAGAAAATCGTTGTGGAGCCCACCGCAGGGTCAGGCCCCCTGGGCGGATTTTCCCGAAGACCCTGCCCCATGACAGGTGTCCAGTGGCTGCCTCCTCTTCTCCCCGGTCACCCCTCTTGATTTTCTCTTTGCAGAATCTACAGCGCACTTCATCCAATCCTCAGGAATCCTGCCCGCCCAAACCTCCGAGGGCTCACGAGCTCAGATTATTGGTGAAGAACATCCGAGCCTCGCTGCTAAATGCCCCTGGGGCTTCAGGCAGGTGGCCGGGCCGGAGGAAGCTCCGGGGGGCACGGGGGGCCCTGCTGCCTGGGCAAGTGACTGTCCCGCTGCACAGCAGGACGAGGGGGGACTGCGGGTTCTCAGTGGCCTCTGGGTTCCCTGTGGCACCCTCCGACTGGGTCTGCAGTGGGATCCCGGCCTGTGAGCCCAGAGCCTCTGGAAACCAGAATAGTAACGTGAGATGGTTAAACACCAGTCCCGATTTTGCGTGCGGGAAGACTGAGGGAAGGAGAATTCAGCCGTGACCTTGTCCTTTTCCCGTTTTTAGTCTGAAGGCACTACCCCCCGCTTTTTTTAAACTGTTGAACGTGTAAACACACGCTGGGCATCCCTGACTGATACCTGAGGATACCTTCCCCTTTTCTAGAAGCCGAGGCTGCCCATGGGCGGCTTACCGAGCATCAGAAGGGCTCCGGGCCCATCGGGGACCCTCCGGTGTAGGAGGGGCTGTTACCTGAGTGAGGACAAGTGTCACACGGCAGACCCTCCTCTTTCGGTGACCCCTGAGTGGCCGCCGAGACCCCAGATGCACAGCAGCCTGGAAGGGACCCGTCTTCCCATTGCAATTCGATTTTACTGAGAGCAGGGATGAATTCTCTACTGTCTGAGAACGCGAAGGGCTGCTTATCCGCAGGGAGTGTCTTCCGGTCCCCAAAGCGCAGACCATCCTCATTTAACAACCAAGACCCTGTGCAAGGCTAGCTGTGGGCGATGGCCTCGGGGGTCCCTGTTCCCCGCCGGCAGGTCTGCATCTGGGTCTTGGTGTCTCCCGCTGAAGGTGATCGCGAAGATCAGTAAGATCATGGGCGTGGAATGCCTAACACTGTGATGTCTGGTCCTCTGGTTACTGGGGACACAGGAGACTCACAGCTCCTTGCCGTGGGACAGGCATTGCCTTGCGGCAGAAAGAACTGTCGAGTAGTGAAATGTGCCATTAGCCGGACCAACGATCTCCAAACAGGCCTCTGACTGAGCTGAGCCAGGGATAAAACCACGTCCCTTCTAAGTAGGGATACGGGTTCTCTGTGGGGTAGCCCCAAGTTTCAGGGTCACCCAGAGGCCTTTCCTTTCACAAGCTGGTCATCTTGTCCATAAGTGGGGCCACATCTGTCATGTCACCCCTGGGGAGTGTCCCCCATCCCGGGTGGGCAGCAGGGGCCCTGGGGGTCCGCCATCCGGGCCAAGAGGTATCAAGTTGGGAGAATCTTAAACCCCAAGCGAAGTGCTTTGAGAGTTTGTTCAAGGCAAATGAAAGAAAGAGCAGCCCCTCAGAAGTGGGCGAAACAAGACGTCAGGTGTGTCATTCAGCCAGATATATGCAAAGTGTGTGCGCGCGCGTCATGCAATTTACAGAACGGAAACGCCCCTCTGTTTGATTGCAGGCCACGTTAATGCACGGTGTGTAGCTCGGCTGAACGAGCCCGCTCAGAAGTTCAGCGCAGTGGCGACAAACCCTACCGACCTCAGCTGGGAAGAAGAATTCACCTTGTGCGTACAGCCTGGTTCGCGGGCTTGCGCCGGCCGAGCACCCCGCTCACGGCTGCCAGACCCCGAAATCAGTGTGTAGCACTGCTCATACCCCAAACATAGACGTTCAGACAGTCTTTCTCAAAAAAGTGTATTAAACATCCGAGGTATCTTTAGGTTGAATCTGGGTTCCTTTCTGAAGGATGCTCTGGGGCTGGGTTTCCTAGGGGCCCGTGTCCTGCCGCGGCTGGAGTGTGGGTGGTCGGGCCCCCTTGACTTTGGAAATGCCTGCCGTCTGGAGCGGAACGGACGACACTTGGGGTTGGTACCGAACCTGGCTGGGAACAAAGAGACAAGGACAGCCCATTTATGAGAAATGGTGTAGGAATTCTAAGGAAGAAGGTCTTAAGGAGCCAGGTTTGGCCCAGGAATGTCCGGATGGCTTCGTGAGAGCTATTAACTGAATCCACTGTGATGTTAGATCAAAGGAGAAAACATACTTATCTCAGTACATACCGAGATGGTCATTGACATTTCCTGGCATTTCTAATTTAAAATCTTAATTAGTACACGATTTATGGCCACTTCTTTAATAAGCTAAAAGAAACCACTGTAAATGACAAAGACCAGAAGGAGTCCCAAGTTAAAGCCCAGAGAAGATACCCACTGTTTTGTTCCAGAAGTATGGGTAGTGCAGTTAGAGGAGGAAGGGAGTCGTGTGTAAGGACCAAAAGGAAGAGGCAAACCGAGTCATTACTTGGAGGTGACAGGATTGCCCACCCTGACGACACAAGAAAATCAGTTAAAACTATCAGAAATAATAATAGGAAACTCATAGAAATAATATTTCAGTAAAGTGGCTGACTCTAAAGCTATAGAAATCTGTTGCTTTCTGAGGCTTAAACAATGAACAATCGGAAACAGGACTGGTAGAGGTGTCCTGTGTATAATATAAAAGAGCTTTTATGAATCAGGAATGAAAATACGAGCCCTCTTCTGGAAAACTGGGAAAAATGTCTGAGCTAGAAAATAGAAAAGCAAAAACTGTAGATAGCCAGAGACTTCCGAAAAGTTGTTCAATCTCAGCAATAGTTAAACACAAATGTAAACAGAAGAGATCATTTTTCGACCTTACAGGTTGGTAAGGAATAGGTGCGTGAGAATGGCCAGTACAAGTATAAATTGGAATAATCAATTCTGGAAGTCCTCAGTATGTCTCAAAAAAAAAAAAGTCTCTTAAATGCATGCACCTTTTGATTGGCATTTACAGTCTTCCTAAGGAAATAATCACACAGTGTGTACAAAGTTAGGTAGAAGGATGTTTATCTCAGCTTGTTTACAGTTATGAAATGTTAGAAACAACCTAGCCGTTATTAAGGGTTGGTTATTAAGGATTGGATTAAAGAAAACCTCCTAAGGCCAGATAGGAGGACACTGAATACCTATTGAAAGGGGCATTGGTCTGCACCCTCTGACCTGGAAAGAGGTCTGGTATCTTAAATGAGAAAGACCCGGTTACAAAAGAGGAGCGAGGTATATATCACGCTCTATATTTTGTTTTCCGATAATTATATATCGACGCTTTTGGATACAGTAGCTATCGGCCACATGTGGCTCTTTAAGTTTGAATTAATTACAACGCAACAAAATTCAGTTCCGGCCCCCCGTGTGCACGGCCCTCGCGATGAGCTCTCAGCAGCCCTCCGTGGGCACCGTGTCCGAGAGCGCGTCATCAGCCAGAAAGTAGCCGAGAATGCTCGGATGCCAGTGACCAAATAATAACAGTAACTGTTTGGAGATGGTGAGGGGAGGATAATCTTTATACTGTTGGAGATTTGTATGTCTTTCTATGATCAGAAAAAAATATTGTTTCAAGAAATAAGGGATTCACAGCACTTTTTTTCCTTTCCACAGCGAATTGAACGCCAAGTCGAAGGAGTTGCACCTGCAGGTTTTGGGGGATGAGCGATCCTCGGAAGGTGGGTGTTGAGCAGGTAGAGGGAGGCCCTGCTCTCTGGGGGGGGGGGCCCAGACCGCCCTGACCGGAGGGGGCCAGGGGAAGTTGGGAGGGGCGGACGCACCCTGAAACCACTCCCGTCTTCCCGAGGCCATGTTTGCTTCCAAGCCCATTTCAGTTATTAGCAAGGTCATACATTTTGGAAAAGAATATAGTCAACTGGTTTTTTGCTTTTTTTTTTTTAAACAATACCTAAACTCTTTTATTCAGCAATTCTTGGCTTAGAGAAGCCCTTCTCAGCCTTCTTAGCCATAACAGACCTGTTCTGTTGTGTTCCTAATTGTGGTAAAATGCATAAAACACAGAAGTTCCCATCTTCACCATTTTTGAGTGTAAAATTCACTGGTACATCCATGCTGGTGTGCAATCTTCAGCACCGTGCACCTCCTGGACTTTTTCCTCTTGCCAGACTGAGACCCTGTCTTCCCCATTCCCTCCACCCCCAGCCCGTGGCACCCCCTCCCCCATTCTGCTTTCTGTCTCAATGGATTTCAGCTGGCTTTTCCTTATAAAATAAGCCACAGCAGCTTACATTGGACACATGCTTTAGAGACAAGAAAGCAGCAATTAAAGATAAAATCACAAACATGAATATGGACCTGTATGTATGCATGTGTGTAACTCGGGAGTTCCAGTAGGTATTAGGTTTTTTAAAATCCTTGTAAACAGGGGCGCCTGGGTGGCTCAGTGGGTTAAAGCTGCTGCCTTCGGCTCAGGTCATGATCCCAGGGTCCTGGGATCGAGGCCCACATGGGGCTCTCTGCTCAGCGGGGAGCCTGCTTCCTCCTCTCTCCTCTCTCTCTGCCTGCCTCTCTGCCTACTTGTAATCTCTCTGTGTCAAATGAATAAATAAAATCTTAAAAAAAAAAATCCTCGTAAACATACCACAATTAGGAGAGGGGGACCCTTCCATGGCTTATTCTGCTAAGAGATCAAGCCATTTGGTTGTCTCCCAAAGTTACAAAGACACAGGAAAAAGCAATGCAAACTTCTGTTTATTAGCAAGAATTTTTTTTTAAGATTTTAAGTTTTCAAAGATTGATTTATTTTAGAGAGAGAGAAAGGGGCAGAGGGAGGGGAAGAGAAAATCCTGAAGCAGATTCCTTGCAGAGTGCAGAGCCTGACCCCAGGACCCTGAGACCATGACCTCAGCTGAAATCAAGGGTTGACCGTTTAACCAATGGAGCCATCCAGGCACCCCCCCCCCCATTAGCAAGAATTCTGAGCTAATTTCCTTGATTCTGTTGTCCTGGGATAAGATCAGTGAGGTGCTTCTGAGATAAGAACAGACATTCCAGGAGAGGGTGTGTGGTTTGAACCCAGGGTGGGCCAATGTTTGCCTGGAGTGAAGCCGACTCCCAATCCATTCCCAAGGCACCACTCCTGTTGGTTCCTTTGGAGATTCACTGCTGTACAACTGATGTGATCTATGAAATTTCACATTAAAAACAAAAAACAAAAACAGAACAAAAAACAACCATGGACCCTTTACCGAGACTCCTGGAGTTTTGACATGTTGCCCCATTTGTTTTATTATCTGCACGCACACTTGGTGGTTGCTTTTGATTTTGCCTGCTCTGTCTCCGCACACACCCAAGTGAGCACACACACATGCTGGAGGGTAAATGTGTGAACGAGTGAGGCTAACAGGCCCTGTATCCCTCCTTTCTTAGGGGCATTTCCTAAGAATAAGGATATTCTCTTGCATGTCCACAGTCCAGCTGCCTGCTTCTTGACTCTGCATGGTTTCTCTAACCTGCCGCCTGCATTCCTCTTCATCCGTTGGCCCCGTGTCCTTTAGAGCACTTACCTTCCACTTCCACACAGGATCAGATACTTACTGCCTTGCGTCTGTGGTCTCTTTTGCCTCCTGTGGTCTGGAGCATGTCCACCACCTCTCTTTGTCTCTGGTATTCTAGAATATTCTGAAATGTTCTGGAACTGGAGGATGTTGCCACGGACAGGTCACACATCGGGAGTTTGTTTTGGTTGTGGTGGTGGCTCCCGCTGACCTCTGCTCCTGTGGAACCCTGTGGAACCCTGTGGAACCCTGTGGAAACATATCCTGACTTGTCTCCTATCCTTTCAGCTCTGTTGGCGATGACGACCATCCCTCTGGATTTATTCAAGAAGCAGCCTTCTGGGCCACAGAGCTTTACGTTGGCCAGCGGCTCCTCCTCTGGCAGCTCGGTGTTGGGTTCGGTCACCGCAGAGGTAGGACATCATTCTCTGCCATGGCCAAGCTCCAGCTTGACCCACTTGGGATAAGGAGTATCTTTACCTGTCGGTCCATCTTACACTTTTTTTTAAGATTTTATTTATTTATTTGACACAGAGAGAGAGATCACAAGTAGGCAGAGAGACAGGCAGAGAGAGGAGGAAGCAGGCTCCCTGCTGAGCAGGGAGCCCGATGCAGGGCTTGATCCCTGGACCCTGAGATCATGACCTGAGCCGAAGGCAGAGGCTTTAACCCACTGAGCCACCCAGGCGCCCCGGTCCATCTTACACTTGCTTCAGTGGGAAACGGGATGCTCACCCAGGAGGAGCTCCATTTCCATCCTGTGCATTTCTAGACTCGAATGGGACACTTCCTGCCCATGATCATGTTGAGTGGTCTGCCACATGGGGAACTTTCCATGATGCCGTGTCATGTGGGCCTGACCCCAGAAAGGGCCATTCGATTCCACTGGGTTCTCCAGCCTCCGTGCCCATTGTCAGGCGCCACGTGGCTGGGTCTGAGCTGGGGTCTTGTCACCCTCTGTCAGTTCTGGGGACACCCAGATGGATGACCAGGTGGCCGTCATACTAAGCGTGGTTGGCTGACGAAGCCAGGGGTTACGGCAGGGGAGGGCAGCGTGCGTGCCCAGGGGTCGGCGTGGGCGCCACACAAAATGGGTAACTGGCTTTCTCTGCAGTTTTGTTACCTGGAACCTGGTGAAGTGAAATCCAAGACCCCACCACCTGCTCCTGCCGCAAAGGTCGAAAAAGACCGCACAGTGATGCCGTGTGGGACTGTGGTCACCACTGTCACCGCCGTGAAAACCAAGCCTCGCTTTGACACGGGGAGGGCGTCCCCGCTGAGCTGCGGTGAGTGCAGCCCGGAGCACCTCGTCTCTGTACAGAGAGTGAGTGTGGCTCCGATGGTCTCAGGGCCCAGAAAGGGTGATTGGCAAGACTTCTTAGCTTTTTGCTTCTTAGCCAGTGATCTCTCTATGTTGCCAGATATGTGGCATGCCAGAGCAAGGTTCAACTCTAGCACACGCCGAAGCTCAAAACATGGCCATGAGAGGAAATAGCTAGTTCCACGAACTACCCGCTCACACTTCCATGGGGACAGCTGTCTTGAAACAGTAGAGGGAAGCGATCAGTGCACGTTCTTAGGTTGAGAATCAGTTTTTCAGAGGGCCCGGGGTGCAGTCACTTTCGATCTAGCCGAATTCTGCACCTGTCCCTCAGCCTCTGCCCCAGAGACAACTTCTGTGTAAGTGTAGGACTGTTTTATTTTCATTTATAGTGTGTTTCCAGATAGATAATGTATTCTCTTCCCAGAGTAGGTTTCCTGGCACCGCCATTCTTGACTACCAAACAGAAAGTGAGATTCTGGCTTTTGATTAAAATGTTTCTGAAATTTTATTTAAACCCAGGCTCCCAGCATCCTTTTGGGTACTCGCCCCCCCCCAATTCCCTCCCCCCCCTCAAAATGAGAGACTGTTAAAAAATATCTGAATGGCTAGGGTTGCATGAGAGGTGTGATTTCACCTTCCAGGAACTGCAGGGTCAGATGGCTTTTGGGGCCATAGTGATCCATTTTCTCCTGGCAGAATCTCCCCTGAAGACGCCTGTCAAGGTGAAGGTCATCGAGAAGGACATCTCTGTTCAAGCCATCTCCTGCCACGGGGCCCCCGTCAGCAAGACCTTCTCTTCTTCGGACACAGGTAACGGGCCGCGTGCTCACCGCATCCCTCTCCCTCCCACGCGGGGCCCCTGTGGCCTCCTCGGGCACCCCGGCACCTGGACAGGGCTTTGAAGGACAGCTCCGAGCCGCTGGGCGTGGAGTGAGGTGTTGGGGACGACAGCGCCACGCTCCCGAGTCCTTGTCAGCCCCCTCCTCGCGAGCCTCTCCCTTCCCACTGTGCGCGGTGGTCGGGCAGCATGTGGCGGCGTTGGCCCTTCGTCGCCACCTCGGGAAACGGAGCGCCTGTCATCCGAGACTGAGACAGGAGACGTGCCTGTCAGCGTCTGGCCCTCCGATGGCGTTGTGTTTGCCTCTGAGCAGGAGCTGTCCCTGGGAAGGGACGGGCACCAGCTGGCTGCCTGCCACCCCGTTACCCCACCACCCCACATCTCCGATGGGCATAAAAAAGGCACCTGACCACGGGTGTGGGCATGGCGACATGAAACAGTGTGCTCCGAGCCCTTCGCAAGCACCTGCTAGGTGTCAGGCCTCCCACAGGTGTTGGCCACAGACCAGGGGAAGCCGCTGCCTTTGTGAACAAGCTCATGGGAGCCCACTGTGTTGAGCCGCTGTTGGGAGGGAAAGGGGGTAATTGCATTGCCTCCCAAAGTTCAAAATCTTCTAGGTCAGAGGTGTTTTTTTTTGGTGGGTCTTCCTGCTTTTGTTGGTTTCCATCAACTCTATGGAGGTATGCGTGGCAAATAAGGAAAGGCGGAAGGAAGGAGGGAAGGAAGGAAGGAAGGAAGGAAGGAAGGAAGGAAGGAAGGAAGGAAGGAAAGGAAAGGAAAGGAAGGAAAGGAAAGGAAGGAAAGGAAGGGAGGGAGGGAGGGAAGGGAAGGAAGGAAGAAAGGAAGGAAGGAAAGAAAGAAAAAGAGAGAGAGAAAACAAGCAAGCAAACTGAGTAAGTACCCAGCAGCGAGTGCATGGAACCATCCAGAAGCTGTAGACCGAGGGGGGTCTGTGAGCCAAACCTGACCCTGTTGGTAAAAGTCATGGGAGCCCGGCCTTGTCCATGACTTCTATACGGGCCGCCTGCAGGGGACGAGGCCGCCGTGAGTGCTCACGGCACAGGCTGGCCCACAGAGCCTCACCGTTTATTCTCTGGCCCTTTCCAGAAGAGACCCCCGGCCCCAGGCTGGGGATCTTTCCAGAAGAGACCCCCGGCCCCAGGCTGGGGATCTTTCCAGAAGAGGCCCCCACAGGCCCCCCGCTGGCGTGCAGTTGCTCAGAGCTGCCTTCCCTCCCCCAGAGCTGCTGGTGCTGAACAGCTCGGACCCCGTGGCGGAAGTCGCCATCCGCCAGCTCAGCGAGTCCTCGAGGCTGAAGGTCAAGTCCCCACGGAAGAAGAGCACCATCATCATATCAGGGATCTCGAAGGTGCGGGCTCGTGCCCCGGGGGCCACATCCCTCAGCGGCCAGGCTCCCTCCGCGCGGAAGGCAGAAGGCCAGGCTGCTGGAGAGGGCGGCCCCTCAGGGCCAGGGCCAGCGCCAGCGAGGGTCCCGTGCGCCTGTTCAGCATCTCCGAGATGTGGTCCTTGTGGGGGAGGAGGAGCAAGAAGGCTCTGAACCCAGGGGGCAGGCCGGTGCCTGGAGGGTAGAGCGTGGTGTCTACAGCTCCCGCTCGGGTGGGTCATGGGAGGTGCCGGGCGGAAGCGCCCAGTGCTGCCGATCAGGGTCAGGGCCTTGACCACTGGTGCCCCGGTCCCAGGTCCCAGCTGGGACGGCTCCCCTGCAGCCCAGGCCACGTGCCTCCCGGCCCCCTGGGTGCACTTCCGGAGGCGGCCGGCAGGGGGCGTTGGCATAAGGATTCCGGACCACGTCCTCTCTGCGACCCGAAGGCTGTAACTCAGACTCACTAGGAACCGTGGCTCTTTCCATTTCATGTGTCCGGCCCGCTGCAGTGACGATGCTTCACGGAGGCTCAGATGGCCCCATCCTGAGTCAGTGCGCACTCCGCCAGCCACTTGCGGAGGCCCGTCCTCAGGAAGCAGGCTCCCCTGTGAACAGCGGGGTGGCCCCGGGAACCCCCGCCCGGCCCCTTGCAGTCACCTTCCCACCCTCCAGCCCACCGGCCCTGAGGGTTAGGGTAGCACCTGTCTGAGACACAGAAGGGTCATGCCCAGAATTCTTAGGCTGTGATGTATATGCTGATTAATTTCTGCTTGCAGGAGACAAACTCCCGTAGGAAGAAGTGTTAACAGACCAACTGAATGGAAAGCCCACTTCCTGGGCCTCCCGGGTGTGCTCTGGGCCACTTAGGAGAAAGTCTGCCCCTCCCGTGGGCTCCCCTGCGGGCCCCCCTGCTAGGGAGGGCTGTCGGCTTCCTCCACACCCCTCCACCCGTGACCTCAGGCGCCCCTCGCAGAGCCTCTGACGCCAGGGGAAACCTGCACTGGCCGCATTTCAGTCCCTGTGAAACCCCACGGCGCCTCCTGGGGGCGCTGCGCGCGGCGTCTTCTCACACTCTGGAATCGCCCGCAGGACCTTTGCACGGAGCTTTTCAGGCTCTTCCAAGCCAGCCCCTCGTTCCACGTGTCCTTGCCCCGTCCCTCATGCTGACTTATTTCTTTTGTCCTGGGACAGACCTCACTCTCTCAGGACAGTGCCGCTGCCCTAATGCTGGACTACTCGGCCTCCATGGACAGCGCCCTCCAGGAGGACCCCCCGACCCTCGCGGGGGCAGCTGCGGTCTCCGCCCCACCGGAGGAAGAGGCCTCCGTCCCAGCCCCAGCCCCAGCCCCGCCGGCCCCAGAGCCCCAGGAGAGCGAGCTAGACTCCTGGGACCTGGACAAGGAGTCACAGGCGTCGGCGTGGGGCAGCCAGGCCCCGCTGGACCCCGACGGGGACGAGCTGTCGGAGAGCTCCCTGAGTGTCTCGGAGCCGGGCGCTGCCAAGAAGCATAAAGGTACCCACGCCCCCCCGCCTGCCGGCCCCCCCGCTGGCTTTGCTCTCCTGCCCATCTCCAAGCTAACCTTCCGTTCACCTGCTTCCCCTCCCTCCTCCGCTGCAAATCCACCCGGCCCCCAGCCCCGTCCCAGCAAGTGCTCCCCAGGGATGCACCTGCTTGGAGCGGGTGGGCGGGCGGCGTATTCCGAACCCTTCTGTCTCTGCCCTGAGGCTGGCAGCTAGTGGTCGTGGCTAGAGGCGCCCCTTCCTCTGTCTGCACTCCGCGCTCCCCCAAAGTAGAACTCTCCAGAACGTTGAGAGGGGGTCACCAAGCGGCTCTGCACGAAGCCAGCAGACGCTGGGCTTCCCGTGGCTGCGGAGATCAGCCCCTCTGCTCACCATGTCTCAGACTCTACCCCCAACTAAGACCCAGCCAGACCTCAGTGCTGGGACCTGCCGGGGTCCGAGGGGAGATGAGTTCCCAGGAAAGGAAGCGATTAACTTCCCATGTGTGTAGTGACGAGTCCTCAAGTCATTAGGATAACCCGCTGTTCCCTGTGAGCACTAAATCAGAGCTTTCATTTGTAGACTTTGTCAGTGCGTGCGGTGAACTTGTGCTCCGGCAGGACAGTCCCCGTTCTTGCCGCCATGGACCAGTGGTTCTCAAACCGGGTGACTGTGCACCCCCTGCCCGCCCCCCGGGGCACACAGGCAGTGTCCTGAGACCGGTTCAGCAGCACAGCCCGCAGAACAGCCTAGCACATGGCGTCACGCGACCCCTGTCCCTGAGGCTGAGGCTGAGGACTCTGCTGGGGGGGATCTGCCCCACGGGTGTCTCCATGAGCCACGCCCTTGCTGATGCAGAGAAGGCACAGATGGGGACCAGCTGGAAGTCAGGAGAAGGGAGAGGCTATGATCTCTAGGCCACGTGATGGAGATCAGACCACGGGTCTCTATCCACCTGCTGGCCGGAGTTGGGGCGACCCGCGTGTGGACCTCCGGCGGCTCCCTTGCTCCGGTTCAAAAGGTGCAGCCCAGGGTATGGGAAGGGCGGCCCGGCTGCGGGTCCACGGGGCGGCACCCCCCCCCCCACCGCCAGCCTGGTCTGGGGGCCAGCACCACCCGAGGGCGCTCCCCTTGCCCCGAGGAAGCAGTGTGCGCCGGGCAGAGCAGAAGATGAGGTACAGGGTGGGGCGCCCCTGCCTCCCCCGTCCTTCTCCCGACGGCCGACGGCCGACAGCCCGCGGCCTCTTCTTAGGACCCCAACCCCCCAACCTGCCCTCCCGCCTTCACTCTGACAGGCCACCCCTCGCTGACCCCGAGTCCATCCAGAGACCCCGTTCCCTCCTCCGTGGCTTCTTCCTTCCCTTCCTCTGCTTTTGCTTCTGGAGAGAGTTCTTTCCCATGGGTTTCCACCCTGGCTGAGCCGTGGCCGAGCTTCTCGTTTCCCACCCCCGGCCGGGGGAGGGCCCCCCTCCAAAGGGGCACACTCTCCGGGACCTAGGGGCTGGCAGGTGTGCTCGGCGCTTCTCCAGAGCCTGGGCACGGGGACCCCGCCGGATGCGGCGGCAGCGGTGGTGTCCACCCCGCTGGCGCTGCGGATTCGTAAAGGGGCATATTTGGCAGCGTGTCCAAATTTGCTTCTATTCCAGGGTTTCCAGAGAGACCTGGACCCTGCATCCCTGGGAGACCTTGTCAGAACCTTAGACAACTATGTGTGACGGGTGCCAAATTGTTGTTGTACCCTGGGGACTTTCGGTTTCCTCCCCGGGGATGGAGGGAGCGGCTGTAGGCAGTGTTCTCTCCTTTTTAAACTGAAGCTCGTTTTCTGGCTGGAGAACCGCCTGTGTGTCTTGTCCCAGCAGGGAGGTTGCACAGGTCCCCGAAGGGCCGGCGTATCTAGAATTCTCCTGCGAGTTTGCTGGTTGGAAATGCGCATTCTCCTGAGGCTGCAGCCAACACAGGAAATCGAGTCCCCAGATTCGGGTTATTTTTAGCTCAACCAAGTGTCCGTGTGGTTGCACGGCAACGGGAATGTACGAAACACGACCGTGGATTTCGAGATGGTTAAGACGGGAGAGTCCGTGTTCTGTGGACTTTACCGTGAGTGAGAACAGAAGGATTGATGGAGACTTTGACAGATATTAAAAAGTGAAAAAACAAAACCAGACAAAAACCCCCCAAGCCCCCCAGACCTGGCCAGACATCCTGTCCAGTCACGTCACGTGTGCGGGCGCGATGCTTTGGGACTCACTGTCTGTCATTCTTGTTTTGCTCCTGCATACTTTTGACCTCTGACCTCTTCCTTCTCATCATCTCGTGCTCATTCCCTTTAACTTAAGAGGATCGCTATGCCAACCAGAATTAATTGCCTACACAGTAAGTTATTTTTGTCTTATTATTTTTTTTCCCAAAAATTTGAGTACAGCCTTGCCATGAGAAAAGCCTATTTTGCAACAGCAGGAAGCTGATCCCCCTTCCCTTGCTTTCCTGTCCCTTTCCAGCGTGACCTGCCCTGGCTGTTAGTTTCCCCTCTTCCTCCTTAGACGTGCCTGGGTCGGGTTAGCGCAGCTCCTTCGCCTCGGCGGCGCTGGGCACTGTGCCCCAGCTCGGGGGACAGCCAGGGTCGCGCCCTGTCAGGTGCACTGTCCCCAGCTCGGGGGACAGCCAGGGTCGCGCCCTGTCAGGTGCACTGTCCCCTAGCTCGGGGGACAGCCAGCCTCGCACCCTGTCAGGTGCATACACACCGCTTCCCTGAGCCACGTCCTGGTTCTAAGAAGTCACTTTTCTAAACGGACTGTCTACAGTTTGGCTTGAATTCCAAAGCTGTTCTTCGGGCAGCAAACTACGACGTGCAAAGTGACTTTTGGTCACTGTCTTCCTACCTCTCTGATTTTGAGATGGGGACCCATTCCCGTCTGTTAGGGTCGGTGGAGACAGACAAGAATAAATTTGCAAATATTTGCTATATTAAATCTCTAGAGGAATTATTTTTGAATTTCTTCCTATTTGTTTATTCTTTGGCCCTTTGGTGATTTTTTTCTTTTTTAACCTTGCTAGAACCAGGGAAAGATTTCTTTTTTTTCCTCCTCTCTGTCCCCCATTTAAGATGTTGGCTATTTGTGTCAAAGCTCTCATACCTCCGGTCCAGATTTTACCTGAAGGAATCTGGAAGGCCGCGGGCGAGGTCTGAGTCTCGCTCCTGCCTGCTGGAGTGGCGGAGGTGGTCTGGAACTCAGCTTCGTCAAACCCAGACCCCAGCCCCTCCTGCTCAGGCCGTGTGAACTTCCCCATCCACAGAGGTGACAGACTCCGGGGGCCCAGAGGCAAGGGGGACGTGCCAAACTGTTCGTCACTGTCTCAGCCAGAGTCCGCTAGTGAAAGAGAACCAAGAGGCGCTGCCTTTCAAGGAAGTGGCTCACGCCATCCTGGGGTCTGAGCCTGGAATCTGCAGGGTGGCCGGCTGGCTGGACAGACTGTCGTCTTCTCCCCCAGGGAGCCCTGAGCCGTTGGCTCTCAAGGCGCCGAGCTGATGGGATGAAGTCCAAGCACACTGTCCACGGTGACGCGCTCTAGTCCGGGAGAGCCCAATGCATGGTTAAGCTCTCCACTCCCGAGTCCCCTCCCGGGGCAGATGGGCGCTGGACCGAATCCCCAGGCACGCTGGCCAGGCGGACCCCGAGGACAGAGCAGCACCGCCCCGGGGAGCTGAGGAAGCTCCGGTCCCTGTCCCTTCCCGGCTGCGGGGGCGTGCGCTGGCCTGTCTCTGTCCTTGACCCCTGCGCCTCCGTGGAGTGGCGGAGTCCGTGTCCCTTCTGTGGCCTTGTTCTTCCGGCTCTGTTTCCCCCAAAGGTCACTGTGACTCGTGCCCCAGTTTAAAGAGATCTTAACATTTTTACTCGGAGAGGAGGACGGCATGACCTCCGTTTGCACTGGTCATTCTCCACTCTGGAGGAGTTTCGCTGTGGGTCTGGGAGGGGTTTGCGTCCTGTCCGACACGTGCCGCCAGCGCCCCTCTGAAGACTGAGACTGTTCTGGAAAGCCTGTCCACGTCCGTGTGGGAGTGCGGGGCCGTGCTCTGGGGGTGCTCTGAGGACCGAGACCCAGCCCCCTCCCGGGAGGCCTCCCCGGGGACCCCCCATGGGGGTGTCCTTTACCAGACCCCCGCTCTCCATGTCTCCGGGGTGGGACCCGTCCCCTGCCAGCTCAGACAGCAGGCCTTCGTGCGGAGCGGAGCCAGGCGTGAGCACACAGGCTTTCTGCCCCGGGGCCCCTGTTCGCCGGGCAGAGCACGTCCCTGCCAGGGACAGGATCTCCCTCAGAGGCCTCTGGGAGACATAAGCGGGGCACATGGGTCTTGCCACTTTCCCGATTTCATTCGCAGGCTGCAAGTCCCTGAAACTTCATCTTCATATGGCAAGAATTTGAGTGTTAGTCATTTCAGGTGCAATCTTATTAGAGTGAGTGAGCATGCCTACGAGTCAGCCAGGAGGGGCCGAGGGAGAGAGAATCCCAGGCAGACCCCCCACGGAGCACAGAGCCCGATGCGGGACTCGATCCCATGACCCTGAGATCATGACCTGAGCCGAAACCTGGAGTTGGATGCTTACCCGACTGAGCCATCCACGGGCCCCAAGTACAATTTCATTTAGAAGAGTTAAAAGTGATGGCTTAAAACTGTGTAGATTCTCTTCTGGAGAACAGTGAACACAGCCACCTCCTGCCTGTCTCCGTGCTCCGGCTTCCCTCGGAATCCGGGGCAGACCCATGCTTCCTGCCCGTCCACACAGCCTTGTGCTCGGAAACGGAGTCTCCTGGCTCCGGAGGCCAGAAGTGCAGGGGCCTCCCGCCGGCACCGACGGAGGATCTGCTCCACGCTCTGCCCAGAAGTGCAGGGGCCTCCCGCCGGCGCCGACGGAGGATCTGCTCCACGCTCTGCCCAGAAGTGCAGGGGCCTCCCGCCGGCGCCGACGGAGGATCTGCTCCACGCTCTGCCCAGGCTTCTGGTGTCTGCTGGCGTCCTTGACCTTCCGTGCCTTGTGGAAGCGTGACCCCACCTCTTGCCTCCGTGGGCACTCTCCCCATGGGGACACCCGTGTCCACGGTTCTCTGAATAAGGACACGGTCCTGTTGGCGGAGCGCCTGCCCCGATTCACGGCTGATGAATCCCCTCCGTAAAGACCTTTCTGTCCACTAAGGTCCTGTTCTGAGCTCCCGGGGCCCAGACCCCAACAGACGAATTCTGTGCAGATGTAATGCAACAAGCCTGTGGCAGGGCGGGAGCCACGGACATGCCTCTGGTCCCCTTCGTGCTGCCTGCCCTTCCCGCTGTCCTTGAAACCCCCGCACACAGCCTGTCCCCATTAGACCCTTGTACACACGTCCTCAGGATTCTGCCTAACAGGCTATTTGCTTAGATCCGAAGAGAAAATGGGGAAAAGAAGACCTTTTTCAGCACGTTTGACCAGGTGGCATTGCGCCTGTGCCTCGGGGCTCCGGAGCTCTGCGGTGCTGCCCAGGCTGGACAGAGCGGAGGGGACACCGGTCCTTGGCGCCAGGTCCCATGAGCGGCCTCCTAAAGTCACGGGCGGGCGGCTCTGAAGTGCCGATTGCTCAGAGGTCCACACACCGGGCTGGGCCCGATTCCACCCCTGTCAGCTCGCAGATGTCCCTCGTGGTCCCCCCCAAACAGACGTTCAGTCGTTGGTGTCTGTCGTGGCTACCCCCGTATCTGTTGGTTCGAGCGCTAAAACAGCGAATTGCCAAAGAGCCGTAGCTCCTCGTCCAGGTGGTCAGATGTCCTTTCAGAGCCGTCAGCACCGACACATGGATGTAACCAACTCCGGGCCGGTGGAAAGGCTCTCTGACCCTGCTGGGGCTTCCATAGCGAGGCTGTCTTCTCTGGGGGTGTGGGGCCGGGGAACCCGAGGGGGGGGCAGCCCGCCGCCATCAGTCTTGACTAGGAGGTCGGGGGGGAGAGGTCAGTCCCGGGATGGACCTGACAGTTCAGCTCATGGCTTCTCGGCTCAGAGTCTGTTCATCCTGAAAACTCGGGGGTTCAGTACAGATTCCAGCTGCTGCCCCCGGGGGGCTAGAGCGATGGCACAGCAACGGCTCTTCCCGGAGCCGTTCAAACGTCCTTGATTCTTTTCACCTTGGACCAGTGGTCCCGCGTTCCCGCCACAGCCCACCTGACCGGCCCCCTGTGCTTTCCTCTTGCAGGAGGGATCTTAAGGAAAGGCGCGAAGCTGTTTTTCCGCCGGCGACACCAACAGAAAGACCCCGGCATGAGCCAGTCGCACAACGACCTGGTGTTCCTGCAGCAGCCGGAGGGGGCCCGGAGGACGGGGGCGACGCTCTCCAGGATCCTGAACAAGAAGCTGCTCTCCAGACACAGAAGCAAGAGGGCCATGAATGGGGCCCCGGCGGACCCCACGGCCAGCCCCCTGCCTCACCAGGATGTGGGAAGACGCGGGCCGCCCTAACCGCCCAAAGGACGGAGCTACCGGGCCTGCCAGACGGCCGCCTGCTCTGGCTGGGGTCAAGGGGAACAGATCCCCGAGTCTCCGGTCAGGAGGCTTCCCCCAGAGACAGCTGACAAAGTCAGGTTTGCCACCAGATGCCCAAGGAGACCCGAAGGCTCTGCTCCCACCCAAGAGCGGAAGTGAAATGCGAGATTGACCTAACGAACTAAAGGACGACCTGTAACGGACAGTGACGGGGCAGGTGCGGGGGCCTCGCTGTGACCTGCACTGCTGTGCTCAGACACATAGTACCTTGGGTCTGCGCCTGGACCGTGTCCCAGAGAGCACGTGTCCCCCGTGCTGTCACTGGGAGTGGAGCGGATGGGTCACCTGTCGTCATGGGGGCTCAGCGTCACAGTGCAGCCGGCCCTGAGTACAGAGAGGTGGGGCAGAGGCAGGATTTGAGGTCCGCAGACGAATTACGGTGGGGACGGGGACACCGGGACAAAGGTAGAGGACAGTTGCCTTTGATATTAGCCACAGAACTTGAAACCATATGCAAACACTAAATCTCTCCTGCACACCTTACGCTGAGCGCTCCTGGGTGTTGACTCTGAGCCGGTCTGCAAGCAGGAGAGCCAGCAGCTCCCGTGTGGGTTTACGTTTCCCCCTCCTGTGTCCACGGTGCTGGGGGGGAGGGCAGCGCTCAAGGGAAGTAGGGGCAGTAAGTGACAGCCAGCACCACGGCCGCCGACGCGCACACACACACACACACACACGATAACAGAGCACTTGTAGGTCAAGAGAGGAAGCGGTCGTAGGTCCCAGGAGTCTTCAGGGGTGCAGGTTCGATAAGAAATGGGCCAAACGTCGCATCACAGTCCCCTCGGGAGCGTTCCAGAGTTCTGCCGTGAACAGTGCTGCACACGTTTCGGGGTGTCCTCGTTTTGGGTTCCCGTGGGGGGAGGAAAAGATAAACGTGGCCCACCACGTGCGCATCCCTGTGTGCCCCTCAAGCCACGGTCCTCGTCCGTCTGCCTGTCTGCGTGTCTGTGCCGCTGACCCGCGCGCCCAAAGGGGCCACTTCCAGGGCACAAGCTTATCAGGGTTGTGGTCGTTCCGTGAAACACTTTGATGGTTTAACGAGATTCGCTTCCTTCCGGTAAGATTTAAAAGGCTATTGGGAAGGCCGACCTCTGTCCCAGGTAGGAAATTGGGGAAGCTCCTTCCCACAAGCACTCCTGTTGACCCTTAAACACGTCTTTCAGGGGTAACGGAGCCACTGCCAAAGCAAAACCTTCCTGAAAACCCAGATTACGGAACTTCTTTTCCTTTTCCTTGAGAGATTATAAAACTACATGAATTTTACTTGGAAATACACGTAGAAATCCTCCAGTGTTTCAGGAATTAGCAGGTGACTGTAAGGTGAGTTTCTATAGAGGACATTCTGATTTTCATCACCGTGAAAGAGCACCGGGCACTCCAACTTGGCCTCATACCAAGTTAGTCCTCGCGGGTTGGTAACGCCCACTAGTCTTTGGAGCACACCAGGTCACTTAGTCTGGTCTTACTGGAAGGACTGGTAGGCCGCCTTTGGGACATTCAGGAATTAATTCTCAGAGGACATGTGCCAGAATTTCAGGCACAGATCAGAAGCTCTTAGCGCAGTTTTTTGATCTTGGACTTCAGATCAACTCGATCTATTCAATGTGACGGTATCAGAGTTTTATGCTGGCGCTTTCTTGCGCTCAAACAAATGTCTTAGCTTTTCCCATTCCCGATGGACCCCATGAGCGTTTTGGTCGCTGTTTCCTACTTTTGCCAAAGGCTCTTGCTTTCTCAACTTCCTGGTGACTTGAAGCCTCTTCCGGGTCCCGGGCAAGTGACAGGTGGGCTGCGTCTGTCCCGCGTGGGACGCAGGACCCTCGCGTGAGAGGTGGAGAGCGTTGAGATCCGTGTTTCCCTGTGTGGGTGGGGCACCCATCAAGAGCCCCGTACCTTTGAGCAAGATCCAGGAGCCCCTCCTCAAGACACACACACGTTTTCTTCACCCGAGGGCCTTTTCTGACCTTGCGGGACACTTGAGAGAGCATGGAAGGGCGCGTGAACAGAGCACCGTGAGAAGATGGGCCGTGTTGAATGCTGCTTTCCTGGCCTTTCAGCCAGGCCTGTGCTTTCACGGTGTGGGTATTTATGCAGAAGGAAATGTTATGAAGGTCATGCCTCAATTAAGATTATACGCCAAATGCTTAACGTACCAGTCCGTAAGTCACCTCATTCCCTTGCCTTGCCTTATGCTTTAGTGGCGCGAGGGCTCTTGCGTCTGTTTTGTGTTCACGGTATTTTTGTAGACTGGTGTTTCAGAGTGATTTCTCATGCACGCTAATAGGAACGTGTGTCTGCGTGTCTGGATGCTCACGCTTGTGTTTGTCAGCCCATGTTTGTGAGCTGGGGCACTGCCCTGCGTTCAAGGATGTCCCTGTGTTTGCAGAGGAGCTTGAAGTGTGTGTGTTTGCACGTGCGTGTGTTAACAACGTAGCAGGAACAAAAGCACCGATCTCATTGTCCCGTTGGAAACCGCTGTGAAGAAGATGGTTTAGACAGAGCACTTTATGTGAATCAACTCTTAAGTTTAAGGGCAGCCCTGATCCCTCCTGAGAGCTCCGTGGCCAGTCGCTGCCCACCAGTCACCAGTTAGGTGCCTGTGTTGGTCCTTGATCGGTCTCACTGGCTGCTGCTGCAGAGAAGGGTTGCAAGTTCTCTTCTTGAGCAGAAAGGGACGCGTTCATTTCTGTCGCCGTCAGCGGCTGCGGGGGTTTTCCTGGGAAGAGCCGCACAGTCCTGACAGCTCAAGGCACCAGCTGGTGGCCCCCGAAAGTCCGAACGTTGATGTCCACTGGGTGGAAAACCGGTCTCGCACTGGCGTAGACCCCGACGCCAGGCCCTCCTGCCCTGGCCCCACACCTGCTCAGGCCTGGTTACCAAAGCACGTGGGGTAGACACACCGGTGCTGCTACGTTCTGCAAACTCAGGTCCCCTCCGGGCCCTCCTCTTCGGCTTTCCTGTTTTACGGGAGAGGAGGCGTCTGGGACACATTGACCCGTCAAGTTCACCCAGCTTCCGACCGCTCAGTAACATGCCATTTACGAGTTAGCCTTGTAAGTCCCCCCCGCCCCCAACTATCACATCAAAGCTACGGTTTTTAAAAAGAAAACGAGAGGTTTTCCAGGTGTGTGGCAAGGTCTGGCTCAATGTGGTGATGAATTTGCCGGACGGTGACTGTATTCCTCGGTAGCACTTTAAACACAGGTCCCTGTCCTGCGCCAAACTGTGGAAGACCTGCTGGGATGTGAACAGTCTTTGAAAGAAATAAATGTGCACATGGGACATGAAACACCGACGTGTGTTTGCTGAGCCCGGGGCTGTCCCGCAGGTCTCGTGTCTGCCCTGGGGTCACGGATCCTGGTCCGCCTGCTGCGTGGTGCTCGGCGGTCAGCGTCCACACCCACTGTGGTCAGCGGCTTGGAAGAGGAGGCAGGCCCTTCGCTCGTGGCCACTGCCACTTGCTCTGTTCTTGGCAGAGACCTGTCCTCATGTTCTTCTGACATGCTGGCATCCTGTTTTAGGTCTGGGGCTAAAGTTATTTTCTAGAAAGTCCATGTTTCCAGGGACCCCCGGGGGTCATGGTGCATGGGGGGTGCTACCAGTCAGGGTCAGCTTGGCCTGGGGCCTTCCGCAGTGCGAGCTGGCAGGAGGTGCCTCCGTGTGACCGCCAGCGACGTTCTGAGGGGCACTGACCCCTGGGAGGCAGTCTTTTTAATAAGTCCCTCCGCTCCTGGTCAGCGCCTGCCCCCAGGGCAGCCCATGGAGGGTGGCATGGAGCAAGGTCCCACGTGGGCTCAGTGTAGCCTGGTGTCTCACTAGTGTAGGGCTTGTGCTGGTTCCTGGGTGGGGACGGGGCATAGCCAGACAGATGGACAGGTCCCGCACAAACCCTGTGGGCATCTTGGCTCCTTCCTGGGGGTCAGTGACTCTGTTTCCCTCCCACCTTCCTCGCTGTGCCAGGCACGGCAGCATTCAGAAAAGTGAGCACGATGCGGCTCCTTCATGGGGTGGCCTTCCCGGGCCTTTGCATGTAAGAGGAGCAGTCTACCCGTGCACAGCGCCATCCACCCGGGCTTGGATTCAGATCCTCCTCTCTGAATGTGGCAGGCCGTGGCAGCCCAGTGTCTCGTTTGGGGTGGAGGCGTCTGGCGGTCTGAGACCACATCACTGCGTCCTGCGTGACCGGCGGTCCGTTCTGTGCTGATGCTGCAGCAGGAGCCCGGACGGGCCTGCTGGAGGCTAGCCCTGCCTTAATGGACCAGCTTTCCCAACTGGATCCCTGCCGGTCACCTTGAGGCCACCCTGGACTCCTACCAGCGTGTCTACACTGTCCCATGTTTTTTTTTTTTTTTATTTTAGAGAAAGAAGAGAGAAGGGAGAAGGCGTGTGAGTGGGAGGAGGGGTAGAAGGGGAGAGAATCTTCAGCAGGTTCCACGTCCAGCATGGAGCCTGATGCAGGGCCCGAGCTCATGACCTGAGCCAAAATCGGGAGTCAGGTGCTCAGCCGACTGAGCCACCCAGGCACCCCGCGCCCTGCGTGAATCCGTGCCAGCTGCCCGCAGTCTGCGAATGTGCCCCAGCCATGCCCGCCCTGTTCTAATGACCCCAGCAAACACAAGCCCACCAAACACAAGCCCCACCTTCTCCGTGAAGCAGCTTCAGCCACCCCACTGAGGATGGCTGCAAGCACACTTCCTTCAGTCCCTGTCACTTGCCCCCGCATGACTCCCCCTTACGCTGGCTCCCAGGCGGGCGGTGGCTCCCTTGGGCTGAGGACAGTGTGCACCTCGTGAGTAACGACTGGTGTCAACTGGCCACCCTCTGTGAGCCCATCTCCCCCCGCTCACTGGAGCCCAGGCGCAGGGGACAGAGCCCACCATGGACGGGGGGGGGGGCGCACGGGTTGTGATGACAAAACCGTGCTGTTCACCTTGGTCGCCTCCAAATACAGGGGCTGCGGGCAGATGTCAGTACCTCGTTCCCAGAAGAGGCAGGTCACTCCCCACAGAGGTCTGGTTACCAGGATGGAGGTCTTGGCCCAGGGCCCTCTTCCCCAGACGCACCCACGGTCACACTCCACCACTGTCCCCGGCTCCGTATGGCCACTTCCACTGTGCAAACTGTTGCGCGGCGTCCTGTGTGTGCCAAGCATTCAGGACTACTGATGATACTGATCCAGAGCTGGGTGTTTGGTGCCTTGGGCTACTTGGTATTTTATACAGAAGCTAAAGATTCAAGATCACAGTGATGGTCACTGATGGGAATTAAGCACTCACTACGGGCCAGAACTTTTTTCAGAGTTTTACATCTAGTGACTCCAACACTCTGTGAGACAACCCCATGAGTTATGATCCATGTCCACTCCACAGATCAGGAAGCGGAGGCACAGAGAGGTTAAGTAACTTGCCCAAGATCACACAGCGCTTAAGTGGCAGAACCGGAATGTGAGCCCAGGCCGTCTTGCTGGAGAATCCCAGCTCACAGCCACGAGGCTCGGCTACCCAGCATCAAATGGAGAGACCGGGACATCTTTTCTAAACGTTCAGCTCCCCGTTACGGGCAGGAATACTATAAAGTGAGACACAAGGCTTTGCACGTAGTAAGAATTAAATCACTTGCTGATTAGAGCTCTCTCTTTATCTGGGTAAGAAAACCCAGCCAGATCGCAAAGCTAGGATTGTAGAGAAGTGGCTTAGGATATATATTTTTAGAGCATCCAGTATGAAAGGAGTCAATTAACAAAAAACCAGGGCTGATGAGACACGGGACTTGGAACGTGCCCATCTGAGGCAGCCCAAGTCAGGGCTGAGAACACGGTGCCGTGATGAAGCCTCCACGCCACAGCTCGTCTCTGCTCAGGAAGGACAGTGCCCATAGGGAAATCCACTTAGAAATGGAAGCTCTTCTCATTTTTAATTCCCTCAGCTTGCTTTTAAAAATTTCGGGGGCACCTGGGGGGATCCATTGGTTAAGCGTCTCCTTCGGCTCAGGTCGTGATCATGGGGTCCTGGGATTGAGTCCTGCACTGGGCTCCCTGCTCAGTGGGGAACCTGCTTCTCCCTCTGCCTGCCTCTCCCCCTGCTTGTGCTTGCTTGCTTTCTCTGACAAATAAGTAAAATCTTAAAAAATAAAATAAAATAAAATAAAAATGTCAAACCTACAGAATAATCCATACGGACTTCACTAGATTCACTGATTTGGGTATATTTGCTCTACCTCCCTATCATCATCTATTCACCAACTGATCGACTGTTGCGTGGCGACATCGCGTTTTACCCAAAATGCCTCAGAATGCATGTTCTGAGAAGGACGGCATCTTCACACCACACACCCAATGGTCATCGTGCCTGGGGAGCTGGTCACTGCCTGCCCCGTACCAGAGCTGTGTGCGGGTCTTGCCAGCTGCCCAAGAACATTGTTCACAGGTGGCTTTTCTTTTGTTTTTCTGCCTGGGGTTCAGGCAAGGTTTCTACATCGCTTTT
Organism: Ailurus styani; assembly: GCA_002007465.1. NCBI lineage: Eukaryota > Metazoa > Chordata > Mammalia > Carnivora > Ailuridae > Ailurus > Ailurus styani. Next base: position 832,681 of record LNAC01000385.1, read on the forward strand.
GTTATGTTAATAATAAAACTTGACAGTTTCAGAAACAAAACTTTAAAAAAAATTTGAAATTTTGGATAGATTAGAGAAAGACAATTATATGATTTTATTCATCTGTGGAATTTAAGAAACAAAACAGATGATCACAGGGGACGGGAAGGGAAAATAAAATAAGATGAAAAGGAGATGGAGTAAGAGAGGGAGGCAAATCATAGGGGAACAGGAGACGCTAACTCTAGGAGACAAACTGAGGGTGGTGGGAGGTGGGGGATGGGGTAACTGGGGGAGGGGCATGAAGGGGGGCAGGTGATGGGATGAGCACTGGGTGTTGAATGCAACTGACAAATCATCATCTCTACCTCTGAAACTAATAAAAAATATAAAATTTTGGATAGAAATCTGCCTTAAAAAGAATTGTTTCCAGCCTTCACAGAAGGATATACTGACCACCCTGGCAATTCTTCTGAAGATGCGATGAGCACTGCGGACACAAATCCCAGCCCCGGGGCTACATGTACTACCATGAGAAACGGCTCGAGGGGGCCTCAGGTCTTCTACTTTTAGAGGTTTTCGCTCCTGCTGTAACCTGTCCGTGTTTTCTGCCAACGACCTGCTTTTGGTCATGGCTGCCAGTACGTCTGGTGTGCAGACGCCCAGAGAAGCAGCCCCCGGGGCATTTGAGAACTGGGAGCGGTCACTCGAGGGGTGGGAGGTAGGTGAGGGGTGTGCGCCAGCTGTAGCGGTCAGTCTGGGGCTCCTGGGGATTGAGCAGAGACCCGAATGGTGGAGAGAGGGCGGTGGAGAACCCCAGGAGGACATTCCCAGGAAGAGGGGATCTGTACAGACCTCGAGGACGCGGTTGAGGGACAGGAGGCTGGAGGGAGGCGGGGGTCCCACAGCTGGAGGGGTGGGGGGTTATGAGCACGGTGATGGTCAAGAGAGGTGTGGGAGGCTGGGGTGCAGACCCAGAGAGGGGGCACCCACGAGCCCTAGCAGCACCACACACTCGGCATACCCCCCTCCTCCGTGCACCTACCCAACCTTCCACCCTACAGCAAGGCCTCTTCCATGGGTCCTTACTTATTACCAATTCATGCAAGAATGTCTGGCTGTTGAATAAATTCCAGTGCGTGGGACTGCCAGGCCTGAGGCTCTATGCGTTTAGAATTTCCATATTAACAAACGGCCCAGACAGGGGCTATACCGAATTAGTCTCCCACCAGGAAAAAATGAGACAGCTTATTTTCTACAGTCGCTTCAAAATAATGCTATTAAGCTTTAAAAAAAAAAAATCTTTGCTGATGTAACAGGCAAAGACGATTGCACCCAATGCTGCCTTTTCTCCCACGACGGTACAGTGAATGGCCTTGCTTATGCCTAAGAACCCTTGTATTTTCCTTACCGGAAAGGTCCACGTTCCTACGGGGTTCTTTGCCTTTTTCCTATCGAATCCTAGGAGCCTCCCATGTATGAGGGAAATGAGTCCTTCCTGACACCAGTTTCAAGTCACTGCCCACCAGTTGGTCCCCTCTTGGACTTTACTGGTGGAGCTTCCTGCCAAGCAGAACAAAGAAGACAGTCCACGGCCGGGCACCCGAGACTAAAAGAGCCCTCCAGCCCCTGCTATTTGTAACATTCTGGGGCCGCAGGTACATTCCATGCAGGGGGTCAAGCCCCCGTGGGGACCCCAGGGGGCAGAAAGAGCCCCAGGGAGCAGTCTGGCCTTCAAGCTGCCCTGAGCGGGTGGTGCTTTCCTGAACTTTCCACTGAGTGGGATCGCACAGGTGGATCTCAGGTGTGGGTCTCGGGTGCGGGTCCCGGGTGCGGGTCTCAGGGGTAGATCTCGGGTGTGGGTCTCGGGGGTGGGTCTCAGGTGTGGGTCTCGGGTGCGGGTCTCAGGGGTAGATCTCGGGTGTGGGTCTCGGGTGTGGATCTCAGGTGTAGAGCTCAGGTGTGGGTCTCAGGTGCGGGTCTCCGGTGCGGGTCTCCGGAGCCCACGGTGCGGTCCGGACGCGGGGCCCTCTACTCCCGAGCTTGCTGGGCCGGAGTGAGCCCCCCACGCACGTCCCCCGAGGGGACCTGGAGGACGCCGCACCCCACCGCTGCGCTCCCAAGTCACTGATCCGGCAGCCACCCTCAGGCTGCTTCTAAAGAACAATTCAACCCTTTCTTCCTCCCCCCACCCCCCACCCCCGGCCTCCAAGGGAAATCAGGGCTCCAGCGGCCACCAGGGGACACTTAAGGGGCCCGGGGCTGCGGGCGTCTGTCGCTTCCAGGGTCCCAGGACCGGGCGCCCGTCCAGGAAGGGTCAGCAGAATCAGCTCGCCGCTCTCCTGTCTACACCGCCTGCTTTCCCACTCCTCGATCCACATCGCCCCTGTTCCGCAACACCCACTCCTCCACTCCCGGTCTACACTGCCCGCTCCCTGCCGCCCTGGCAGTCGGTACCCGCAACCACGCCTCGCCGC
>LNAC01000385.1:835678-860725 GCA_002007465.1 Ailurus styani
GGGGAGGGGGGCGCGGAGCGCGGGGACAGGTGACTCGGGGGGCCGCCGCGCCGGGAAGGGGCCCCGGGCGGACAGGTGGAGGCGCCGGGAGCCGCCGTGGGGACAGGTGCGCGCGCCCAGGTCGGCGTGGGCAAGCCGGCGTGAGCTCGCGGTGCACGATCCTCCTCCGGCACAGCTGCATGACGGGGTCGCCTGCATTAAGCTCTCGCAAGTAGGGGATGGGGTTTCCCCCGCGCAAGTGCGCAGAGATCGCCCCTGTCCTCCCGTCCCCCCCGCCGAGGGCCCGTTAAAATGGTAGAAACAAGCGTGACATCAGAGACACACGGACCCGTGCAGGTCTTGAACGCTGCCCACACGAAACCACCTTTGCTCAAGCCACTTCCATAAAATCCGGATTCACCAGATACAATCGGAGAACCCGGCTCGGTTCCCCCAAGGTATTGGGGGATGAAAAGTAAGGAAGCACCTGGTTTTGGGATAAACCTGAAAAGGCCATGAGGACAGGAGCGCCCCAGAGGGTGCCAGCAGGTAGAAGCTGTGGTGACAAGTGTCCCCGTCCAGGGCCGGCACACCGGGATACTTTGTCTCCGGGCTGCACCTTCTCCCATTGTCCACGTTTTCCCTGCTCCGCGCAGCTTCTCGGAGTTTCCTTGACATCACTGCCTTACGGTGAATGCTTAAGATGTAGAGCTATAATTTGGATTTTGAAAGGGAAAACCAGCAAAATTCCTCCTTTATAGAGTTCTCCCTGTTGGCCTCTTTGATTCATATTTCTGCCAGAAAAAGTTCCCAACAGAGGGTATAATGTTATATTCTATCCTGGAAGCAGAAAGGATGGTTATTTTTTCCCGGAAGACACATACATAAGTTTATTTCAAAGTCAACCCCAACTACAAGGCTAATACCTTTCCTCGGAGTAAGTACAGTTGAGAAAGGACTCTGCCTCAGATCAACCTCTCATTATCATTCTTTTGATATCATCAGCTGGGGAGAGAGCCAGGGAAAGAGCACTCCTCCCATTTTGCAGACTTGAGGGAGATTTAAGGTGCATTTCTGATGCACGTGATTTCAGAGGGTAAGTTGGTTAAGCAACGACTTACGTGCTTTCTCAGTCTCGTCGCATTTGGAGGTGGCGGGGGGGGGCAGTTACACCCGCCCCCGTTTTCGTCCCTTTGGCCACTCGTTCCACAAATGTTTATTCACCGTGGGCCTATCATGGGCGGGCACCGCGGAGAACAGGAGAGAAGGCCGGCTCTCGGATCTGGTGTTCTTGAGGGAGGCAGGGAGGGAGGCGTTGACCAGAAACAGCCAAGCTCAGCGAGGTGGACCGCAGGTAGAGCGTGTAGGGGTCAGGAGGCAGGGGGAGGCTGGGGCATGGGTGGGGGTGCGCCCACCGCCGGGCTGAGCAGGGGACACTGGGCTGCGGTCAGTGCCACCCGGCGCTCCTGGAGGTCTGGGGGTGAGAGTGTCACGGGCAGGGGAGTGGCAGGTGCGGAGGCCTGGTGCGGAACAAGCTTTGTGTGCTCCCCGGGGGCGGGGGGGGGAGGGGCGGGCAGGCAGTGTGACTGAGGGGAGAAAGCACAGGAGGGCCACACGGGCTGTCCACTGGTTCGCGTGTATCCCGAGTGCCCCGCGGGTGCCACGGAGGGGCTTTGGGCAGGGGCGGGACAGGATCTGTGTCTTTTTAGAGATGACCCCTTGCCCCGTGGGGAATCCGGGCCCGACAAGATTCCATTACAAACAGAGGAGGCAGGAGGCGAAGGAAGAACCAGGACAAAGTGTATTTCTAGAGCCAGGAGCCTGTGCTCTGGGTTTGGTTGGGAAATGTGTGCCGGGGTAACTGGAGGGGCCATTACTGAGCTGCAGGCGACAGGTGGGTGGGGACTGGGGAGGAGGGGTGCTGGTCGGGGGAATCAGGGCCCTGCACACAGTGGCATCTTCTTAGCACCCCTCTGGGGTGGGAGAGACCCCGGCTCGGGGGCCTAGAGTCTGGGTCCTCCCCTTCCCTACGCACTCTGGTCCCGAAGAAGGGTCCTTCCACTTGGGGTCCAGGAGAGGGCAACCCCCATCTCCATTCTTGGGGTGGGCCGTGACCCTGGGTGCAGAAACCACGGGATCCAATGGATGTGTGCGTGTTGGGGGTGTGGCTTCACTGTGGGTAAGAGACCTCAGGCTCTCAGCAGATGGGGAGTTGGTGGGGACCCACGGGGGTTCCTGGTGGTGGTCGATGAGTGGCTGCGGGAGACGCTGCTCCCTCCGGGTCACTCGTCTGCGGAACGAAGCTCCCTGCTTTCAGGTTGACAGAAACGAAACGTGGGAACAGCTGTGAGTGCATGTCCGTGACAGGTGAACCGGCTGGGAGAGGCCTCTGTGCCTCGTCAAGCCTGGCTTCGACGTTAGATGACTGTCGATCGAAACGTGTGCTGTCATTTTGCTCACATCAGCGGGGTTCCAACGACTGCCGCGCTAACTCCACCCGGAAGAAGTGGTCCCCTCACTCTGATCCTAGAAGATCAAGACCGATTTGACTTAGTGCATAAACCGATGTGCATACCTGCAGGGTGGGCGTCATCTCGGGCCAGAGGATGGAGCAGTGGGTTTGGCGTCCGCAGGGCCGGGGCTGAGAGATCCCAGACATGGAAGGGCCGTGAACTTCCCAACGGTGGAGGGAGAGCTTGTGCCGTGCTTCCTAAACAGATCTCACACTGTGCTGCCTGATTCCAATAGACGTGTTTAGAAGAGTGGCCTAATGCTTTTATTTTAAGAAGCCAGTATTCATAATATGCTGGAAGTTATGTCCCTTGCAGCTGTTAAAACGAGGGGTGAGCTGTTTAAGCCGTCAGCTCCCGCGCAGGGAATGTCAGCAAAGAGGTCGGTGGTGCCTGGAACCAGGCATCAGTTGGGGTCAGGGGCCGAGGGCTGGGCCGGGGACACAGGCATGGGAGGCAACGTTGGGGCAGGTGCTGGGTCTGGAGGGAGAGAGGACCCAGGGGCAGCCTGGGGTACCCCCCACCCCCGGGGGCGGGGGGAGGGCGGCTCTGGACAGGAGACAGGAGGGGAGGGGGGCTTGGGAAGGTGCCCCCAGAGAGACTAAGGGAGACTAGGAGTTTCCAGAGGGAGGGTGTGAGGGGCCTGCTGTTGGAGCTGGCGCATCAGGACGGAAGGCGACGTGGCTGGTGGGCTCGCTTGGGTGGAGCCAGGGGGGCGAATCGAGGTGAAGCCAGCAGATTTCCTCCTGGGAGTTTTGCAATAGAAGGAAACAGAAATGGGGCTTGAGAGCCGTGGGGGAGGTGACATAGGAAAACATTTCTGTTTTAATGAATGAGCTCCGCTTGAGGCTGGTGTGAAGTTCCAGGACTGTAACTTGCTGCAGAGAGAGGTGTGTCCTGAGGAGGGCACAGGTGGCCCAGGGGGAAGTGGGCGTGGCCGGCCTGTGGGAGGGGCCGGAGGGGTGTGGCCAGGAGGGTGCTGCCGAGGAGGGACCCTTTGGATGAGGTCCTCAAGATTGGGTAGGAGTTTGACAGATGGAGGGAGAGAGTTTCTGGGACAGGAAACAAGGGGTCGTGGAGGCTGCAAGAGGGCCGTGGATAATTTGGGGTGTTGAGGGATCCTTGGAGCAGCGTGGGGGGGCAGCTCCGGGTGACAGTGGGGCCCCAGCTGAGGCCTCTCGTCCTCGTGAAATCCACAGAAACCCAACCCTGGACCCTCCCCCCAGCGATCCCGAGCCTGCGGGGTCGCAGTTCCACGAGCGTCCATCAGACTGAAACTTGGATTTCTCAGAGATGATGCCTTTCTTTGCCTGGTCTGTGCCAGGGGTCACTGACTTCTTTGGGCTCATTTTTGATGTTTCGAGTGATCCACATCTCCAGCTTACAGCCGTGAGCCTCGATGGATCGCACGTGTCCGCGGGACGCCTCTGCCCTTGATGCGGCGGGCGGCACATTCTCCGTGAGTTGGGGTCCTCACGTCGCGGTCCTCACGGGGATGATGCTCGGGGACGACGGAGCAGGACTGTACTTCCCACCCGCGCTCTGGGGACAGAGGAGGACAAGGAGTCCCCCCAGGGGACTGTCCCCGCAGGACAAGGGGTCTTAGAGAAGGCGCAGTCCCGTGTTTCGCCTTGTGTAGGGCTAAAAATGAATGGACACTCAGTTACAGTACCTTCGCCTTTCACTGTGACCCAAAACAGGTGGGACGTTCACACCCCATCAGCCCAGAGGTTGACAGAGTCCTGTTCTGAGCCAGCCGCTTCCGTCCTGTTCGTTGATTCTGTGTTCCCAGTTTCCGCTCGTCCCTCGGGCCCCGCTCCCCGGCCCACCTGACTTCCCTGGACTCACACTGTGGCCACGGAGCCTACCTCCTGCTGAGGGTCTTTTTGTCACCAAAGCTCCCAAGGGGGCCCAGTTTGAAAATGTCAGCCACCCGTATAGAAACGTGTACGTGCAGAAAGACCGCTGTCGGGGGTGCTCTAATCGGCACAAGAAGGGCCGTAGGGCCTTACTTTGCATTTTGGGGCGGGGGGCAGTGTGCAGACCTCTGTCTCCCCTCATTGCTCAGAAATCCTCTTAAAGAACCAGACGTGCACGTCAGAGATACAGACACTGTCTCCAATGACACGAAGGGATTCAGGAAGAGAAAAGAGGAGAAATAATAAAAGAAGTAACACAAGAAAATCTGCAGGCTGGCGGCTGGGCGGGGGGAACCAGCGCTCAGCCCCGAAGCAGGCCGGGACACGTGAGGGCAGTGGAGGGAGACAGAAGGTCTGAGAGCTTCTGGGGGCAGAGGCTGGCTAGTGGGGATAGTGTCAGGCCTCCCCTGTGATGCTGGACATCCTGCCTTCCCGGCCTGAGTGGACACAACCATGGCCTCACAGATCAGCTGTCGCTGGAGACGCAAATGAAGACACGGCAAGTCTTCTCAAAAGATGGGCCTCCCACGCACCTCTCCGAGGAAACCATAGGGAAGCGTGCCCCAGATTGAGAGAGGGGACCCAAGGATGGGGGCCAGGGCTCTCAGGAGTCTGCAGCTGCTCACCACCCAAGCTGAGGTGTCACAGAAGCACACGCCTGGCCCCAGCCCGTGTCCGGCCTCCGGGGCAGGCTCTGCGGCGCAGTGGGCCCCCTGCACCCCAGCCAGGGCTTGACCCTGGGGCAGACAGACCGACAGGACACAGGGAAGAGTGGTTGCAGGACACAGAGGGTGTGGCCATGGGCCTGTCCCCAGCACCTTCACCACCAGCAGCATGTGCACACGCCCAACACTGCAAGACCGCCACACGGCACAAGCCACCCACGACGCCGTCTACACACAGACGGCATGAGGTCTACACACCAGCACGTACAGCCAGATCTGCACACAAGGCCTGCCGACAAGAGCAGTACAGAAAACGTGCAAACACAAGATCTCCACCCTCAACGCACAACCGAAGCTAGACATAAACCACACGAGACCTACACACCAGCACACACAGCAGATCCACACACAAACATCACAAAACCCGTGCGAAACATCAGATCTACTCGCAAACAACGTGACCGGCACAAAACAACGTGACCGGCACAAAACAACACGACAGAATCTGATCTGCGTATCCAGCGACAAATACCTGCACATAATAAGAACTAGGAGGAAAAGGTAAATCGTGACCATTCCATCAGTCATACAAGAAGTGTATTAATAATAAATATGTTTGAGAAGCGGTCAGTAGGGTTTTCGGAGTCATAATCTTACATGCACTGATTTCACCCAAACGAGGTCGGGGAAGCTGGGAGGGGGAGGGAGAGGGCGAGCTCCCCGCTCATCGCCGCCGTGAGAACTAAGGGTGCAGCCGCCAGAGGGGAGCCGTCGGGGGCCTCAGCGGAAGCCTGTTCTTTTCAGACGAGGAGGCGGGTGTAGCAGACAGACAGACAGGAGAGAGGCCCGCCTGGGAGGCACGACTGGAAACCAGGTGGAGGGGCTTTTGGTGCGTGTATGGTTTGTAGCCGTTCACTCTTATTTTTTTTAGAGAGAGAGAGCAAGCGGCGGGGGGAGGGGCAAGGGGGAGAGAGAGAATCTCTAGCGGACTCCACACTGAGCGCAGAGCCCGACGTGGGGCTCGATCCCATGACCTGGAGATCGTGACCTGAGCCGAAATCAAAAGTCAGATGCCTGACTGACCGAGCCCCCCAGGCGCCCCTTAACTGTTCACTTCAATAGACGGGAAGTGACCTCTAAGGGTGAGAAGAAGAGAAAGACGTGGGAGTGAGCAGTCCCGCTGCTCTGTCATTCAAGGGCCCTGCCCCGAGGAGGGCTTGAGCTGGCCTGGGGACAGTTTTCAACCCGCAGGTCACGTGGGTATGTGCCACGCTCCCCCCCCCACCCCAGGCCCTCCTGTCCTCATGTCCCGGGTCCTGGGTCTGGACACACGGTACCTGTTGGGGGTCAGGGGCCATCCTGAAGTCAGGAAGCAGCTGGCCAGGTCCTGTGGCCGCAGCAGAGGCCCGTGTTCCGAGTCATCGCACACAGACACGCAGAGGGACTCTGGGCTTCCCACGTCTGCTCTCGAGAGCCGCTGTCATCAGCCTGCGGATGGTGGAGTGGGAACCAGCGGGGCGGATGAAGTGGTTCTCGGAAGTTAGTCTCCAGGCAGTGAAACGTTCCCCAAGGGGTCGCTGAGCCCCGGGCCGTGCGTGGCCGTGCGGTGGCAGGTCGCAGTCAAACTCAGGCCTCCTGGTGGCCTCGCCGTGGTGGGGGAAGGGTATGGGCATGAACAGCTGCAGCCCGGGGCTTTAAAAACAGTGCTCGCCCAGGGAGCACGCACGAAGGCTCTAGCTATGGGGGGACCCTCAGCGTACAACAGGGGAAGAAGCTCTAGGCAGTCCGGGAAAGTGGGCAGACGACTCGAGGGGACACGTAACGCTGAGGGTTTACAGATGCGAACGGGCCCACGAGAAGGAGGCCCGTGCCCTTCGCTGTTGGGGACACGTGAAGGGAAGCCCCGGGGAGATGCCAGTGTCCGACTGAGAGCGGCTGGTCAGACGTGGTGGCGTCCGCAGAGGCTGGTGAGGACGCGGGGACACCGGGCCTCAAACATCATGACGGCTTCTCAGTCAATGAAGCGTGTGCCGTCGGCGACCCGGCCTGACCGCTTGCACGCTGGGCCATGGACCCCAGAGGGGTGACAGCCGCGTCCACACACAGCCTGTGCACGCTTGTTCACAGCTGCTTTATGAGCAGAAGCCTCAAGCTGGGGAAGCTGGGTGTCCCTCTGGTGCGGGGGCGGTTAAACCGACCGCATCGCGCTCACCTCCGGAGTATTACAGCTCTGAATGCCCCAGATCCGTGGGACGACCTGAATGGACCTCAGCGGCATTTCAATGGGTGGAAAAAGCCAGCCTCCGAAGGTCCCATGGTGCGCAGTTCCATCTGTAGGACAGGCTTGAAACGAGTGTCAGAGACGGAGACTGGCTTTGAGGTGGCCAGGGGTGGGGGTGGCGGGGCTGGAGAAGGGGTGGCGTCGAGGGGCCATCGGCACGGTGTCCTCCAGCCAGAGGCGCTCCTGCACCTGGCTGGTGGGGGAGGCCACCCCGGTCGGCAGCCCCGTGGCCCACGGAGCGACAAGGGCGCACCCCGAGCTGTGGCCGCGTGGGAGCTGCGACATTGTCCATAGTTACGTAAGCCAGACCATCGGGGAAGGACGCGTGGAGGGTTTTTGGGGCCTCTCTGTGCTCTTTTGGAAATTTCCTGGGATTCTGTAGTTATTTCAGAATGTGACACCAACAGCTCCCAGAACGTCGTGCGTGGGGCTCGCCCGAGACTTGCATTGGAGGGCGCGGCCGAGGTGAATCCAGTAAATCGCCCCAGCCTGGCACAGACTCGTGGGCCACCATCGCCTTGCTCCCGGACCCCTCTCCCTGTCACCTGTCACAGACATGGTCCCTGGAGGGGCAGGGAAGGCCCGGCCAGGCCAACAAACCAGAGAGAATCTTCATTTCACACTTACGTCACCGGCCGTCCTGAAAACGCCTCTCTCTCTGAGTTATTTTTAGCTGCGTGTGTTTTAAGATTGTGATGTGTTCGTTTTGCAATGTTTCCACACGGGTTGCTTTTTCTAAATCAGGGCTTTTGTAGGTCACATTAAAAGATCGTCTTTTCTCCACCTCCTGTCCGCTAGGATGGCGACCATAAAAACAGAGTGACAGGTGTCGGGAGCGTGCGGGGCGGCAGGAGGCCTCGGGCACCGTCGGCGGGGACGGACGGTGGCCCAGCCGCTGCAGGTGCCGTATGGCGAGTCCTTAGCCCATGAAACAGGGTCCCCTGCGATCCAGGCTTCCAGCTCCAGGTCTCCACCGGAGAAGTGGACGCGGGGGGTCCGAGAGATGCTTGTACCCCCACATTCACAGCAGCATCCTTCACAGTAGCCAAGGGGTGGAAACAGCCCAGTGTCCGTCGGCGGATGGATGGCTGTGCCCAGTGTGGCCGGGCCGTGCGGGGGGGGGGGCGGGCGTGCAGGCTGAAGGAGGAGGGCATTCTGACCCCCGCTGCCGCGCGGGGGGGCCCTGGAGGACATCGTGCCGAGGGACCCGGGCCAGACACAGAAGGACCCGTTCTGTAGGGTCCCACCTGCAGGAGGGGCCTCCGGTTGTCCAACTTGCGAGAAATGATCTTTGTAAAGAACGTCCCCACGTCCTGCTGAGGTCACGTGGGGCAGTGCTTGCTTTTCCTCTCCGGCTCCCGGGCCCCTTGACCTGTTTTCCCGAGGAACTGAGTTGTGTGCTCTGTGCTGCTGCTCCCCTCCCCAGGCCGCTGTTCGACTAAGGCCGATTGCAGAGCCCTCTGGACGGCTGGTGTTCTGTGGCGTGCTGTGTCTTCATAGAAGGTTCCTGCAGAGCTCAGGGTAGTCCGATGAGCTGTCTGGGCTTTCTGAGCGGAGGGCGGTGCTGGGACGTCTTCCCCGTGTCTCAGAGTTCTGGCTGGTGAACGTTTGTCACTGCAGAAATGAACCCTGGTCCCCTCCCCACCTGCACGAGGTGGCCGGGCTCGGGCCCAGCAGGTGACTGGTGACCATCAGTGGAGAGATGTCCCTGGCTTGCTGATCTCCTGCAGTTAGGCTTGGGCCCCATACGGATTGTGACCTTGTGATTGACCCTGGCGGGGTGGACCTGCCCCATATGGATTGTGACCTTGTGATTGACCCAGGCAGGGTGGACCTGCTCCATAGGGATCGTGACCTTGTGATTGACCCTGGCGGGGTGGGCCTGCCCCATACGGATCATGACCTTGTGATAGACCCTGGCAGGGTGGACCTGCCCCATACGGATCGTGACCTCGTGATAGACCCTGGCGGGGTGGACCTGCCCCATACGGATCATGACCTCGTGATAGACCCTGGCGGGGTGGACCTGCCCCATAAGGATCGTGACCTCGTGATTGACCCTGGCGGGGTGGACCTGCCCCATACGGATCGTGACCTTGTGATTGACCCTGGCGGGGTGGACCTGCCCCATATGGATCGTGACCTCGTGATAGACCCTGGCGGGGTGGACCTGCCCCATATGGATTGTGACCTTGTGATTGACCCTGGCAGGGTGGACTTGCCTGGTAACACAGGGGAAGCAGGGGCACCTTGCTCAGACCTTAACCCCCCTTATACCGAGGAAGGCGTGCGCAGGTTTCCCAAGGGGGCAAGAGCACTCTCCCTGGAAGCAGAGGGCGAGGATCTGTTTGGCCAAACCTGAGTCCCACACACCAGCCCTTCCAAGTTTCCTTCCCACAGGCTCTGGGGGGTGCCCCTGCCCAGTCGTATTTTGTGGCAGGGGAGAGGGCTCATACTCGTTCTACCTCAAACAAAGCAGGTCTTCACAGCGTGGTGCTGGCAGGTGCTAGAGACGGACACGGCCCTGTGTGAGCCGATGGAACGTTCTCTCAGGCACCGGCCACCTTCCTGAAAAGCTGCCGTTCCCTGTGACAGCATGAGCACTTTGCAAGCTTTCTTCACCAACACAGCTTTTCTTTTCACACTTTCTTTCAAATACATGGAGCTGGAAACTCTTCAGAGAGGCTCAGTGGCCAAGGGAGAGGGAAGGCAGGATCCCAGGGAAAGCAAGGCCAGGCCCGTGCCGCCGCCCCCAGAGGGCGCACAGGAGAAGGGGTCTCGCTGGGCCTGGCCTGCGTGGGGGGGACCGAGCAGGAGGGCCCTGAGTCCTGGGGCGCGGGTGGCCGAGCCTCGTGCGAGCAGGTGCTCTGGAAATACTGAGGAAATGTGGTAAGCATTTACTGTCACTTTTGATGGGAATGTGGGGAGTCTCTTCCGGGTCTCACCGCTAATCTACCCCAATTTCTGACGTTCCTGGCCTAAGTTTGACAAATGAGGTATTTGAAGCTTTTCTACCAACTGTTAATTATCTGGAGGTACCCAGGAGCCCAATGAAGACATATCAAGACTTACTTACGTGGAGCGTGGCGTACAAAGGATGTAAGAATTTGACAAGGGAGTGAGTAGAAAGATCAAGATCAAGCTTCTGTTGGAAATGTAGTTTAAAAAATAACAAACCCGCAGACATCGTCCATGATCTATGACAACTTGAGACAACTGTTTAACAAGAAGGGTCAACTTCATTTTGGGATTCGGGAGGGAGCGGAGTTGATGGGGAAGGAGGTATCGGGGGGCGAGCCTGGGGTCTGTCTTGAAAGAGAAGGCTTGCGTGGGGTGGGGGAGCTCCAGAGGGAGCTAACTGTGGTTGGCAGTCCGTACCCCCGGAGGGACCTCGGTCCCCAGCTGGGGGGTGGGGGGCGTGCAGGGACATACACGGAGGAGCAGCCAGCTCTGCTAGCACGTGCCGTCCCACCCTTTGCCTGGCCCGCACGGGGCCCCATGAACCCGATTGGTGGCTCTTGCCCGGTGGGTCCTGCAGGGTCACTGGATAAATGACACACACAAGTGATTACAGTGGTCAAAAGTGCGGTGAAGGAAAATTGCAGGGTGCTTTTAGAAAGTGTTACAAGGCCTTAATTTGGACAGGTAGACCAGGAACCCCTCCCAGAGATGTGGCAGTTAAGCTCAGATGTGAAGGACAAGTAGGCGTGAGCCCAAGGCAGGGGTTCCAGGCACAGGGAACAGCCTGTGCGAGGCCCGGGGGCAGGAAGGCACTGGGTGCTTCTGGGAACTCACAGGAGGCCCCTGTGGCCCGAGAGTGTCCGTGAGTGGAGGTGGGCAGAGGAGACCAGTGGGCTTGGGTTTTGTGCCAGGGACAGTGGGAAGCCATCGGCTTTCAGGCTGACAGGTGATATGATTGGATTCCAGTTCTCGAAGAAGCCCCGTCTGCAGTGTGGGAAATGGGGTGGCTGGCCATGGTGGAGCAGGAAGAGCCTTCGGGGGCCCTTGCAGCCTTCCAGGAGGGAGAAGGTGGGGTGCAGTCTGGGGAGGTGGTGGAGGCTGCAGGTAGGGTCTGTGGGACCGTTGGCCTGGGGGCGGGATGAGCGGGTCCCTGACAACCGCGTTCTGAGATGTGGGAGGCCCAGGAGGGCCCCGTGGGGCAGGGAAGCCAGGACTGGCCCGGTGCTCGTTTCTGGCGTGTTCAGCTGCTGTGGCCTCCACGTGAAGGTGTGGGTGGGCAGCTGGATATCCGCGTGGGACTCCTTGGAGCACGAGCAGCCGGCCCCCGGGATTCACAGAGGCACGGGAGTGGGCATGGCTGCCCGGGGAGGGGTCCTCGGAGCAGCCGAGAGAAGGGGTGAGGGCTGTGCCCCAGGGGAGCTCGGACTAGGCGGTGGGGAGGGATCCCCGGTAGGAGAGTGGCTGGGAGGACGGTGGTTGGCCGAGCTGGTGACCTCAGTGTGCCCAGATTTCCAGCTGTCTGGTGAGAGCCACACGCGCTGTTTTCATCAGGATCCGGGTCACATGCCCACTGTGCTTAAAGTCACTGCCATGGGGCGCCTGGGGGGCTCAGTCGGCTAAGCATCCAACTCTCGACTTTGGCTCAGGTCGTGATCCCAGGGTCCCCGGGTCGAACCCCATCTCGGGGCTCCTTGCCCAGCGGGGAGCCTGCTTCTCCCTCTCCCTCTGCCTGCCGCCCCCCCCCGCTTGTGTGCTCTCTCTCTCTCTCAGATAAATAAATACAATCTTAAAAAAAAAATCACTTCCAATTTGTAGATCTCCCCTCCATATCTTCTCCTAATTGAACTTTTAATTTTGAGTTAACTTTAGATGCCCATGCAGTGGTAAGAAAGACTGCGGAGCAGTCCCCCGTGCCCTTTGCCCAGATCCCCAGCGGTGACCCCGTGCGGCCTCCAGTGCGGGTTCACGTCCGGGACGGTGACAGTGACACAGAGCGGGTACAGAGCATCCCACCCCTCGGGGGTGCCCCCTGCCGCCCCCCTACAGCCTCACCCGCCGTCCGAACCCCCACCAGCCACAACTCTAGTCGCCATCTCTGTATTTTACATCTCTGGGAGGTTTCCTAAATGGGCTCAGACAGCATGTGACCTTTTGGGATTGGCATTCTGCGCAGCTTTCTGGAGAGTTCCCCAGAGCCTGAAGTGTATCCGCCGTTCCCTCCTTCTCATCACAGACGTGTCTTCCAGGTGTGGGTGGACCACAGACCAGCGTCACCCTGGGGGACCAGCGGTCTGGGCTGCTGTGAATAGAGCAGCTGCGGACAGGTGTGCAGGTTTTCGTGTGGATGGAGGTGTCCATCTCTCTGGGGGACGCGCCCGCAAGCGCAATGGCGGGGGTCATAGGCCAAGTGCACGCTGGTTTCATGAGACACCGCGGGCTGGTCTCCACTCCCGCCAGCCGCCCAGGGGTCCCCTCCTCCTGCGTGGCTCCGACCGGAGCGCGCCGACGTCTCGGTGACGTGTTGACTGCGTTTCCCTGGCGGCAGATGGCGGTGGCACCTTTTCCTGCACTTGTCATTTTCATAGTTTCTTTGCTGAAATGTCTCTCGTGTCTTCTCCCCATTTACTGATTGGCTGGTTTGTGTTTTACTGTTGAGTTTCGACAGTTCTCTGCACGTTCAAGGTTGGAATGTGTGGTTTGCAAAGATGCCTCCCGGCCCGTAGCCGGTCTTCTTGCCCTCCTCACCGTGTCTTTTGTAGAGCAAACTTTTAAATTTTGATAAAATCTCATTAGTTTTCTGTTCATAGACAACTCTTTTGGTGACAAGTTCAAAAACTGCCCACCCTAGATCTCAACGATTTTTCTCGTATATTTTTCTAAAAAATGTTGCTACTGGGGCGCCTGGGTGGCTCAGTCGGTTCAGCATCTGCCTTCGGCTCAGGTCGTGATCCTGGGGTCCTGGGACCCAGCCCCACGTCGGGCTCCCTGCTCTGCGGGAAGTCTGTTTCTCCCTCTCCCACTCCCCCTGCTTGTTGTGTTCCCTCTCTAGCTGTTTCTCTGTCAAATAAATAAATAAAAATCATTAAAAAGTAAATAAAAATTTAAAATGAAAAATGTTAGTGTTTTATGTGTGCAGTCTAGGACCCGTTAGGAGTTAATTTTTGTGTAAGAAGTGACATCACAGCTCATGAACCTCCCCATTGTCCACTTGCCCCAACAAGGCTGTGTGTCCTTCCTTCGTGAGTTGCTTTTACGCGCCCACCAAAAACCCGCTGAGCCTGTGTGTGTCTGCGTTTTGGTTTCCATTGACCTGTGGGTCTGTCCCTCCACCACCAGCAGCGTCCTCTTTACTGGAGCTTATGATTAAGCTTGAAATGGGGTAGACTGGGTCCTCCGGGGAGTCTTCCTTTTCAAGGCTGATCTTCAGAGCTGGCGTCCCCGGAGTCCGCCTGTGAGCTCCGGTCACCAAAGGGAACGTTCGTCCGAGATCGCCCTCACCCCGTTGCGCCCCAGCCGACGTTCCTGAGAAATCTGGTCTCCTGGTGCTGCGAGGGAGCTCTCCCCGTGCCCCCAGCCGTGGCTCGTGGGTTCCCGTCGCCGTGGCTGTGTGCACGCTGGACGGACGTGAGGGTCGGGAGCGGCTCTCAGACGCGGGGTTCAGCAGAAGGACCTGGGGTTTGTGCGCGCGGGGGGCAAGGACCTGTCCCAGAGAGTCGGCTTCAGCAGGTCCGGGGAGGGGCCCGAGAATCTGCATTCGCGAGCAGTTCTCAGATGCTGCTCTGCTGCCCCCACAGAACCACCGGCGAAAGGTAACTTCTCCTAGGATGGGGGTTCAAATGGCCACATCTCACACATACGGTCTTTTTGGGTTCTTTTCCCTAAAACACGACGCATGATCCGTCACATCCCAGGATTCCGTACGTGCCGCGAACGTCCGGAGACTGGACGTCCCCGTGCAGACGGACCATCTGAGCGCTGAGGGGATTTCGCGACCACAGCACAGACTTCAAGCTGCCCCCTTGCTTCAGGCCCCGCTTGCTGTGCGGGGCTGGCTGTGATCTCTTTTCCTGGCTCCCGAGAGCCGTTTTAGGGGCCGTGTCTCGGGGATCAGGTGCTACTCAGGAGGGACATTCTTTCCCCGGGACGCGTGGGTCTTGGTGTACCAACCAGGCTCGCGGTGAGAGGCTAAACCCCGTTGTTTCCTACCTGCTCCCGCTTCCCTCGTGTGGCCGCGGCTCACTGCGTCAGCTGGGTTTCAGACCTGTTCCAGCTGTGTGCTTGGAGGAGCCGCTGCTCTGGGCACACTCAAGGGGCAGGAGATGGTCCGCTTCGCCTCCCTGGAGGGGTGCGAAACAGACGCAGCCCCCCGGGGCTCAGTGGGTCTACCCAGGCTTCTGCAAGGCATGGCCGAGGCGGTCGCCCTGGTCTCTGCTTGCCCATCCTGACAGGTTCTGTAGGGACCCTGTGTCCCGCCTGCCACAAGCCTGCAGCTTTGGGCAGTTTCTCGAGAGCCTGCCCCTGGGGCGCCCGGGGGGCTCAGTTGGCTAAGCGGCCAACTCCTGACTTTGGCTCAGGTCATGATTTCAGCGTCCTGGGATCGAGCCCCGCATCGGGCCCCATGCTCAGCGGGGAGTCTGCTTGAGGACTCTCTCTCTCTCTCTGCCCTTCCCCCTAAAACAAATCAGTAAATCTAAAAAATTAAAAAAAAGACCCTGCTCTCTCCTGTGCAGGACTTCCTCCGTTGGGAGCCAGTGCAGGCAGATGGAAGGGTTTGGGCTCGCGGTAGACCATTCTCAGGCTCCTCGGGGCCCTCCAGCGACTTGCTGGAGCAGGTTTCCCCTGTGTGTCTTCTGCCTCTTTGTCCCTCTTCACCTCCTGCTCAGTGGCCAGCTGCTGTTCCCGTTCCAGACGGGCTCCTGACCACACCCATGGTACCCATCCACCAGGAAGCCCCAAGTGAAACTTGCTAGGGCCACATGAGATGCCTTTTATCTTAAATGGGTGTTCCAAGAAAATGTTGGGCTGTGTTTGGGACAATAAACAGCCTGGTTATTGGTCCTTGGCACTTTGTTTTGGTTTTTGTTTTTTTAAAGAGGGGTCGGGGGAAGGCAGAGGGAGAAAGAGAGAAACTTAGGCTCCGTGCCTGACGGGGGCTCCATCCCAGGACCCCAAGGTCATGCCCGAGCTGATATATACATATATTTGTATATATCACCCCTTCTTTATCCATTCATCAGTTGATGGATACTTGGGCTCTTCCCATACTTTGGCTATTGTAGATAATGCTACTATAAACATTGGACTGCATGTGTTCCTTTGAGTTAGTGTTTTTGTATTGTATTTTTTGGGTGAATACCCAGTAGTGGAGTTACTGAATCATATGGTAATTCAGTAATTCTATTTTTAACTGCTTGAGGTGCCTCCGTACTGTTCTGCAAAGTGGCTGCCCCAGCTGGCATTCCCACCAACAGTGCGTGAGGGCTGCCTTTTCTCCACATCCTCGCCAACACCTGTTGTTTCTTGTGTTGTTGATTTGAGCCGTCCTGACAGGTGGGAGGTGATTTACTGGATGATGATGAGTGATGGAGAACATCTTCACGACTGTCTGTTGGCCGTGGGGGTATCCTCTTCAGAGAAATGTCTGTTCATGTTTTCTGCCCATTTTTTAATTGGACTATTTGGTTTTTTGGATGTTGAGTTGAATCCGTTCTTTTGGATACTAACCCTTTATTGGACAGGTCATTTGCAAATTTCTCCCATTCTGCAGGTTGCCTTTTGGTTTTGTTGATTGTTTCTTTCACTTTGCAGAAGCTTTTCATTTTGGTGTAGTCCCAATAGTTCATTTTTGCTTTTATTCCCTTTGCTTTAGGAAACATATCTAGAAAATGTTGCAATGGCTGATGTCAGAGAAACTACTGCCTAGGCTCTCCTCTAGGGTTTTTATGGTTTCAGGTTCCCCCATTTAAGCCTTTAATCCATGTTGAGTTTATTTTCGTGTTTGGTTTAAGAAAGTGCTCCAGGTTCATTCTTCTGCATGCAGCTGACCAGTCTTCCCAGCACTGTTTGTCTTTTTCCTCTTGCCTATTCTTGCCTCCTCTGTGGAAGATAAGTTGGCTGTTTAATTGTGGATTTATTTCTGGGTTCTCTGCTCCGTTCCATTGACATACACGTGTGTTTCTGTGCAGGTACCTTACTGCTCTGATCGCTACAGCTTTGTCGTGTATCTTGCAATCTGGGATCATGATATGTCCAGTTTTGTTTTTCTTTTTCAAGGTGGCTTTGACCATTTGGGGTGCTTTGTGGTGCCGTACGAATGTCAGGATTGTGTGTTCTAGTTGTGTAAAAAATGGTGTTGGCATTTTGACAGGGATTGCATTGAATCCATAGATTGCTTTGAGGAGTATGGACTTCTTAAGAATATTTGTTCTTCCAATCCATGAGCATGGGATGTCTTTCCATTTGCTTGTGTCCTCTTCAGTTTGTTTCCTTAGGGTTTTCTAGTTTTCAGAGTATAGGTCGTTCAGTTTGGTGAGCACCTTTATTTCCATGTTATAGTCAAAGAATCTAGGCCCCAGAATTAACATGTCCAGGAAGTGGGGGTTCTACCTCACAGGATCAACAGAAGACAGAAGTGACTGGCCCGATGAGAGTTTCACGTGCCGAGCAGGAGTGCTCTTCTCCACACTGACACGCGTTGCTCTGGTCCCCAGGAGACATGGGTGCACACTGGGTATCAGGCCTAGAGTAGCGGCTGAAGGAAGACCAAGGTCATACTGGACACGAGTGACCTTGACGAGTTGACAGTCCCGTGATGGAGGAAAGAGAATCAGAGGTGACAGTGTGAAATCAGCTTTTAAAAATGGTGATATATTTGCTTTACAAATGGAAGCTGGTGGCTAATATAAAAAGATAAAAGCCTGAGTTCATCAAGACTTTCTAATTTAGGTGTGGGACATAAACAGTGAATTTTGGAACACTGAAAAAATGAAATTAAAAAAAAGAAAAAACTTTCTAATCTAGAGGACATTAAAGTCAATTGCTTTTAATAAAAAAAAAAACATTATTTTAGGTGAGAAAACAGCTCAAAGTCCCCAGCCTCATTACAATAAAGGGGACCTTTAAGACCCCCAGGTAAGGTCCCTGCACGACATTGAGGAACCTTTAACAAGACTTGTCTTTAAGAATTGCTTTGTGGGGGGGACGCCTGGGTGGCTCAGTGGGTTAAGCCTCTGCCTTCGATTCAGGTCATGATCTCAGAGTCCTGGGATTGAGTCCCACATCGGGCTCCCTGCTGAGCAGGGAGTCTGCTTCTCCCTCTCTCTGCCTGCCTCTCTACCTACTTGTGATCTCTCTCTCTCTGTGTCAAATAAATAAAATCTTTAAAAATAAAAAAAAAATTAAAAAATTAAAAAATTGCTTTGGGGGGCACCTGGGTGGCTCAGTCATTAAGTGTCCGCCTTCGGCTCAGGTCATGATCTCAGGGTTCTGGGATTGAGCCCCGCATCAGGCTCCCTGCTCAGCGGGAAGCCCACTTCTCCCTCTCCCTCTCCCCCTGCTTGTGTTCCCTCTCTCACTGTGTCTCTCTCTGTCAAATAAAGAAATAAAATCTTAAAAATAAATAAATAAAATGAATAAAAAAAATAAAAATTGCTTTGGCAAGGGCGCCTGGGTGTCTCAGCCGGTGAAGTGTCAGCCTTGAGCTCAGTCGTGATCCTGGGGTCCTGGGTTCGAGTCCTGTATCAGGCTCCCTGCTCAGTGGGGAGTCTGCTTCTCACTCTACCCTTCCCCCCTGCTCTTGATCTCTCTCTCTCTCTCTCTTTCAAATAAATAAAACCCTAAAAAAAAAAAAGGAAAATCTAAATCTTTTGTAAATAATTATCGCTTTGGCGAAAAGCTCAGCACGAACAACAGAGCCTTGTTTCCTGGCAGGTGTCAGAAATGGCTGAGGATGGGAGTGAAGAGATCATGTTCATCTGTAAGTAGCACCTGGCCCGTCCCCGGGGGCCTGTGGGCGCGTCGCTCACCGTCCCAGCAGAGCCGCATCCGGGTCACGTTGAGGTCTTTCCCTTGGGGGCCGCGTGCTGTGTTCGCACCGTGTCCGTGTTTGTGGGGAGCACTGTGGGTCATGCCCGGCGGGCACGGGGCCTGTGAGGTCGGGGGGGGCCCTCCCAACACTCCGTCCCCTCTGACGCTCTCTCGTCTGTTACAGGGTGTGAGGACTGCAGCCAGTACCACGACTCTGAGTGTCCTGAGCTGGGCCCCGTGGTCATGGTCAAAGACTCCTTTGTGTTAAGCAGGGCACGGTGAGTGGCCGCCGTGAGCTGGTTTTCCTCCCTCCTGTCCGACGGGGCTGTCTGAATGTGGACCCTACGGCGGCAGAAAGGGGGGGTCTCTTAGGGTCCCCAGACCCAGTTCCAGCGTGGGGGTTCCCCGCACACGATTCAGACCCCAGCAGGATCGACGTGAAGAGTGAGGTCCCAGGAAAGGGCGAGGAGCTTCCCTGTCCTCCTCCTGCACCACGCACCCCCACCTCCAATGTTCACCAGCCTAGAAGCCCCCTCCTTGGTCCTTTTGGGTGTTCTGGAGCCTTCGTTACACAGACATGACCGACCGAGTCCTTGGCCATGGACTGACCTAGCCTCCGGCCCCTCTCCGGCCACGGCGGCGGGGGTGGGGCGGGACTGGAAGTTCCCACCCTCTGCCCATGTGGCTGGTCCTCTGGGTCGGGTCTAAAGTCACCTTCATTAGTGACAAGACGCCCCTTTCGCCTTAATGGCTCTGACGGGTTTTCAGGAACTATGGGCAGAGCACTTACATCCGAGCAATGCGTTTGGTCATCGGAATGACCCGGTGCGTGTTTCTTACAAGTCGTGATATCACGGCAGGAAACTGCAAACAGGGAGGGCAGGGCTCGGAGCGCGCCTGTCCCCAGGGCGCGGAGGGCGTCCGTGAGGCCCGCCTCAGGGTGAACGGAGCAGCCCGCTGCCAGGATGAGCCGTGACACGTTCCGAAGGGGTCAGAGGGAACGTCTCGTTCTAGTTCAGGGTTCCGAGGGGCCGAGTGCGGCAGCCGTGGAGGAGCCGATGGGCCGAGGCTGCCGGTCTGCGCGTCCCATTTTCCCCGTGGCCCGGGGGACAGGGGCCCGCTGTGGGCTGCATGGGACCCGGGCAGCGAGGGCAGGTCCCCAGGCGAAGCCGGCTCAGCTGCTGGAGAAGCACCGGCGGATCTAACGGGGAAGCTCAGTAGCTCGGCTGTTCCCGTTCCGGGCACCTGGGGGGCCGTGGCACCTGGGGGGCCGTGGCCAGGGCTCTGAGGGACGGTCCATCCACAGCCCGGGTCAGCCACGTGGGCGCTCTTGGAACCGAGACGAGGGGCTCTGTGTTCCGTCCATCTGTCCATCCATCAGCGGGGAGAGTAGCCGTCCCCCCTGCAGGGTTGTGATCGGTGTCGTGTTCAAACACTACCCACCACATGGAGGCGCCGTTATTATCTCGGCGCTCTTTCTAGAAGCTTCCCAACTGGTTTTCCCAGCCTCTTTCGTTAGTTCCTTTTTCTCACGGTGACTGACCTTTTCAGACAGATCACTGTGTTGGCCTGAAGGAGAGATCTCGCCAGTCTCCGCCAAAACCTCCCCTGCTCCCCGGTTGCCCACGGAACAACGGGGGCAGCTGTCAGCCCCATGCTGGGAGGCCTCCGTGATTGGCTTCCTCCCCTTCCGCCCGGCCTTCCGCGCGGCCCCAGGCACCCCGGTGTCTGACCTGCTCGTGGGTCGGGCTTGCCCAAGCCTGGCTTCTGGCGGGGTTCCGGCCCTCGGGCCCTCCCCTCCCAGCACCCCGTCCTCGACCCTCATCATCTGGGCAAATGGAACTGGCCCATTCAGCATAGCTGGAGACCCTTTTCTGCCCCCAGGAATGCCACGGCCCTTTTCCCTTTCTCGTGGTGCTTTGCACGTGGCTTCTCATCACGGAGGGCCCCCTGCCCCCCGTCACTCCCCTGTTGCCTCCCGCTGGGCTCTACGGTTCTGGGTGTGAGAGCTCAGTCCTGTTCATCTCCTCTGGCCCGTCGCAGCCCACACCTGTGATGTCTCCTCGGTAGGGATGTCAAACACATCCCGTCCCTCGGTGTGTGCTCTTGGTGAGTCATGCAAGGGCCCTGGGGCCAGGCTCCTATGGCTCAGGCTCTTAAGGAGCTGGGTGTGCCCAGGCCGCTGGGCCATCACCGCCTCTGTCCTCAATAGGCCGCTCTCTCCCACCCTCGAAGACGGTGTCTGAGCGAGAGCGAGCTTCTGGCCCTCACCCACCCGCCTGGGGTGTGAACAGCTGTCCTCGGCCAGCAGCGCTCAGGGGCCACGGGCCTCCCGTTCCATTTCTAGATCATCCCTCCCTTCCAACCTGGAGATCAGGCGGCTGGAAGACGGGGCCGAAGGAGTGTTTGCCGTGACTCAGCTCGTCAAGAGAACACAGTTTGGTCCGTTTGAGTCCCGGAGAGTGGCCAAATGGGAGAAGGAGTCCGCGTTTCCGCTGAAGGTACGGGCTGGGGCCAGCGGCGGGGAGGGGACGGGCACGACCCGGCCCCCAGCCCGAGCAGGGAGCCGCGCACCTTCCGCTGACTGATCGGTGTCTTCGGCGGCTTCGAAGATCCCAGTTCCGCTGCGGTCTTCCTATTATCTTCTTTGGTTTTCATAACCCAAAGCATCAATGTGGAGCTAGTATTTTGCACTTTTCAACTGCGCCCGCCCCTGGAGAGAGGGCATGGAGAACGCAGACCCACCGGGCCGGCCTCGCTTCTCTGACGACCTGGGTTGGTGTGCAGCCCCCGGGCGAGGCTTTCCATGCTTCGTGGAGCCACAGCTCTTTCGAAGGGAAGGGGTTTCGTTTAGGCAGTGATGAGACACAGGTGCAGGGCTGAGTGGCTCAGACTGAGAAAAGACAGTTCTTATGAGAAACGGAGCAAAACAGAATGGACGTCAGCGGACGTTGCGTTCTCGGAGGAAGGCGTGTGGATGTGCCACGAGGCCGGAGACTCGGGGTCTGTCCCCACCCCAGCCTGTGCCCCATCCAGATGCACCTCCAGAAATGTCTGTGACGTGAGCAGGGAGGACCAGGGTGCTGCTCGTGCCGCAGGCACCCACAGAGGGAGCTTTTCCTTCAGCCTTCCGCGGGAAGACCCACGTGGTCAGGAAAGGCGTGCGATGGGTAGCCTTGGGTTTTTGGCCGTTCTTGGCAAAGTTGAGCTTACAGGGCAGAATTCAGCAAGATGGGGAGGAAGGAAAGGTATTTGATTTGTTTGCCAACAGAGGAAACGAAAGAAAAAAAGGCAGTTTTATGTCACGGAGTAAAGAAGCTAGAGGCCAAGCCCCGTGACGGCTCTTGGCTGCCGTCCTTTGCGGGACCCGGGCCCTGGGACGCACACAGTGGCTGTGGGCACGTGGTCGGGCCGAGGCCCCCCGGAAAAAGCCATCTGTACCCGTTTTGGCTTCGTTCCGTGACTCGCGGCTCGAGGTCTGTGTCTGATATTGAGTTTTCAGCACGGCCTCCACCGTGAGCACCTGTGTGCGGGGGCGGCTCTCTGCCACCGCGGCAGGGACAGAGGGTCACTGGAGCGTGTCCCCACACCGGCTGGGCCCCAGGCACCTGGAGGCCCCCTCTGTCTCCGAGGGCTCTGTCCTCAGAGGGGGCCCCTAGCTCCTTAGCAGTGGGGAGCCCCTACGGGGAAGCTCTGGGAGGGGAGAGCAAGGAGGCCGTGATGGCATCAGGAAAGAGGGCCAGACCGCCCTCACTCGCGTGGTGACTTTGAACTTCAGAATACGGAGGGTCCTCCCCTGTGGCCGTCCATCAGGCAGTCGGGCAGCGGGCTGGTGTGACAGCCTGGCGGGCCTGATGGGTGTTAGTGGACACACCTGTGCGAGCAGGTGTCCTGTGCCCACCGGGGGTAGGGTGAGCGCTCAGGTGTCCCGCTGATACCGGGACCCGGTGTCGTTACGCCCACTTGGAAACTGATTAGAGCCTGAGCGGCCAGCCTCTGCCTGGACCAGGACGAGACCTGGGTGTCCCAGTTCCCACCTGGGCTGCTCATGGAACTCGGGGGCCCCAACGAGCCCCGAAACGGCTTCTGTGTGGAGCCCGACCTGCCCTCCGACGCGGCCCTGTCTGGACGGGTCGCCCCCCCCCATCCTCCTGCCCCCCCCACCACGCTGCCCTGCCGACAGGTGGGTAACCGGCTCCTTTGTTGGCCCCTTGGCGGCCGTGCGCACCCTCAGGTGTTCCAGAAGGACGGGCACCCCGTGTGCTTCGACACATCCAACGAGGACGACTGTAACTGGATGATGCTGGTGCGGCCGGCCGCGGGGCCCGAGCACCAGAACCTGACGGCCTACCAGCACGGCAATGACGTGTACTTCACCACCTCGAAGGACATCCCCCCGGGCGCCGAGCTGCGTGTGTGGTACGCTGCCTTCTACGCCAAGAAGATGGACAAGCCCATGCTGAAGCAGGCCTGCCCCGGGGCCCACGGTACGTGGGGCCCCTGCTGCCCGAGGGGGGCTGTGCCGGCAAGCCAGTGTGGTGGTGGGGGGGGGACGAGGGACTGCTCTTGACCCCATGGGCCTGGCTCTGCCGTCCCGCTTGTCCCGTGTCTGGGCTCGGCCCCCCAGGAAATCGGGGTGCCGGGGCTCGACAGGCCGATCCTCAGCCCTGCCCTCCGGGCTCTCGGTGCGGTGACGCCTCTCCGCCCACCATCCTGCGTGGGGGGCGATCGGCTGCGTTTCGGGCAGAGGAGACGGAGCACAGAGAGGCTGGGGACCTGCCCTGCGGCACAGTGCAGGACATGGAGGAGTCGGGGCTCAGCCCTTGCACTGGCTCCAGGCTGGTGCTGTGCACCTTGTGGCGGCCTCCTCGAGATCTGGGGGGTGGTGCGCAAGGGCGTGGGGGTGCGTGCACGAGTGTGCGCTCGCGTGTGTGTGCGTGCGTGCGAACACGTGTTTCAGGAACGACCTGGCGAAGGGCGTGGGTGTGATTTGCCCAAATCCAGCATTCCCGGTGGAAAAGCAGCCCAGAATGTGCGTCCTGCCACCCCGGGTGCAGGGCAGGACTGTGTGAGCTTCCGAGCCTCCTGCCGCCGGGTCGCGAGTCTCCGTGGTACAGCCCGAGACCACGGGAGGCCACCGCCACGTCTGTGGCCCGTAAGCCCCGCCGTTCACAGCCTTTCCTGATGCCGCCCGGGGCGGACACCCCTGTTGCCACAGTGACTTGTTCAGGGGAGAAGTGACCCTCTGTCTTCTGACCCCCGCACTGCAGGACCGTGACACCAAGACCTTTCTCTTACGAACACCATGTGCTGCAGAGAGGGTCTTAACGTATTTGTGAGGCTCCGGTCTGTCCCGTGTGCCGGCAGCTTTGTGACTGCCCCCCCCCACCCCTGCCCCTGCCCGGTGCAGCCCTCCTGGTCGTCCCCGCGCCGGCAATGTGACGAGAGGCGTCCGCGAGGCCGCCCAAACGAAGCAGACCGAAACCAGAGAAAGGGGCTGCCTCACAGCCCCGGAGCCTGCAGGGCAGGACGAGATGTTGGCTGAGCTAGTTCTTTCTAGAAACCTCTTCTGGCTTCTGAGGTGTGGTCAGCAGCCCTTGGTATTCCTTGACTTATAGATGACGTCACCCCGATCCCTGCCCCTGTCCTCACGGGGCCTTCTCTCCCCTGTCTCTGTGTCCTCTCTTGGAGGGACACTGGTCACTGGATTTAGGGTCTGCCCTACTCCAGTATGACCTCCTCTTAATGATGTGTGCCAAGACCCTATCCGGAGATTGCGAGCCGATGTGAGTCTGGGGGCCACTCTTCCATGCCTCGCGGGCTGGGTGGCCATGGGGGGAGTGTGGAGCCACCGAGGGTGCCCTTGGGGAACATCGGAGGGGAGCCGATGGCCAGACGACCCGCACGCCGGCTCTGGTGGCCTGGAGGGCTCGCCCCCTTCAGGGAGACCGAGTAAGACCGCGAGCTTTATGGGGTGGACTTTATCTTGGAGGTGACGGCCACAGGAAGAATTTGGAGAGACCCAGAGCTTCTCACCCAGCTGCTCCCAAGCCCACACTTTAGGATTTGCTGGAATCAGGTGCCTGGCCTGGCCCCAGGGAGGTACCGATGTGTTCCGCTGGCCAGGCGTCCCTTTGGAGCGTGGTGCGGCTGGGCTCGCCGGGGCCATGCGGGATCTCCCCCGTCGTCCCGATCTGGCTCCCTCGCGATCTGGATTCCTTCCGGCCTCGGCCGCTGATGTGTGTGCCCCGGGACCAGCCAGACGGCGTGCCGGGGTTTGTGTGAGTAGAGGCTGACCTTGTCAGCTGTGTCCCATATGGTGTCCCCCTGTCACAACTCTCAGGTCGAAGTCAGAGCAAGGCTGCCACCCCCTCCCACACTTGGATTCTGCTTGCTTTCACCTCCGGCAGAGCTCTCTGAGCCGGAGCTGCGTTTGTAAGGGAGATTCTTTTTTTTTAATTTTTATTAACATATAATGTATTATTTGCCCCAGGGGTACAGGTCTGTGAATCATCAGGCTTACACCTTTCACAGCACTCACCATAGTACAAACCCTCCCCAATGTCCATAACCCATCCACCCTATCCCTACCCTCCCACCCCCTAGTCACCCTTAGTTTGTTTTGTGAGATTAGGAGTCTCTTATGGTTTGTCTCCTTCCCCATCCCATCTTGTTTCATTATTTTTCCCTCCCTACCCCCCACGACC
>LNAC01000385.1:861076-873602 GCA_002007465.1 Ailurus styani
TCTGTTGATGGACATCTAGGTTCTTTCCATAGTTTGGCTATTGTGGACATTGCTGCTATAAACATTCGGGTGCATGTGACCCTGAGGATCACTACCTTTATATCTTTAGGGTAAATACTCGGTAGTGTGATTGCTGGGTCGTAGGGCAGCTCTATTTGAACTTTTTGAGGAACCTCCACACTGTTTTCCAGAGTGGCTGCACCAGCTTGCATTCCCACCNTAGTACCGACATGGCCAATACTAGTATTGGCTAAGTATATTATGCAAATCAAAATGAAGGTGTGTGGCATTCACTGGAATCAGCTCAAGAAACAGGGTGGCAACCCAGCACAGCTACCTTTATGACTATAACCTTCACATCTGGCCAACACTGCCTGTTAGAACACTGTGAGGTAATGTCTCCATGGTTACAAAGTTCCAGTCTCTGAGCAATTATGTTGATACTGCACCTGCTTTGTAGTCTGCAGACATTAAATATGGTAACTTGCTTTTAAGAGAGCCATATCTTTCACCAGACAAATTTTGTCACCAAAATATTCAATAACCTATTTTGGATTTACGAAGGTCAAAGCTACTATGTAAATATTTGGAGCACTAGTCACTGTTTTAATTTTTTTTAATTTTATTTTTATTCTTTGCCCAAGGGGTACAGGTCTGTGAATCATCAGGCTTACATCTTTCACAGCATTCACCAAAGCACACACCCTCCCCAATGTCCATAACCCATCCACCCTATCCCTACCCTCCCACCCCCCAGTAACCCTCAGTTTGTTTTGTGAGATTAGGAGTCTCTTATGGTTTGTCTCCTTCCCCATCCCATCTTGTTTCATTATTTTTCCCTCCCTACCCCACACAACCCCCCACCCTTCCCCTGAAGTTCCTCATATCAGAGAGATCATATGATAATTGTCTTTCTCTGATTGACTTATTTCGCTCAGCATAATACCCTCCAGTTCCATCCATGTCGTTGCAAACGGCAAGATTTTGTTTCTTTTGATAGCTGCATAGTATTCCATTGTCTATATATACCACATCTTCTTTATCCATTCATCTGTTGATGGACATCTAGGTTCTTTCCATAGTTTGGCTATTGTGGACATTGCTGCTATAAACATTCGAGTGCACGTGCCCCTGAGCATTCTGCCCATTTCTTGACTGGGTTATTTGTTTTCTTGGTGTTGAGTTTGATAAGTTCTTTATAGATTTTGGATACAAGCCCTTTATCTGATATGTCATTTGCATATATCTTCTCCCATTCTGCCCGTTGTGTTTTGGTTTTGTTAACAGTTTCCTTACTGTGCAAAAGCTTTTGATCTTGATGAAGTCCCAGTAGTTCATTTTTGCCCTTGCTTCCCTTGCCTCTGGTGATGTTCGTAGGAAGAAGTGGCTACGGCTGAGGTCGAAGAGGTTGCTGCCTGTGTTCTCCTCAAGGATTTGGATGGGTTCCTGCCTCACACTGAGGTCTGAAAGGCAGCTTCTAATGAAATTAGTCTGGACTGTGTTGACCCGGACAGCCGCCTCCTTATTTTCCCGCAGCCGTTGTCTAGGGGAGCTCTGAGCTGGCTGTCCTTCGTCCTCTGTGTGTCCCTTCTGAGAACGCGGGACACGATGGGTCATGACGTCCCCATCCGCTGGAAGGCACAGTCCCCCTAAATGACTATTGAATCACGAAAGCAAATAAGCCACTTGGGTGCTCTGAAATCTTAGAAATAACTTTTTATGGTTTTTCACTCTCTTTGGGGGGAAATGACAAAAAAGTATTTTGTAGAAATGCAGTAGAAGCTCTTGACTACTATCAACTGGCTGGTTAGTTGGGTTCCTCACTTCTTAATACTTGTTGAACGATGGCTTAGCTCGGGGGGTGCTGGGAACTTCCCGGAAGACCCGTGAGGTCCGCCCACTGTGCACGACCCCAGACCGCTGCGCCCTGCCTCCGCCACCCTGTTCTCCCGCCCAGCCCCTTCCCAAGCCCTGCCGCCCCCTCCTGAGGGGTCCACTCCTGGCCCAGAAGAGCTTCTAGAACCCTGCTCCAGCTGTGCCTGCCTGAGTGGCTGGGGCCCTGCCGAGCAATCTCGGGTGCTCACTTGGCTGAAGCATTTTGTTGGGAGCCCACCATGCCTGTGTCTTAGACATGGGAGTAGGTGCCAAGACCTGCAAAGAGGGGCCTGGGCCAGCCAGCAAGCTGGTCGTCTGCATGACTCTGATTACCCAGCTCTAGTAGGTCGGGAGAGGGCTTAACCTCTCCTTCCCAGCGACGAGGCCTCTGGTCTGCAAGCCCTTGGGACCCCTGCAGTGGAGCGGAGGGAGGGGGGCCTTCTGTGGCCATCACCGTGCTTTGGATCTGGCGGTGGAGGGGCAGAGCAAGGTGAATGGGCCTTAGGGACCACTGCCATGTTCTAGAAAAATCGTGGGGGGGGCAGTGGACAAGGAGCTGTCTTCCCATAAATTACTCAGAATCTTTCTTGGCGAGCATCAGAACTGGGGAGACTCATTCATTTCTTTCTGTCTCTTTTTCCCATTTGCTTCAAAATGCATCTTTGTTCTAGAAATCCGCCCATTTGCAGACTTCTTAACATAGCAAAGTTGGAGGAACAGACATGTCCTTAAAAAAAAAAAACTTTTACTATTTTTTTTTTCCAGGTAGGAGATTTACTTTTCACCTTTTTTCTTGGGCTCACATTAAAGCTGGTTTCCTTTCTGTGCACAGACGGGCCCGTCGACAGGTGCAGGAGGGGCCCGGGACGCGCGTGGGTCCGAACGGGTGGGCGTGAGGGCTCAGATCGGTGCCTGTCCGCCGATGTTGTTGTCCGATTTTCAACACTACTTCTCTAATGACAAAGATAAAATGCACACACATCTATAACATTTGGAAAGTGATCTTCAGTCACCGTTTGAATGACTCTTGGTATTTTGGACTAGTGTCTTACAGTATTTTTTTTAAAAAATCGGCACAGTTGACATACAGTTTGCGAATGAGAAGACTTGGCAGTTTTCGGTGTGCCGCTCAGTCTCGACAGAGGCGTCCAGTGGTGTCAGCCGCGCCACAGCCGAGAGAGGGGCCGTCTCCTCGGCCCGAGGGTCGCTCGGTTTCCTAGTGCAGCTCTGCACTCAGGCCCCCAGCGCCCAGCAGGCGGTCTTCTGTCCCTGCGGCCGGGCTGTGTCCCTCCCGGCCTCCAGGAAAGCCCCGCGTTTCTCTGCAGGCGAGGTCGCCCCACGCAGGCCCTTCTCTTGCTTGCTTCTGTTTCCAGATGTACTTCAAACTCACCGTCCCACCCCAAGTATCCACACTCCTGTGGCTCCCTCTGTGCCTTCGCCTGTGGCCTTGTGGTGTTACTGTAGCTTCGACGTGTCTCTCGTGTTGGACATTTCAGTGATGGGCCATCAGTGAACCGCCTTCTGATGCTTGATTCGTTTTTGTTCTTAAAAATTCTGATCTTCTAGCGACAGTTTCTGGAAAGCAGAGTTCTTCCCTTGATGAGGGGACAGGGGTCACGACTGGTTCTTCTAGTTGGCCCTCTTGACTGGCCTCAGAGCCGCGGTTGAAGAGAAGGGCTTCTCGCGTCACGTTAGTGTGAACCCCATTCACGGGGGTGGGGACCGTCCTGCTGGAGGTGGCCGCCCCGTGGGACCAGGGGGAACGGCCCGGATTCACAGGCGTCCCAGCTAACCCGCTCGTCATCCCTGCCTGAACCCTTCACGTGCGTGTCTTCTCCCCCCTTTTGAGCCACGTGGGTTTGAGAAGGTGAGCGAGAAGCAGGAATTGGGCTCTGGCTCCCGTTCCTCCGTCCTCTCGTCCTGACAGTCTTCGGGCCGTGGACTCGCGGGTGGTGAGGGGGAGCAGAGGCCTGGCTGGCCACTTCCCATCGCACATTTTCCCCTTAGCAGCCGAGGAGGACTCAGGAGACGGACACAAACGGTTCTGGGGTGGCCTGCGTGCATCTTTTCCTTCCCGACTTTGCAACCTTGCTGCTAGTTTGGACGCAGAAAGAGATGTTCTTTGTCCCTGCTCGGAATGCACGCGCAGTCGTGATCCTGGGTGATTTTTTGAGGAAGGCGGGAATTTGCTGTATGAGTGGCCCCCAGAGTGTTGGGTGTCCTGGGTGGTGATGTCAGCACAGGCCGTGTGGTGGCCGAGTCGAAGTGGTGGTGAGGGCGTGTGGGGCCGCCCGATGGGGCCCGGAGAGACGGGGCTGGGCCAGGAGGTCGTGGTCGGAGGTTCGCCGAGAACGTCCCCCGTTTTTAGGTCCCACAGGAGCATTAGTAGTATTTTTGACAAAGGAGGCTGCAGTTCCCCTCCGCACAGCCGGCGTCTCCCCCGGTCCAGGAGCCCTGCCCCTTCGTGTTTGGGGGGTGAGGAAGAGGGGCTGAGGGCCCGGCACAGCGGCAGCTGCCCTGGGTCGCCCCTTAAATTTGAATGCAAAGTAAACAATTAAAACCTCAGCTCCTGGGGGAGGGTGGGTGGTCACTGTCCACAAGTAGCTGCCGCCCCAGATGGCATGAGTATTCAGGGTGAGCGTGTCGTCGCAGAAAGTTCTGCGGGACGACAGCGGGCGGGACTCGCGGCCAGAACAGTCCCAGGGCCTCCGACAGCCAGTCTCTCGGAAGAGACTGGGGAATTCAGTTTGCTCTGTAGGGTGTGTTTTTTTCTTGAAGTCGGAGTCGTGGGAAGTGATGCATCTGGTCCCACTGGCCTGGCGTTGGGAGGGAGGGAGTCGCGTTTCCGTGACCGGTAACAGACCCCCTGTCGGGGCTGCTCCAGTGCCACCTGTCTGTGCTCGGTTTCCTCGCCTGTGAAACGGGGGCATCCTGGGGACCGAAGGCGTCCACGCATGTGAAGCCCCGGGAGCGGGGCCGAGAGGGGAGCCGTGCTTCCCGCCGGGATGGCACCAGCCCCGGGCGGACGGGCGCGCCCCCGTGGTGCTGGGCTTCGGGGGGGACGCGCCCCGTGCATCACCCTTGCCTCCGCTCTTGTGAAGCTGCAGGCACCCCAGAAAGCAGCGCCACGGTGGAGTCCGAGCCCAGCCAGTGGGTGTGCAAAGTGTGTTCCGCCAGCTTCCTGGAGCTGCAGCTGCTGAACGGTGAGCCTCGTGGGCGCACGGGGGGCATGCAGAGGGGGTCTGGGCGGGGCGGGCTCCGGGGGTGCTGTCGCTCCCACACCGGCCCTCTGGACAGGTGACCGCGCATGGCCGGCAGGTCGTTCCCTGGCCTTGTGTGAGCAGCTCCCCGCCGGGCCGCTGCGCAGACCCCAGCTGTGTCCCCCAGAGCCGCACGCGCAGGCGCACCCCAGGCCCTCCGGCGGCTTGTGCTTGGACACCTGGCCGGTTGCAAGGCTCCCACCGTGGGCCTGGCACCAGGGCTCTGGTGCTCTTTCCCTTGGCTCTGCGACATCTCACAGCCGGGGGCGGCTGGGCTCTGTGTTTGCACCAGTCTCTCCAGGTGCGTTCAGCCGGGCGGGCTCGCCTTTGGCTGGTCTTGCTGGGTGGCCCACCTGCCAGGCCCTTCCTGTGACACACGTCCTGTTCTGTTGTGTTTGCTTTTTAATTTTCTTTCCCTCCCTGCACCCAGCTCCGTGAGGGCACTCACCCAGCACGAGGGTCCCACGTAAGGAACCAACAGAAGTAACAGCCCCTTCATGCCGGACGCCGGGGCTGAGCCAGTGGGGATTGGCAGGGGGCAGAGTCGGTCCCCAGCCCGAATGTGCGCATGGGCGCCGTCTGTCGTTTCTGGGTCGGTCCCCACCTGTCTCGTGGGTCGTCCCCCCTCCTCCTCCTTGCCCGTGAGCTGAGGTCCAGCCGGTCTGGGCCTCCAGTGAGGGGAGCTAGTCTGATCTCAAGCTCTGTACCCGACCCTGCCTGCCTGACTCCTGGGGTTCTGTAGTCTTTTCTTGGGAGATCTTGGAGGGCTTTCTTGAGCTGAAAGTAAAGCAAAGATTTTTTACTTTTGTGTAGTGTTTTTTAAGATAACGTCATTTATTGTGAGTTGAGTATTTCTCTGTAGAGGCTACATTCTTAAGTACTTATACTATGACTTCATCATAAACGTTGGAAAGCATAAGTAAATATAAAGAAGGAGAGGAACATTGGCCCCAGTGTCCCCGTCCGGAAAGGGCCACAGTATGGTGTGGGTACAGCCTTCCACACTTCTCCTTGCACATGCATGTGTGTGCATGCCTGTACTTTTTATGAAACCTTGTGCCTGGTGAACTTGCCCTGGTTTCATCGCCTGATTTAGCTTTTAAAATAGTCGTCCTGTTTGGTGCAGTGAAAATGCTTGTATTTTCAAAAGCAGTGGAAATAAAGTTTATTTGCCTATGAAAGGGCACACTCAGCAAAAGAAGGTAAAAACAAACAAAAACGAGGCCAGCGAGCGGGCATACGGAAGGGCTGCCTCACTGTCCTTGTGAATTTGCTTCCCTGTCCCGCAGAACATCTGTTGGGTCACTTGGAACAAGCCAAGAGCCTTCCCCCTGCCAGCCAGCACGAACCAGCGCCCGAGAAGGAACCAGATGTGCCCCGGGGGGAGCCTCCTGCGGTTCCCAAGAGTGTCAGTGCCACCAAAGAGCAGAAGAAAAAGCCTCGAAGGGGGAGAAAACCCAAAGGATCAAAACCTGAGCAGCCACTAGACATCATAGAAGGCAAGGAACCGGCAGGTGAGGGAGGTCCTGGGGGAGGAGCCGGCAGGTGGGGGCGGTCCTGGGGGAGGAGCCGGCAGGTGGGGGGCGGCCCTGGGGGAGGAGCCGGCAGGTGGGGGGCGGCCCTGGGGGAGGCACGTGGAGTGAGACTCACCCATGCGGGGTTTCTGGCTGCTCCTTCTCCTTCGCTGCCCAACAGAGTCGGTTCCCTGTGTGAATGGCCCCCATCGGCCCCTGCGGCACGGCCTTGTGGCTTCCTCCCAGGCCGCAGCTGGGCCCATTCTCTGTGATGGTTTCCTTAGCCGAGTTTGGAGGGACTCTGACCACTTTCTTGGGCGTGCAGGCCTCACGGCCCCTCGATCTTTGCATGGCCTCTGCCAGCAGCACCTGCTACCAGCAGATCCCCGGATGGTCTCTCGTATGGGGACCAGATAGGACGCTGAGCCCTGGGTCCCCGCACTGTCTCCGTACAGCCTCTGGGCGCTGGGCTGTCTGGTAGAGCCCTCATTTCCTTTTCTGAGAGTTGGAAGAAGTGCGTATCTTCCCCAGAGTGAGGAAGTACTCAGAGGAACAGCACCCATGTGATACTCCGGAGAGTCTGGGCCTTTCCGGCTCCCGCGGCCGGCCCCAAGTTCGTGCTCTGCTCAGAACTGATGGACAGACAAGCAATTTAAAGCTCCCCTGAGCGGCGCCCCTACTTTTCTCTACACACGTGGAGAAGACTCGAGGGGCTCTGAGAGCTTATTAAGGGATTATTTCCCTAATTATTAGTTGCATTGGGACGACATAGAGCAGATGAAGTGGTAGAAACCAGTGGCTAAACTTTTTCGTGTTATTGTCCCATATTTCATTTGTCTGGGGGTTCAAGACAGGGTACCTGTTACTGCCATGTTTGGCATCTGAGCCCTACAAAACAGTGTGTGCTTTTGAACATACTCACGATGGCTTGTCTGATTTTAAAAGTTAATGTTTCCAGATCTCTTCAGGACTAATAAGTGAAAAGATCCCACCGTGTACGCAAATGTTTCGATTTTGGTTGGTAGAAAAAGGGACTGAAATAGTGTTTTAATTGCTGTGGTTTTAGAAAAGAATCACGAATTCTAACTTCAGCTTCGAGTTAGGAGTTACATTGTGCTTTTCTAAACAGGCAAATGCGCGGATTCCAAAATATCGCTAGTTTTTCTTCTTTTTCCCCGTGTGCGATTCTTGCGATCCACGCCTACGACTCTGGCCTGGCCGCGGTCCGCTCTGGCGTGTCCTCTGGGGTCGTTGGTGCTCGGTCCCCTGCCCTGCCGGTGATATGGCCCGTCCTGTCCCCTCCCACAGAGCCAGTGGCCGAGATCATCACCGAGGTCCCGCCGGACGAGCCCGTGGCCGCAGCGCCGGACGAGCGCATCATGGACCTGGTCCTGGGGAAGCTGGCCACCAGCACCGGTGACACGGGCTCAGTGCCAAAGTAAGTCCTGTCGCAGCCCTTGGGCGCCAGTGTGGATGGTGCGCCGTCCGGCAGGATGGCGCCCCCAGCAGGGAGACCGGCTCACTCCTTGTGCAGGGACACGGGTGTGCCTGGGGGACACAGCAGGATCGTTTCCGAACTCAGGACCAGAGTCGCACATTCTCCATGAAAATGGCTAAAAGAAAAATTTTTTTTTCATAGTGAAACCTACGTCATCTAAAATTTAATCTTAACCACTTTTAAGTGCCCAGTCTTGTGGCATTAAGTCCTTGCACGTAGCTCTGTGACTTTTATCCCCGTCCATCTTCCCAAACCGAAACTCTGACTTCCCCGACACCCCCTCCTACTGCCGTCTCTGCGAAGATGAAGTGCCTTGGAGGCGGTCGCTGTGTCCCTAGGTTCTCGTACCAGGGCAGCTGCATGGTGTCTGTCCTTTTGTGAACTGCTGTCTCACTCAGCTGTCAGATTGACCCCCCGTGGTAAGGCCAAGCATTACTGCATCATACAGACACATACAGAGACCTATTTTGTTATCTGTCTGTCTAGCGATGGACACTGAGGTTCTTTCTACCTGTTGGCTATCATGAGCAACGCTGCTTTTATTTTTTTAATTTACTTTTTTTAAGATTTTATTTATTTATTTGACAGAGAGCAAGAGATCACAAGTAGGCAGAGAGGCAGGCAGAGAGAGAGGGGAGGAAGCAGGCTCCCCGCTGAGCAGAGAGCCCGATGCGGGACTCGATCCCAGGACCCTGAGATCATGACCTGAGCTGAAGGCGGAGGCTTTCACCCACTGAGCCATCCAGGCGCCCACAGCACTGCTTTTATAAAACAGTGTTGTGTTTGAATCTCTGTCACTTTAACACCTTGCTCTGTGTTTTTTTTCTTTTTTGCGAACAAGGAAAATATTTTAGATTTTAGTGATCATTTTTGCGTACATCTTTGCTGTGACGCTGAATAAGTTGGTGGTAATTTTTTTCTTTTTTGGCCTTTTTTGGAGTGCCTCTTCTACTTCTCACAACTCGGCTGGTCCTGGAACCCGTGCAAATACTGACAGTGGGGACCAGCGTGCTGTTGGACACAGGGGCACCTGGTTCTCTGTCTACCCTGTCTTCTTGCCCAGAGGATTTCTGTGGCTTACTGTCGGGCGGACCTTTCATAGAGAGAAGAAACTTTAAAAAATCAGGGTCGGGCGCCTGGGTGGCTCAATGGGTTAAAGCCGCTGCCTTCGGCTCAGGTCATGATCCCAGCGTCCTGGGATCGAGGCCCGCATCGGGCTCTCTGCTCAGCAGGGAGCCTGCTTCCTCCTCTCTCCTCTCTCTCTCCTGCCTTTCTGCCTACTTGTAATCTCTCTCTCTCTGTGTCAAATGAATAAATAAAATCTTTAAAAAAATAAAAAAATAATAAAAAAATAAAAAATAAATAAAAAATCAGGGTCAGAGAAAGGATAAAGCATAGTAGAGGCCAGACCCCGCAAGAAAAACCACATAGCCAGGGTTATTCTCGGCCCAGACCAAGCCGTGAGCTTCCTGGCGGCCAGAGTGAAGATGCAGAGTCACAGTGTGGCCTCCTAGACCACACGGACACTGTTGTTTGCACCCCGTGTCTGTCCCGTCCGTATGCCCGGAGGTGGGGGTGGCACCCGAGTCCCTTCCCTCCTGTTTTGTGTCGCACCAGGAGGGCTTGGCAGGACCTCTTTCCGGGATGACGGTGACCTGGGACTTCCCCTCCGGTGGTGCCCCCATCTCACAGTGCATGTCTGACCGCAGGTTCCCGCACCATCAGAGCACCACCATCACCCTCAAGAGAAACCTGATTCTGTCGAGCCGGCATGGCATCCGGAGGAAGCTCGTCAGGCAGCTGGGCGAGCACAGACGGGTCTACCAGTGCAGCATCTGCACCAAGATCTTCCAGAACAGCAGCAACCTGAGCAGGCACGTGCGCTCGCACGGTGAGTCCCTGCACGGCCGCGGGGACGGGCCCGGGGCAGCACTGCGGGGGGGGGGNGAGGACCCCGCAAACACGCCCGCTGCGGGCCCACTCCGGAGACGGCGTGTGCAGCCCCGGGGACACGCCTGGAGTCATGAACCGGCTCTTTATTGGTTGGCTCGTAGGCGACAAGCTGTTTAAATGTGAGGAATGTGCCAAGTTGTTCAGCCGCAAGGAGAGTCTGAAGCAGCATGTCTCCTACAAGCACAGCAGGAACGAGGTGGGTGGGCGTGGCTTCTGGGACTGGCAGGGGGCCGGGGTGCAGGGGGAGCCGGCGGTGGGCCGGGTAGGCTGCCGGGAAGAGGAGGGCGTGGGGGCAGGGTGGGCAGTGGGCCGCGGGAGGAGGCGGCGGGGCCCCCCCGGCTGGCGTGTGTCCTGCGGCCCCTGAACGGGGCATCCTTCCTGGGCACCGGGGTGGCAGCATGGGAACGGGCTCGTGTCCCTAAACCGTGGGGACGGGAGCAGACAGCGCGTAGAGCACTCGCTCGCGGGAGATGCCAGAGCACAGGTCGGGGGCGCGTGTACCCCACTCACGGTCGCCCTGTCGCCAGGTGGATGGCGAGTACAGGTACCGGTGCGGCACCTGCGAGAAGACCTTCCGCATCGAGAGCGCCCTGGAGTTTCACAACTGCAGGACAGGTGAGCCGGCGCCGCGCCACGCAGGTTCTGTGGCCCCGCGGAGACCGCGGCACGCTAGGACGCGCTATCTTGCGTCTGGCATCTCTCTCCTCTACGTGCTTCTGAGCACCTGTTCCTTATCCTGAAGGAGACAGGGTGGAATGTCCCCGCGGGGAGGGGAACACGCCTTACGCTGTCCTTCGTCTTCCGGGGCGGCCGTGCGCGCCCCCTCCCCCGAGGCTGCCGTGAGCTCAGGGCGAGCAGAGGGGTGCGGTGTTCTCGGACCGCGGGAGAAGGACCTGCAGGAGGGGGTGGTTCAGGAGGCGCGCTCTTCCTCCCTGGGGGAAGGGCCGCCTTCACCGTCTGCTCTCCGTTAGCTGTGGTGCCTGGCGGCAGCCAGGACAGCCCAACGTGGCTGCCCGGCCTCCACCCGCTGCGCTCCAAGCCCGCTTCTGTCCCCCGTTCGGAACCTCACCCACTCATGTGCTTGGACCCCCTGCGGCCAGCGGGCTTCTGTGGGCTCGGGCGCGGGTCAGGCCCCGTCTGGTTGGGTCCCACCGCCCCCTGCAGGGAGCAGATGCCATGGCGGGTGGGGGAGGGCCCGGGAGTCCTAGCTCAGCCAGAGAGGCCGGGCCCAGTGGGCTTAGAGACCTGCCGGCCGGGCCCCCGGTCCCAAACTCCTGTCCCATTGAGCCGTCTGTGTTGCTTCTTGCCCGCCCCCCGTGTCTCAGAGACCCCTTAACCGGCATTAGCTACCCGCTGCCTGTCCCCACGGGCAGCCAGCACCTGCTCCCGGCATCCGTGGCCCCTTGGTGCGTGCGGGTCTGGGGGCTCCTGTCGGCGCCCCGGCTTGTCTCTCCATGGCGCCGTGCTCCCCTGACGGGGCGGCCGTGCCCGGCGGGCGCGTCTTGTTTCCCCGAGCTCCCTCTGCTGCGTCCGTGGCCGTGGCATGAAGTGGTGGCCTCGGAAGCTTCCAGGTGAACTGGCAGTGTGCTGTACCCCCTGAATGCTGAGCTCTGCACTCCAAGGGCCCCCTCAAATCTGGGGGGATCCCCTTGCTGTCTCCGGTGCAGGGTCTGTCTGGAGCACGGGCTGCGTGTGTGGCCGGAGTCTGGGCAGCGCCCTGTGTGGCCGCCTGCGGTTCTGCAGGATCACCCTTGTCCCCGCGCCGTCCCCACGCCGTCCCCGCGCCTTCGCTTGCCCTCAGCCGCTGGGGACGTGGGCTCCACTCGTCCTCTTTTTATCTCACTTTCTCTGGACACAAACGAAGCAGGAAGTAGTAAAAGAATTCAGAGCAGCTACTTCTGCCCGTCAGCTTCTGGTCCTGTTAAATCAGGCATGTATTTCTTTTCATTATACAGAAGTAACAGAGCTGCAGTGAATTAATTTCCAAGGTTAGAAGTTTCAGATGGAAAACAGAATAAAGCAGGACACTGAGGTCCTCTGTGTAATAAATCATTGGCCCTTTCTTAGCCTTTTCCGTAGCATTCACGTTAAGGGATCCTGTCCTCCGTAAGCCGTTAAACCAAGGGGTTTGACGGCGCAGGGAGGAGCTTTTCGAGATGTGTCGACTGATGGGTTTTGCGCAAGTGTTTGCTCGGCAGGACCTGTGCCGGTAGCTCATCGCAGGGTCCACGTGTTGTCCCTGAGCATCCGGGCAGGGCCAGAGAACAGCACAGGCTCACGCCCGAGCCCTGGAGCACAGCATGGACTGCCAACCTCCCGGGCAGTCCGGCTCCCCCAGAAATCCGCTACCCCTTCCCCCGGCGACCCTGCACCCCTTCCCCCGGCGACCCTGCACCCCTCCCCCGGCAACCCTGCACCCCTCCCCC
>LNAC01000385.1:884734-926612 GCA_002007465.1 Ailurus styani
GGGCGCGGGGGGGGGCGCGGGGATCGGGTGGGCGCAGGCTGTCACCTGCAGGCGCAGCTGGCACATCGGAGCCGCTGTGGGGAGCCCGGACTTGACTGTGGCACCAGACAAGATGCGGGGACAGTGTTGAAATGAGAGGCTAGAGGAAGCTAGGACCCCCACGAGGCAGAGGACACGATCGGGCTGTCGGCAGCACCGAATAGTCCTAAGACCGCCGTGTGTGCTGCGCACGCAGAATCCCAGCTCGTGCCGCCGGCGGCCCAGAACCCACTACACCTTAAACAGCGATTTATTGTGACCAGTGAGGACTGTGACCTTCGTT
This sequence comes from Ailurus styani, assembly GCA_002007465.1. Lineage (NCBI taxonomy): Eukaryota > Metazoa > Chordata > Mammalia > Carnivora > Ailuridae > Ailurus > Ailurus styani. The sequence continues at coordinate 885,057 of LNAC01000385.1, forward strand.
TTAATCAGATGAAATTAGTTGAATGATAATAAACTTCTTAACAAAATATTTTACATCCATAAGTAAAATGAGGGGGAGAAAAGGCCATCCCAGTACGTGGTAAATATTTAACACATTTCTATTTAAACAAAACAAAACCACATGGAAGAACGGAAACTCGGGGCTTCTCAGGCTGTCGCCAGCGGCCACCAGCGCCGTCTGCGGCGAGGGCAGCAGGACCGTCCCCGTGGCGACGCGGGGCACGTCAGGGCTGTCGGCGTTGCCCTTAGATCTCTTTAAAAATTGGGTGTTTTTATAAAAGCTTTCTTTTTCCTTTACTTGGTTTTTTAAATTAAACAACAACAAAAAAAACCCGAAGAGGACACCAGTGTCTTATCATGCCACTCCCCCGATGAGCCGTCAGCACGCATAAAATCAGATGACCTGCAGAAGCTCCGAAGAGTGACCTGACCCACAGGGAAAGCAAAATGTGACCCTTTCTCCTTCCCCCGCCCTCAGCCCCCGTCTGTCTCCCCGGAGGTGACGGTGTCTTGTCCGTCCCCCAGGGTCACTTTGTGCAAGGGCCGTGTGTGGACTCCTTCCCTGGGAAAGTAACACGGGCCCCTAACCCGAAACAAACTTGCGTGCAAGGTAGAGTTGTCGCTCCCACCTCAGACCTGTTACTCTCTGGAGAACGACTGTCACTGTTCTGCAAGAACATTCTAGAGGTTTCTGTGCTTGTCTTACTGATGCCCTGGCTCTCCCAGCCCCTTCCCCACTTGTGGGAGGGGACAGTGTCGAGCCCCACAGAGACGGGGAGAGTCAGAGGTAGACCTGGTAGGGATGCGCCCCCCAGGGGACAGACAGAAGCCACACCCGGGTTCTCCCGGAGGGTCTGGCAAGGCAGGGGCAGCTGCCCAGGGTGGGCACTGAGCTCAGAGCCACATCTTACAGTGTTACGTACCTGGTCATATCAGAAGCGTGCTTAATTTTTAGTTTCGTGAATTCTTCTATGAATTCTGAATACTTTTATAAATGCTGGTGTTAGGACTTGGGCTAACACGTCATTTCACAGAAACTAAAGTATTGGTATGGTCATTTTGCTTTCAGATTAGTCATTACCACTTATAAGCAAATGCTTGCGTTTATCTGGGGTTTTTTTGTACCTTGCTTTTTTATTTACTTGGAAATTCATTTTAGAGAGTTTTCATGTCAGAATAGGTAAAATTGTCTTAATTTGGCTCTCAGAACCTTGATAGGGCTCTGTCCTACACACTCCTGTAACCAGACCCTTTTAGTTATATATTAAGGGCTTTTTTATGCATAGTTTTCTTTCATTACAAACAGTGTTGTAGGGAAACACTCTTGCATACTGTTACTTCACTTTTTCTCTCCCCAAAATCCTAGGCCTGCCTGGGATTTATTCCGGGGAGAGGCTGTTAGGAGTGATGTGGGTCCCGGCCCCAGCAGTGGGGGGAGTCAGGATACCCAGGAAAATACCGGATTCAGAATCGCTCGGCACGCCATGCCGCTAAGTACCTGGGACAGGCCCTGAGGAGGCAGCTGGGTGGCCTGTGTACAGAAAGCGCCGGGCATTTAAAGATGTAAAGAGGACCGGCCCCGTTCCAGATTTGGGGATTCTACCCATTTAAAAACCCAGCAGCTGGCCCAGAGTAAGTTGCAAATGTGATGCAGAGTGAATCCAAGTCCCAACAGGGGGAGGCTTAAAATTTCCACCACGTGGCAGTGATGCTTATTTTAAAGCTGTCCGCCGATCTTTTTTAAAATGGAAAGAGAAGCATGGTTTGTCACTAATGCGGGCTGTGATGGGGGCTCGGAATGGGCAGTCTTTCCTTCCATGCATTTTCTGTCTTTTTATGACCGTGTGTTATTTTGTGACGTAGAATCTGTTCATTTTAGATGCATGTGGGAGAGGTGCAGGTGTGGGGCAAGACAGCAGGGACTGCTGCTCTTCCGTCCGTCTACTCTGCCGTGGTCCCATCCCTTCCTGAAGGGAAGGAGGCAGGCGGACTCGTGAACTTTGGGCGCGAGTGTACATTGCTGTAGTTGGGGTGGGCTGTTGGGCGCTGGTAGCAATGGATCTGGTTTATTTTGTGTACAAAGCTCTATTTATAACTTAAACATAATGTAGCACTCTTTGTGCCAAAGAACAGCTTGAAACTGGGTGACTATTTCCGTTGGCCTCAGGGCCTTTGCACTGGCTGTTCCTTCACCAGGAATGTTGTTTTCCCAGGTAGTTCTCGGCCCCTCCCACGCTTCTTCCGGACCACTGCTTAGACGCATCTTCTAAGGGGACCCCCTTCCGTCCCACAGGATGAGCTAGCTTCTGAGATATGTCCATTCCTTCCATTCCTGCCCCTGCTTTATCCTGCTTCTCTTCATCCCTTCCCACGTGGCGCTTGGCCTTCGTTTGGCCCTCTCCCTGTGCAGCTGGGGCCGGGCTTGGCGCACAGCCCATCCCCTGTCCCCAGAGTGGAGCTGGTCCCGTGGCAGGGGCTGGCGTGGCAGGTGTCTGAAGGGACAGACACCGGCGGGGAGTGGTACTGAGTGCCGACGGCGGCGCGGTGGTGGGTGCGGACCGGCCGGGTCAGATGTTGAGGCAGGTAACAAACGGCAGCACAGACACAGTGGACCGTGCCGTGGCGGGGGGGGGGGGGGANGTGACCGAGCGCACTCAGTGGTGCCCCAAGGGCCCGTGGGACCTGGCAGTGCTGCTGAGCGCTGTCCTCGCGGCTGCTCTCTTGTTGCCGGTAGCTTTTTCACGAAGTCCGTGGGATTTTTTCATCAGAAAGTTAAAAATAACTTTTTAAGGGGAAAACGCTCTTCTGAAGTCAGTGCTGGGTGCACCCGTGTCTTCCCATCCTGTGGCCTTGGAAGCCTTTGCTGGTGGGCGGTCACATCGGAGACTTCTGCTCCAGCCTCTGGCTCGGGCTCGGGGCTTCCGGCACCTCCAGGCCCGCTTCGGCCAGGCTGGGCTTTAGTAGGGGCCAGGGCTGGCTGAGACCCAGCTCCATACTCACCAGCACGGGGGGTTCTCCAGGGAAGCCGGTGGGGGCTCTCGTCAGGCACTGTGGGTCTGCCGCCGCTGTCACCCAGGACGGTCCCGGCGGTGGGCTGCGTCTGCCCTACTCCGGAGCCCCTCCGGGCACTGCTGTGTGGTTCCGAGTCCGCCGTCCACTGCCTCTTGCCGGGTTCAGCTTGTGGCCAGCAGGATTGCATGCAGTCGGTTTTGTGCATGGGGGCCACCGTCCACCTGCTCTGCGGCGCCCCAAGCCCGCAGCGCGGCCCCCTTACCCCTTCCCACCCCGCGCTGCCCACGTAGTGGGCATCCTGTACGAGGACCCCTGTTGCTGACTCCGCCCATACGGGGACCCCCGCCCCCAGAGGTTGTACTTTATTGCACGTCCTTTAGCAAAGGTGCATTGAATTAAAGGCGGAGTGATGGTGTGAGCCTGCACCGGCATCTAAGGTTTGGCGGATTTCTTTTTTTTTTTTTTTAAGATTTTATTTATTTGACACAGATAGATCAGATCACAAGAAGGCAGAGAGGGAGGCAGAGAGAGAGGAGGAAGCAGGCTCCCCACTGAGCAGGGAGCCCGATGCGAGGCTCAATCCCAGGACCCTGAGATCATGACCTGAGCTGAAGGCAGAGGCTTTAACCCACTGAGCCACCCAGGCGACTGGTTCAGCAGACTTCTTACTTCAGTGATGATGCCACCTAGATCCTCAGCAACTCAGGCAGGCTGACCCCCCTCAGCAGATGACTCAGCTGCGTCGCATGGGTCAGACTGGCCCCCCGCTGTTGTGAGCACTGACTCCCCTTCTCTGGGGAGGCCCCTGAGAAGATGAGCTGTCTAGACACGGACAGTAAACCTGAAGGGCCTCTGAGGGCACTTAGGCAGGTGGAGGGGATCCTGTAGGAGACTCACCCCCACGCCCTGACGCCCACTTCTCTCGTTCTACACCCAAGGCCTGCGCCTGCCCAAGGGTCCAGGTCACAGCCCCTGGGAGGGGGGGTTCAGGCACTAGGTGGGGGGTGGCGTGGGCACTGGGGGAGGGTGTCCTGGCCCGGGGGTGGGGGGCAGGCACTGTTGCAGGTCTGGATCATGGGCCCTGTGGGGGTATTGGGTGCCGGCCCTGTAGGGGGTCCTGGATTCAGGTATTGTGGGCGTATTGGGGTGCAAGCACCGTGGACCGTGTTGGATGCTGGCACTGTGAGGGATCCTGGGTGCATGCGCCATCGGGGGCGCGTGGGGTGGGTGCAGGCATGTGGGGGGGGCATGTGGGCGGCAGGGGTGGGGGGGCGCGGGAGCGACGGGAGCGATGCAGGTGCCATGGAGGGGGGTGCGGGTGCCGTGGGGGGCTCGTGCGGGACGTGGGCACGGGGGGGTGTGATGCGGGCACCGCGGAGGGGACGCGGAGGGGCACGGCGCCCTGGCTCACGGCACATGTGGGCGGCAGGCATGAAGACCAAGCACGCGCTGCGCCACCACATGAAGCTGCACAAGGGCATCAAGGAGTACGAGTGCAAGGAGTGCCACCGCAAGTTCGCGCAGAAGGTCAACATGCTGAAGCACTATAAGCGGCACACGGGTGAGTCCGCGCGCCGGGCAGGAAGCCCAGGCACCGGCGGGGAGGGAACTGCCCCGTGCCCGCCTGCTCCCTGTAGCTGGGCCCTCGGGTGCCGCCCCCGCCAACGCCCGCCCCCTCCCCGCGGGCACCCCGTCCACGCGTCGCCATCCAGGCGTTCTCTGAGCTCTCGCAGGGCTGCCGTGTTGGCGCCGTGTGCCCGAGCGTGTGTTCGCGATCTGGCCACACGGGCCGGTGGTCCACCATGGCTCTATGTTGTCAGGAGGCACTAGAACGTCCGAAGGGTCTGTGCTTCCCCGAGAAAGAACAGCGCACCCGTTAAAGTGACCATATAGGTTAATTTACATAGAGGTTTGTGATGCAACAGGGAAAAAACAGCCTCTGTACCAACTACGAGTTCTTGTGTCAGAAAAGACCCGCGTGCGGATGAACCCGCGTGAGAGCGAGAACCAGGGGACACGGGAACCAAGGGAAGGGTGCCCTGCTGAGCGGCTGTGTGTGTGTGAACCTTCTTTCCCGGGGTTCCCGTGTCCCCCCAGACTGGGTTTCCAGTGTTGCCGCATCTGGTCCGGCTTCCCCACATGCCCGCTCCCTCATCGCCCCCCGAGAGACGGATGAGCTCTTGGGTCTGGGGCGAAATGCGCGGAGCCCAGGAAGCTTCAGAAACGCGGTGCCGAGCGAGGCCGACCGCATCGGTTCTGCCCGGGCGGGCGGAGTGGACGGAGGGCCCGGGGCCCAGTGGCCTCGCCAGCCCGGCCGAGGGAGGCGCTCGCTGAGCCACCCAGCTCTCCGGTTGAGTGTGGGAGCCACCATTTGCGCTCTGGGGTCCCCTGGCCATCCCCCTGCCCCACGGCCTCTGCACACATGAAGACCCGCGGCCCAGGGTCTGGTTAAAACCCCGCGGGAGCCTCTGAGGTGAGCGCACCTGTCCTGCAGGGATTAAAGATTTCATGTGTGAGCTGTGCGGGAAGACCTTCAGCGAGAGGAACACGATGGAGACCCACAAGCTCATCCACACAGGTAAGCGGGGCGGTGGCCCAGGCCCTCGGCCCCTCACTGCGGCCCCTGGCGCGGCCCTGCCCCCCGCGTGTGCGGGGCCGGGACGGCTGGCCGCCTGCTCCACAGGGCAGGCTTTTTCACAGCGTTTGGTCTGTCCTGCCTCCATGGGTGGCCCCTTGCCCCTTAAAGGTCAGCCCACTGGGACTTTCAGATGTCCGCTCCCGAACGTTCCAGTGCCAAGCAGCATCCCGCGCCACGCTCTGTGAGGAAGGCCGCCATCCTGCCCGTCTGGGCCTGGGCCACTCATCCCCCCCTCCCCCCGCCTGCTTGTCCTGTGGGCCGCGGGACGACCCCGCTGGTGACCCGGGCTTGTGTCTTCCTCCCCGTGTGCACGTGCAGTGGGCAAGCAGTGGACGTGCTCCGTGTGCGACAAGAAGTACGTCACCGAGTACATGCTGCAGAAGCACGTGCAGCTCACGCACGACAAGGTGGAGGCGCAGAGCTGTCAGCTGTGTGGGACCAAGGTGTCCACCAGGGCCTCCATGAGCAGGCACATACGGCGCAAACACCCGGAGGTGAGCCTGCGGCCGGCACACGCATCCCCTCCCCGCCCCCGCCCCGTCGCGCACAGACCCCACTGTGCTGGCTCGCGGACCCACGATTCCTTTTTTTTTTTTATAAAGATTTTATTTATTTATTTGACACAGAGAGATCACAAGTAGACAGAGAGGCAGGCAAAGAGAGAGGAGGAAGCAGGCTCTCTGCCGAGCAGAGAGCCCGATGCGGGACTCGATCCCAGATCCCTGAGATCATGACCTGAGCTGAAGGCAGAGGCTTTAACCCACTGAGCCACCCAGGCACCCCCGGACCCATGATTCCTGAGAGGCAGGCCCGGCCCTTACGTTCCCTCTGCCCCTGGGAGGCACCGAGCGAATAAATGAGTGAATGAATGAATGAAGGGAGAGCCTCAAACATATTTTTTTACTGAGGCCACGGGTCATGTTCTCACTGGGGTTACATCAGGACAGAAGCACAGCCCCAGCATCCTCCCTCTGTCCTTTCCGTCGGGGTAGCTGACACGGGGCGCAGAACGGGGGCCTCCCCGCGGCGGGGCTGCCGAGGCTGGTCCACGCACCAGCGGGAGCAGCTGCACAGAGGCCGGCCGACCCTGCCCGCCTGGGCGCGGGTTCCGGAGGAAGGTCTGGGGCATTAAATGATTCATGTACTTTAAAGAGAGACAGAGGGAAAGACACAAGTAGAAAAAGGGCGGGTCAGCAGCTGTCAGATGACTTTGCGGGGAGAAGTCACGAATGAGAGCATCTGTCGACCTGACGGGCCGGGCCGCCCCCCACTCGGAATGCTGTGGGTCCGGCAGGCGAGCAGAGGAGACATACGAGGTTAAAACCCAGAAGAAAGCTGAATCCCAAGAATGAGAATATTCGCCAAAGATGCCATCCTTTGTTGGTTGGCTTGGCAGGGGAACGTGACCTTGGAAATGACGGTGTGGCCGGTGCCTCGAGGCGGTCACCCTGGTCACTGACGTCCTCCGAGGGGGCAGTGTGGCCGTTTGGACCCCCTCCTCCCAGCAGGAGCCGTGCGGCCCAAGTCGTGACAGTGTAGCCGTGTGCTGGGAATTCCATACACAGTTGCGAGTGGCCGGGGTAATGTGTCCGAGGGTCAGAACCCTGGCTTCTGCGAAGTAAGCGATCGGGACAGAAGACGGTGTTGTACAGGGTCCTGTGTTGAAATTGTCCGCCTCGAGCAGCCAGCCAGGGTTTCCGCCTCTCCGAGTGTCTGCCTGGCTGACAGCTGTCGGGCAGCCGTGGCACCAGGTCCCCGGGCCCAGGGCAGGCACCGCAGGCTCCCCACGTGCTGAGTCTGCGGTTCGTGCGAGCTCTCTGTTGCCGTGGGAGTTTCTGTAGTTAGCGGTATTCACCAGGAGCCTGGAAGTCGGTCTCTGCGGATGCGGGACACGTCTGGCTGGGTGGAGAGAGAGGCCGTGGCCAGCACAGAGGGGCTCAGCGAACCCTTTTCTCGGGCGAGTTCTTCCACCAGGGCCGGAGATCACTCCCTAGCGGATTGATCCCTCGGCAAGGTCACCTTTGCGTGCCTGCTTCTCAAGCAGGGCGGCGTTCGCCACAATCCACCCGAGCACGCCCGCACTGGGCAGGACAGGTATGCGGGAGGGGAAGGCTCTCGGACCAGGGGCAGCGGACGCACGGCCGTGGCTCTTGTTTCTCAAGGCTGCGGCCTCTTCTCCGGGGGCCATTCCTTCGGATCCTTTCACCCTTGTTTCATTCCGGGTTGTTCAAACTCACACTCATGAAGCTGCCGCTGGTGGGGAGCCTTGGGGAGCCCACTGTCCGGGACGCATCTCGCCCCCCTGGACTTGACGGTCTGGGGTGGGAGGCGGGAGAGAGCAGGAAGTAGACGAGCTGAGGCAGGTCAGGAACCCGGAGGTGCCTGTGAGACCCAACAGGATTCAGTTGCTGGCGCGGCATCCCGGACTCATCACCCGTGCTCACCCGTAGGTCCTGGCCGTGAGGATTGATGACCTGGACCACCTCCCAGAGACCACCACCATCGATGCCTCCTCCATTGGTATCGTCCAGGTAGGCACCGAGCAGGCCCACGGGCTGGGGTGGGGAGGCTCGGACAGGTGCTACGCAGAGCTGGAAGCAGAAGTCCCTCCTTATTCAGGGACCTCGGGCTTTCCTCTGAAGGCCTTCAACTGATTGGATGAGGCTCACCCACAACATGGAGGGTGATCTGCTTTGCTCAGAGGCCAGTGATATAACATTAATCCCATCTAAAAAAATGCCCTCACAGCGTCTTTGCTGGACATCCAAACACGCGGGCACCCCAGCCCGTCCATGTCGACGTGTGAAATTAACTATCCCAGATGGAGTCCATAAAAACTCAGCATTAGATTACTGTAACTGAAATAACTTTATTAAATGAACTTAGTTTTTAAAGACATTTTAAGCCACTGCCTTCGTAGAGCTGGTGTTTTATTGGAGAAGGAACGTGCCATGCTCTCAGTCACTGTAAAATCACGGACACACCTCTGTTTGAAACGGCTCTTCGAGCGGAGTGCTCAGGTGCTAGGTCGCAGTGAGTGAGCACGGGAAGGCCTGTCCCGCCTCTCTGGAGCACCCCGGAGGCCCACAGCCCACGTCCTACCCCAATGAGGGCAGTCCCGTGACTCCTCGCCCCGGCAGGGTTCCACTGGGTCTCAGCACGAGGGTTGGCAGGCGAGGCCCAGAGGCGTGGTCGGTGACCAGGGTGGTCTCTGGGGCACCCAGGTCAGTCGTGGTGTTGGCCTGGTTCCAGAAATTGGTCACACTGCAACAGTGTACCCTGGACAGGCAGAGAAGTGTGCAGGGCGCCTGTCTGGGGTCCCTATATGGCTGGGCAGGGCACCCTCCCCAAACAAGATCCTGTAACGTTCTCGTGGTCAGACCTGTTCTGATCCATGGTCGTTTCTGTCGGGAATTTGCTTCAGCCTGGGAATGAGAGCCCGGGCGTAAGTGGATTTGCAGCCTCAGGGAAGCTCACCAGAGCTGAAACGGGCATTAAAAACTTGTCTTTAGAGATGTTCCCATCCTAGCCCAAAATGTAGCTTTTAAAAGTAGGACTTATATGTAACTTCCTTCATTTTTTAAAAGAAAGCGAACCCAACAGGAACGTGCCCCATCTCTGGGCGCGCACGCCAGCCGAAGCGCCGTGGGCGCTCTGCTCCCCCGGAGCGTGTCTGGGGACCGTGCCGGGACCTCTGTGGCCACTGTGGGGATACAGCCCCATGACCTGGACGTTGCCACAACTTCTGTTCCTGCAGCCTGAACTGAGTCTGGAGCAGGAAGAGCTGGCGGAGGGGAAGCACGTGAAAGCCGCCAGGAGGGCCCACAAGAGGAAGCAGAAGCTGGAGGCGGAGGCGGCGGGAGCCCCGGGCCCGGACGAGGCCACCTTCAGCGAGTACGCGGAGAAGGAGCCTGTGCTGTCAGGCGTGGGGGACGAAACTGACTCCGCGGTGCAAAGTATCCAGCAGGTTGGTCCCTTCCCGCAGGGGCGTGGCGTCCCCGGGAGCAGCTGCGGGGCGTGGGGACCCCGCGTGTGCCCCTGCGAACGCGCTGATGCTGGCCCGGGCCCTGGGAGCAGCTGCACGGGGCGTGGGGACCCCACGTGTGCCCCTGCGAACGCGCTGATGCTGGCCCGGGCCCTGAGAGCAGCTGCACGGGGTGCTGCTCCCATACGCCAGCATCAGCGGTGCCCTTCCCAGCTCAGACCTAGAGGTCACAGCTGTCACCGTGAATAGCGACTTGACTGTGGCGCATGTGCGGGACAGCCGCCCCTGCCTGCTTGGGAATCGGGTGGTTTCTGGGAGGTTATAAGTGGCCCACGTGTGTCCCCGTACTGTGGGAGTGGGGCCCGCTGTGTCTGCCCCCCATGAGGTCACACCGGAGGTCCCAGGAGGGTCGGCGGAGGCAGAGAAGCCAGCCCGTCTGCTGCTCTTAACGGAGGCCTCCGATTCGCTCACTTTGGTTCTGAGGCTCCCAGCGCTTTCCCCCACATGTGCCTCGTGCCTGCTTTGGGCACTCATCGTCACCGCGGACCGTTCCTGCGTGTCTGTGGCCGTTCGTTCCTCTGCATGGAAAAAATGCTGCTTCTCCTGTAACCCCTCAGTCCCGGTGCTGCGGACTTGGGACTCGCTCTTCCCAGCTTGACCCTTGGGGTGTTCATTCGCCGGCGGCGAGGCGCGGGAGAGGAGTGACCAGAAAATGTGGAGCGCACCTTCTTTCTCATCGTTCCTTCCCTCTGTCTCTTTCCTGGCCCGTGAGGTCATTTGTTTTCGGTTCTAGCAAGTGGCTCTGCGGTTCTGTCTGTATCTTACTGCTCTGTTACACTAGAATTATTCTTCTGGGACAAAACTAACTCGGTTTAATCCTTCACCAAAAGACGTTTTCCTTTCTTCCTCCGGGCCAGGCAGGGGGCCGGGCGTGGGATTCCTGCAGTGGAAGGCTTTGCTCTTGGCTACTTTGCAGACCGTTAACGGTCCTGCGTTGTGTGTGACCCTTGCAGGTGGTAGTGACCCTGGGGGACCCGAACGTGACCACCCCGTCAAGCTCAGTGGGCCTGACCAACATCACCGTGACCCCCATCACCACTGCCGCTGGGACTCAGTTTACCAGCCTCCAGCCCGTGGCCGTCGGGCACCTGACCACCCCGGAGCGCCAGCTGCAGCTGGACAACTCGATCCTGACCGTGACCTTTGACACCGTCAGTGGCTCCGCCATGCTGCACAACCGGCAGAACGACATCCAGATCCACCCCCAGCCCGAGGCTGCGAACCCGCAGTCGGTGGCCCACTTCATCAATCTGACCACGCTGGTCAACTCCATCACGCCCCTGGGCAGCCAGCTCGGCGACCAGCACCCACTCACGTGGAGGGCGGTGCCACAGACGGACGTGCTGCCGCCCCCCCAGCCACAGGCGCCCCCGCCGCAGGCGCCCCCGCCGCAGGTGCCCGCCGAGCCACAGCAGCAGATGTACAGCTACTGAGCCGCGTGGCCGGCGGAGACCGACCCACGGGTGTTCTTCTTTATGTTTGACATTCGTTTGCTGGATACCAAACCGAGAGGAAAAAAAGAAAAGTCATTATCGCAGCGTACGTAAGGTTGACTTAGCTTTGCAGCAGTCTCTCCAAACCCCCGCCCAGCATCACGGTCTGTGGGCGCGCCTCGAGTGACCCCCGGCCAGTGGCCGCACGTGCCAGTCGCGAGGCCTTTGCCCGGCAGAACTCGGCCCGGGGGACACGAGGTCGGGGAAAGGGGGGCAGGCGGGAGCAGAGAGGCGAGCGGCGTGTCGGGGGGGACACGGTGGCCCGCCTGCCTCCTTCAGGGCGTGGTTCCTGCCCTGGGATGCGGCGAGGAGTACCACGGGGCACGCCGTGAGGAAGCACCCACTTCTCCTCACTTCTGGGTGTTTTTGGTGAACGAGCAGTTAGACGTAAAAGTGACGTTATTTTCTTTGAAATTTGAGTCCAGTTGAACTTGTGATGCAACGTCGGGCCGAAGATGTGCAAGAAGGTGGCCTGTGGCCACTGTGGACGGCGCTCCAGGCGCAGTCGGCCCGGGCGAGGGGTCCCAGCGGCGGCTGACTCGGGCCTCAGAGGCCTCTTTGTAACATAACCTGGATCGATTTTTCGTATCTTTTTTTTTTCCTTTATTCCAAGCCTGTGTGACGTAGTCAGTACAGTCGCGGTCACGTTGTTTCGATCTCTAACACGCTAAAGTCGTTCGCACTGTCGGAGTGTCAGTCCGCGTGCAGCTCTGCGCGGCTGCCCGAGCGCGGGGGACATGCCGCCATGGGTGACGGGTCCGCCGCACGCCGTCCCTTCCGGCGGCCTCCGCCCAGCTACCCCGGGACCCTCTGCCAGCCAAATATATTTATTGCGGCTGAGGCTCAGCCAAACCCACCGAAGAACAGGGAAGAAACGACGTTTTCTTTCTGTTTCAACTGAATTCCAAAGGTTGATGTGTTTCAAAACCAATGTTCTAGAAAAACGTTGAGCGAGCGTGGCTCTTCATGGCGGGAAAGTACAGCTCTGTGAAATCCGGAGGTACTGCTGTTTCCTGCCAGGTGGCCACGAAAGCAGAAGAGGCTAGTCCATGAGCAGAAGTGTGAACGGCCTTTGTGAGCAACCGTGCTGAGCAACAGCCACAGCCGCGTCCCCGGGACACACGCTTTCACGCGTGGTGCGCCCATCAGCGGTGCTGGGCCAGGCTCAAGTCCTCCCGCTGCTTAGCCGGGGACACAGCAACACAGCGTCCACCCTCCTGATACCTTGTAACCCTGTCCCAATGACATCGTGATGTTGCCCTTATTTTGGCCTTGCTCACTCGTTACCACGTGCCCTGTATTCCTTGGGACATCCACACGGAAGAACGAACAAGGAGTCCGTCGTGGGTACATAGGCCGGAGGAGTCTTGTGCCGCCCGGGAGGCCAAGGACGATTCGTTCTGCAAAATGCAAGCTTCCCAGCACTTCCCTTGGTCCCCAGGAGCAAGATTCTGAGGATAGGGGTAGGATTTGTTTCGTGCAATGCATGTCTTCAGACCCACGGAGATGCTCGTGCCTGCAGCATGTGCGAGCTTCTCCGGACGCGGCTCCGTCACACTCCCGTCTCCTGCCTGGAGGTTGAGTTCATAGTGGGAGATTATTTGACTTTTTAATTTATGATAATTATTTTTATGTTATTTATGTATATAACTGCTTTATAGACTATAATTTCATCAAATGAACTTGGGCTAGGAGTGATATATTTTCTAAAATATCGTCTTCGTTCTGCAAATATCAGTGGTCCGGGTACCCACGGGATCATCAAGAACACCAGGATTCCTAACATTTAAAAAAAAATCCACTTTTTTTTTTTTTTTTTTTGCTCTTGCAGCATAGAAAGGGTGAATGACCAAGTGAAAATACAGACACGATTAGCCCTCTGTTCACCTTTATCTCCTACTCCTCTTCCCGGCGTCATAAAGGCCTTTTAAATCACAATTTTATTTTTTTAAAGACATTGTTTTTGTGCCTGGAGTAAGGAGGCGTCTGATGTTTTTTAAGCTCCTCATGTAGGCTCTCGCTGTTCCTTCACACCCACGCCTGTGGAAAGGTCCTTCGTGTAACCGTCGGTTAGAACTCCGAATAAAAACCTGATTCACTCCTAAGTTTTCTGTAGACGCACTTGGTCGTGATAGGGTCCCTATCGGATGCAGAATCGGTCCGTGGCATCTTAAAACTGTTGCTGTGAATTTGCCTACGAGAGACTGGGGAGCAAAAAAATAAATAAAATAAAATTGCCGCTCAGCCCGAAGGGTCCTCAACTGGAGATGGTTCTGTGCGCCCGTCACTGTTGACTGATGGGAAGTGTTGAAATTTTTAGCCAGTCCCCGGCGCACAGCTGTGTCCGTGGGAGCAAAGAGAGGGCCCCGTCGTGGCCACTGAGCCCTGTGAGTCTGTGCTGGTTATTCTGAGTTAAGGAGCCACGGGAACTCCTCTGTGGCCGGTGCATCTGTAAAGTCATGCCGTTCCCTGCCACCGTCACGGTGGGAATCTCGGAGTGGGATCCCCCGCCGCGCCCCGTGGCGAGGAGGGCACTGGGCCTCCGGAACGGCGCTGGCGGGGGACGCGTCATCTGTGCTGGGCGCCACCTCACCGTGCCCGCCCGGAGCCCGCCGTGGAGAATTCCGGGTGTGGGGGGCAGGGTCACGGACCTCACGCATTCTCTCCGGCCACGGCATCTGAAGGCGTGGAGCCGTGGCTCCTCAGCTCGAGACGGCATCGTCGGTGACTTCCCGTCGGATTTTTGAAAGGCCTTGAGACTTTCGAGAAGTTGAGTGTATTTCGTGTCCCATCAGTTTGTAGAATGACAAATAAAAGGTGCGGTGACCTGTGTTTTTCAGTTGCTGGTCCTCTGCCCCAAGTGCCCGTTCTGCGTCGTTGACACACTTGGCGTCATCTGAGAACAGTTGTGGTTCTGGCTGCCAGCCACGTCGTGATTCCTGCCCAGCCCAGAACCCATGCAGTGTTTGGGGTGTTTGAAATGTTCCCGGAGGTCCCGAGGAGTCAGAAGCTTCCACAGGGGGTTAAGAAAGGGCAACGAAGAAGGTGCATGTGGGCATTTCTTGCAAAGCCTAGATCGGGAGAATGGAACGGAAGGGAGGGGCAGCCAGAGAGGGGAGAACCGAAAAGCAGAGCATTTCTTCGGTCGGGGGGCCTGGAACGATCCCTTACGTTATCCAGCATTTAATTACGTGTTCCGATTTGTTAGGAGCGGTCACTGTAACGTTAGGGCACCTGCGGGAAGCTGCTTCTAGGGACGTGAGCCGTGAGAGCCTGTCTTAGATCCTTTCTCGTAGTTTGGGTTGCTTCGGGGGGCGGCTGCCTCATCTGCCATCCAGCCCAGGGGGAGCCCCTTTCGGAGCATGCCAGGCCGCCGGGGCCCTCTGTGCACAAAGGCAACCTTCCAGAACACTTGAAGGGAAGAGGCGGCAATGCTTCGCAGACACACTTCTCCGTGAAGCGTGGATCCCAGGAAGCGACGTCCTCCGCCACCGCCACGTGGTGGGATCGAAACTAACAGCAGCACCTGGAGTAGTCTTTCTCCACAAGCTCGGAAAACAAAGTCCCGTAGGAAGGGGGGACCTGCGCGCACTGAATCCAAGGGTCCCGGTTAGGGAATGACGGGCGAATGATGTCATGTGGTGGTGTGGCAGGTGCAGCAGGCAGGATAAGGCAGACGGGCCCTCGGTGGCTTGGACAAAGAGTCAGGACCACCCCTTCTTGGCCCGGCCTGCTCCCCACTGTCCCCGGGCACGGGAGGGCCCCCTGAGCAGCCTCCTCTCTCCCCACTGGCAGGGCCGCCTGCCCACATCTGCTCCAGATGGAGGGAGCCCCGCAGGACGAGGTGCCCCTTGTGGGGGGCGCAGTGCACAGACCTGCCCCGTGTCCTCAGAGAGCCCAGCCCATTGCCCCGGGGAATCCAAGGCTGTGCCTGCTGAGTGCTGCCTGTTGTACACACGGGGAGCTCAATTCCTGCGCGGGGCTGTGTCACCGCTCGCGGGACCCTCTGGAGCTTGACCTGAGCTCTGCAGCTGCTTTCCCTCCCGAGTGCTACCCACGAAACAAGCAGCAACATGACACGGGAAGGGGAGGGGGCTGTGCCTCGATCAGCAAGGCCGCACGCATGCTTATCCCGCTGTGCTGTGGGGGGCGGGGAGGGGCGCTGCCGGCGGCATCCTTAGCCGAAGCAAAGCGCACCATCGAGCTCCGCATGTCCAATCCATAGGGTTTAAGGCCCCCGGCCCCAAAGCTGACCCCCTCCCCCTGAGCCCTTGCAACGCAACAGCCCTGTCATCCGTCTCCTCACCCCGTACCAAGCTGGACACGCCCCAGCAACATCTGGTTAGGGACCACATCCATGACTGTTCCCCACCCCAGCTCTCCAGCCGACAGCCCCTGCACCCCACTTCCGTCCGCAGGCGTCTGTTCTCCGCGCCACCTCGATGGCCCTTGTAAGGGCGCCCCTCTATCGTGGCATCCATGCACCAAGGCCAGGGTCCTCCAGCAGCTTCTGAGCCTTCTCGGGACACAACTGGCTCCTTTCTGTGGTCGAGGCCCGTGGGGGCTGGTCCTGCCTCCCCCCAGCCGCTCCTGCTGAAAGCCTGCCTGTCCTTCAGATCTTGGCTCAAGGGTCCCTTCCTTAGAGAAGCCTTCTGGAATCCTCCAGAAGCCAGCGTTTCCCGCTCTGAGAGCAAACTGTACGTTTTCGGCACAGCCCTCGCCAGCTGGCGGTGACATTGACTGCTCACCGGGGAGCCCTTTTGTCCCGATCCGCGCTTCCCTGCTCCTCAGTAAGCTCCAGAAGGAAGGGCCGGTGCTGTTTCCTTCCTTCTGCTGTCATTGTTCCCCGAGTCCGCCCAGCACAGTGGAGCAGAGGCTCAGCCAAGATGACTAGCGACTGTGACTGAAGGGCGGTCCCTTGCGTGTCACGTTTGGTTCGTACGGCTTCACAGGACTTCCTGGGGACCGAGTGCTGGGCCTCATTCTCATCCCATGCTCTGTATCCGTCACACACGATGTTCTCTTCATATAGTCCATCCCCGGTAGTACTCGCAAAACCCTGTTTGGTCAGAATGGACTATTTTATGAGGCGGTAATGAAAACCCTAAAATCTTAGCAGCTTAAAACACCGAATATCCTTATCGCTAAAGCCACGTGATTCCTGGAGGCTCCTTCCTCAGTCACTGAGCGAACAGCCCCCTCCCCTGCCCCAGGCCATGTGCTGCTGGTTGTCCTCCCCAAGGGAAAAAAAGAGCTCTGGGGTCTCACACGTGCAATTCTCTGATCAGAGCACTCCTGCTGCTGGCCACGGGGGACTGGGGACGGGGTTTACCCTCCTCTATGGAAACTGAAAAGCCAAGCGAAGCACAGGACACCGGGGAACTCGAGCCCTTGGCACCAGCAGTGAAGGACAGGGCTCCCCGAGAGATCGAAGACCAGCCAGGCAAGTCCTGTGACTGTCCGGCTGTTAGCTGGAGGAGTGTGCAGGCTGCGGTGAGAGGCAGAGGGTAGCTGTCTCTGAACCGAGGTGATGGGCCTGGCGGTCCAGGGAGGCCAAGGCAGCAAGAGGTTCCTAGGCTGAGGACCTGAGCCGAGAGAGCTGTACAGAGAGGAAACTCCAGAGACCAGAGCAACCCCCTCGCACCTTCAGCTGAGCCCTGTCGGGGCATGCCCGTGAGGAACATAACTATTCCCACCGTGCAGGGTGAGAAGCCTCATAACTTGGGGCCCTTGGGGCAGAGTTCTCAGAAACATTTTGTGTAAACATCATGGGAAAGCGACCCTAGGCTCTGTCCGGGTCCCATCTCACAAAGCTTAAAAGCAAAACATGAAACCTTAAAGGCAAAACAGCCTAAAAACAAAATCAAACCATTTCTAAGATCCTTAACTGACTCCCAGAGCAAGGCCGAAACATTTTTAAGCTTTTATTTATTTATTTGAGGGGAAGGGTGGCGGGGGAGCATGAGCAGGGGGAGGGGCAAAAGGAGAGGAAGAGGGAGAAGCAGGCTCCCCACTGAGCGTAGAGCCTGACATGGGGCTCGATCCCAGGACCCCCAAGACCATGACCTGAGCTGAAGTCAGCCACTTAATGGACTGAGCCACCCAGGTGCCCCCTGAAACATATTTTTATAGGAACATAAAAATATCCACTCTCCCAGCCACGAAACATTCACGGGGGCAGCCGATCAAAAATTTTCAGGCCATGAGCAATCGGGAAAGTAGGACCCCTGATGAGGAGCACAATTAACTAAGAAAACCCAGTTCAGAAATGATAGAATTACTAGACAGGGATATTAAAAGAGTAAATTTAACTGTTTTCCATATGTTCGAAAAGCTAGAGAGAAAATTACTCATGTTAGAGGCATGGAAGATGTGCTTTTAAAAACAGATCTGATTGAACTCCCGGAGGCTAAACTTCAGCGATGACATGAAAAGTATGCCATGTTAACGGAGGGTCAGACTCGGCAGGAGAAAGGATCAGTGAACTCACAGCAATAAGATCTTTCCAAAATGAAATAGGCAGAAAAGGGGCTGGAGGAGAACCGAGCAAGTACCAGTAAGCTGTGGGATGACTTCGAGCAGCCCAGTATACGGAACATTCAAACCTCTGAAGAGTCCTCGGAGCGGGGAGGGAAGAGACTGGAAAAACATCTGAAGAAATCATGACCCTAATTTTTCCAAATTGGAGGAAAACTGTAAACCCACGGATTCAGGAAGCTCAGTGAATCCCACGCAAAAGGTCGTGAAGAAAACCACGTCAAGGCATATGATGAGCAAGTCACTTAAGACCAACGATAAGGAAAAATACCTAAGAGCATCCAGAGGAAAAAGACACGTGACATCCAGGGAACAAAGACATTGTTGACCGACAACTCAGGAACATACTGCCAGCCAGAAGTGAGGCAAGCAGCATTCTTGAAGTATTGAAGGAACCGCTCAACATAAATTATTATTATTTTTTAAGATTTATTTATTTATTTTAGAAAGGAAGAGAGCTAGAATATGAGCAGGGGGAGGGGCAGAGGAGGGGGAGAAGCAGACTTCCTGCTGAGCATGGAACCCAACGTGGGGTTTGATCTCACGACACTGAGATCAGATCCTAAGCCAAAAATCAAGAGTTGGCTGCTTAACCGACAGGAACCCCAAGGCGCCCCCTGTCAACATAAATTTTATACCCAGTAAAAATATCCCCCCCCGCAAAAAAAAAAAAAAAGTGGCTAAAGACTTTTTCAAACACAGAAAGGATGGAAGAGTGAGGCATAGCCAACCAGTACCCCAGCAATCCTAAAGGAAGCCCTTCAGGCCACAGGTAGACTCCAGTGGACAAGAGAGCTTCGTTATGATAAATGATCACATAATGGAAATGCAAAAAAATAAAGATATTTATGGGACACAATCATGTAAGTCTAGTGCCTGAAGTTGCAATGCACTTTTGAAGACTCTGGGGTACGTATCAGTGTTCAAATATATAAGCTGGTGAAGGATTTGGTTTAAAAAAAAATCCTATTCCCGGGTGTCTGGGTGGCTCAGTGGGTTAAAGCCTCTGCCTTCAGCTCAGGTCATGATCTCAGGGTCCTGGGATCGAGGCCCGCATCGGGCTCTCTGCTCGGCAGGGAGCCTGCTTCCTCCTCTCTCTCTGCCTGCCCGTCTGCCTACTTGTAATCTCTCTCTGTCAAAATAAAATAAATAAAATCTTAAAAAAAAAATCCTATTCCCTAGACTGCCTCCACACATCCCGATTGCCACCGTCCAGCTTTCTAGCATCCTCCTTGTCATGGATTACTGGAGACTCCTGGTGGATGAAATGAAAGACAGTGAAAGTTTCCCGTAAAGGCCATAGTGAAAAAAATATCCATGCCTCTTAGTCTCTGGGGATCCCAAATAAAGACATTTCTCTGCAGCAGGTTATCTTTTTGGTAGCTGGCACATGGATTTTTCAACTTCTTTAGAAATAGCTGAAATTAGAAATAGCTGTCACTAAATTTTTAGCTTTTATGTACATCTTGTAAGCATCAGTAAAAATATGTAACTGAAAAGAACTGTATTTAAATATCCAGCAGACCAGTTTAGGACAAGAAGAGGAGTAGTCTGTTGACTCTTGCTTTGGCAGGAGCTCTGGGAACACGAGCTCAATTAAATCGCTTAACCACCACCCCCTCAGTGGCCTTCTGAGATGGCTGTCATCTCGTCGTGGGGTGATGTGGGTTTCTCAGCCATAGGGTTCACTTCCTTGCCAGTGAACTATCATTAGAACATTTTCTTTATGTATCTGCAATGGCATATTTGTGGAATCTGTTTTCTTCCCCTGCCTTTAGAACAGTGTCAGGAGTTTGGGAGGAATTGTGACTTGAGAAGCTGCTAGCTCCCTACCTGGGCCAGATCATTCCTTTTAGGACAAGAGCCCTGTTGCTGGAAAAAACTACGCACTCTAGGAAGACGTTCCTCAGCTCCTGATTAAGAGCGACCCACTGGGATTTACGAGACTGCTTCCGAAATAACCAGCATCTTGATATGATACCTAATAGTACAGAGACTTTTCTTTTTTTAAACTAAAAGCCCATTTTTTCCCTTTTTAATGGAAAAGGCTATAACAACAACAAAATTAAATGACTTTACTGGCTCCTGTTGGTCATCCCAGGCTCCTGTATGTGAGCTTTCCAGCTCTGGCTGTAATTAACCCCCGACCTAAATATTTCAACTGACTCCTCACCAACACTGGCTGACTTCTGACTCTCTAGGGCTTGCCGGCACCTCCCGTGTACAGTGCAAATTGCTGTGAAAACTTCTGTTTGGTGGACAGCTCATCCCTAGTCCCAGTGACTCAGGGCTGAGCCAAGCGTCTTTCTCCCCAACTTGGGACCAGCTCAAGTTTTATAGCCCTTAGCTGCAATTTGGCACCACGATTTCCAACCAAGACCAGAAAGGTGGCTAAACTACCCTGGACGTGATTTATTTTTATTAATGAAGCAAGTGGAAGAGATTTCACAATGTCACACAACCATGTGAGTGTTCCTGTCCCCAAACATCTTCACGTCGGATAGTGGAGGTACGTCCCCTTCTGTCCTCACTACACGTCAAGAAGAGCCAAGCAGAGTCAATGTCTCATAACCTCTCATCGTGTCGTCCCACCAAGGAACTCATTCACCAGCCCTTGTCTTTCTGTGTTTTCTCCAGACACGCTCTCCTCTGAACCTTCAGGGGTTCCAAATATTGACTGTAAACTCTAAATTTTACTAATTGCAGTTGAGGGTCTTCCTGATGAGGGCTGTGTAGAAACTCTGAACCATTTCACTTAAGTTAAACATGACATGTGCATAGAGAGCTTCTAGAATGTACTGACTCCCGTCCTGTCTCTGGCCATAAAGGTCACAGAACCTCTCTGAGGGGGTAACACCACATGAGTCTGCTCCACCTACCTGTGTTCTGACGATGGAAACTGAACATGTTTGAGCCACTGTGGCGGTAGGAGTTGTGTGCGGGCCCCGGAAGGAGGCACGGCGGCCCCGAGACTTCGGAACAAAGAGCATTGCTGAGCTGTAGAGTCCTTACCCACACCTTCATACCCGCTGTGACGGCGAGGCTGAGGAGAAACGGCCTGTTACTCGCCACAGGTTCTGTTTTTTCCTGTGCACAGATAATAAGCTCATTTTTACACAGGCTAAACGCCGTCTCTTGTTCTTGCAAGCAAACAGTTCATCGTTGTGTGTTTCTGCGGCTTGCTTTCCTTTCTAGGCGTGGAACTCCATACATCTTTGAACTTGATTTCTTTGCCGTTCAGTTTTCCAGGGGAATTTAAGTGTTTGACCTATCCAGCCTCCAAAGCACTGTGGTTACATCAGAGCTGAATGCATTTTACGAACTTCAGATATTAAGGCTGTAAAGATATTAACGTTCGTTACTGTTCCACGACGACTGGGGGGGACATGAAGCTTCCTGGACTCTCTAGCTTGTGTGATTTTGTGTGAATGATTTACATTTGTCTTCCCTTCGCTTTGCAGGGCACAGAGACAAAGGCCGCAAAACTGCTTACGTTACTAATCTTTCTTTCACTTTTAGAATGCCTTGGAAAGAGTAATGCGACCTCTCTCACAGCATGCCTTTAGGGTGAGGAACACGTCCTCAGAACGTTCCTGCTTGTCCCTCTTGCCCAGGAATGTTTTCCAAAATGGTTAAGTGTTTGATCTCGAGAAATAAGAGATTCCAGAACACGGTAAAGTCCGTTGCTTTTTTTTTTTTTTCCCTTGTCAACAAATGAAATACCCTTGCAAATTATTTTTTTTCTGCTGTCTGGATTTAATTAGGACATTCAAAGTATGAAGTGTGGAAGGTTCCTGAATCACGGTGCTGTGCTTTAAATCGGCACTTCCTTTTGAAACCGAAGGCAGGGGATGATTGTGTGTATAGCACTCACAGCTGTTCTAGACAGATTGGCCTGTAATTCCTAATTAATCATTGCAGTGCTATAAGCCGTGAGTAACTTCTTCCAGAGTTGAACTGAACACACAAGGCTGTAATGTCAGCATGACGTCATTACTCTACAGGGAAGTGTCCGACTACGAAGTGAGCACGGCTTGGGAAGGGCTGGGAAGGTGGAGGTGGAGGGGGGTGAGGGGATGAGGTGGGGCAGTGGTGCGGGGAGCCCCTCTAGGCCACATTCACAGCCTTGCCTTCCTCCCAGCTGCCCCTAGGAAAACACTGAGTATGTGTCTGGTAGGAGTTCTTTCTATGTTAATTATATTTTGATTTGAAGTTCTCTTAAGAAAGGTCTAGAAAATGCATTGCTTGCTGTTAAGATGTGGGGGGGATGGAAGCTCAGAAATTGGAAGTTTTAGAAAGGTTTAGAGTTTTCAAGAAGAATGGCATATTTTATAATAGTTTTTATTCGTTTAAAGGAATTGGTCTTTTTTTCTCTCTAGAGGTCAAGTGCATGTACTTTTGGATATCCGTCCAAAGAATAGTTGCGTCCTTGCTTAGAGAGCCCTTGACATCTTCATGTCACTGCAGAACTGTTCCCGGATGTAAGCTTCAGGAAAGCCATTTACGGAAAAGCTACAACCTTTAAAGGTATTTGTCTTCCTATCTTATAATTTTGGGTGAAACAGACTCGTGTGGGCTTCACAGATTTGGGGAGCCTCAGACTATGTGCAGAATCAGGGTGGTCCTGCTCTCTGGGAGCAAGGGGAAAATTTAGCCTTCTTCTTTCTAGGAACCTCCCTAATTTTGCACTGATATGGGGAGCCAAAGGTCCTTGTCTGCTCACAAACCACTTAAGTCCTGAGCATCTGTGATGAGTTAGAATGGTCACAAAGTCCTTGATCCTTGATCACTCCACTTCTGAATGGGAAGCACGCATGATCTAAGATCAGGCAGCGCCAGGCTGGGCTGGAATGATCCATAATAAAATCTGCAGTTGGCCTAAGGATGGTTTCCAAATTTGAGGCCCTGTTCACAGCAATTTTTCTCATTTTTTTCAAATCTTATTTTATTCATTTATACATTTTATTTTATTTATTTTTGGGGATTAATTTTTTTTCTGTATATGACTTTTTTATTTTATTTTTTCAGTGATCCAAGATTCATTGTTTATGTACCACACCCAGTGCTCCATGCAATACGTGCCCTGCTTAATACCCACCATTAGGCTCACCCATTCCCCCACCCCATCCCCTCCATAACCCTCAGTTTGTTTCTCAGAGTCCACAGTCTCTCATGGTTCATCTCCCCTTCCGACTTACCCCAATTCACTTTTTCTTTCCTTCTCCTAAAGTCCTTCATTTTATTCCTTATGTTCCACAAGTAAGTGAAACCATATGATAACTGACTTTCTCTGCTTGACTCATTTCACTCAGCATAATCTCCTCCAGACCCGTCCATGTTGATACAAAAGTTGGGTATTCNCTAAAGTCCTTCATTTTATTCTTTTTATTCCCCAAGTGAGTGAAACCATATGATAATTGACTTTCTCTGCTTGACTCATTTCACTCAGCATAATCTCCTCCAGACCCGTCCATGTTGATACAAAAGTTGGGTATTCATCCTTTCTGATGGCTGAGTAATATTCCATCGTATATATGGGCCACATCTTCTTTATCCATTCATCTGTTGAAGGGCATCTCGGCTCTTTCCACAGTTTGGTGATTGTGGACATTGCTTCTATGAACATTGGGGTACATGTGGCCCTTCTTTTCACTACATCTGTATCTTTGAGGTAAATACCCAGTAGTGCAATCGCAGGGTCATAGGGTAGCTCTATTTTTAATTTTTTGAGGNATATCTTTGAGGTAAAAACCCAGTAGTGCAATCGCAGGGTCATAGGGTAGCTCTATTTTTAATTTTTTGAGGAATCTCCACACTGTTTTCCAAAGTGGCTGCACCAACTTGCATTCCCACCAACGGGGTAAGAGGGTTCCCCTTTCTCCACATCCTCTCCAGCACTTGTATCCTGTCCTGTTGACTTTGGCCATTCTAACTGGTTTAAGGTGGTATCTCAGTGTGGTTTTGATTTGAGTTTCCCTGATGGCTAGTGATGATGAACATNGCACTTGTTTCCTGTTCTGTTGACTTTGGCCATTCTAACTGGTGTAAGGTTTTGATTTGAGTTTCCCTGATGGCTAGTGATGATGAACATCTTTTCATGTGTCACTTAGCCATTTGTATGTCTTCTTTGGAGAAGTGTTGGTTCATGTCTTCTGCCCATTTTTTGACATGATTATCTGTTTTTTGGGCATTGATTTTGAGGAGTCCTTTATAGATCTTGGATATCAGCCCTTTGTCTGTAGTGTCATTTGCGAATATCTTCTCCCATTCCGTGGGTTGCCTCTATGTTTTGTTGACTGTTTCCTTTGCTGTGCAGAAGCTTTTTATCTTGATGAAGTTCCAGAAGTTCATTTTCACTTTTGTTTCCTTTGCCTTTGGAGACGTGTCTTGAAAGAAGTTGTTATGGCTGATGTCGAAGAGGTTACTGCCTATGTTCTCCTCTAGGATTTTGATAGATTCCTGCCTCACGTTGAGGTCTTTCATCCATTTCAAGTTTATCTTTGTGTATGGTTTGAGAGAATGGTTGAGTTTCATTCTTCTATACATAGCTGTAGATGACATGATATTTTATATGGAAAACCCAAAGACTTTACCCCCAAACTACTAGAACTCATACAGCAATTCAGTAATGTGTGTTAAACAGGAGTAAATTAGAGTACGGGTAGAACACCTTCTGAAATATCTAGGTCTGCCAATCTGTGGTTGCAAATTCATATTCAAACAAATTTTTAATTGTAATTTTTTATTATAATGTTATTTTATTTTTTAAAAGCTAGTTTAAGTTTGTTGGCCTGTTTACTATTGTTGTTATTTTAGGTTTATTTAATTATTTATTTTCGTAAGCTCTACACCCAGCATGGGGCTCGAACTCATGGCCCCGAGATGGAGTCACAAGGCCCACTGACGAAGCTAGCCAGATGCCCCTGCAGTGTTTTTTCATCTAAATCATTTCTATCTCTGCTAAACTTTCTGCTTCTATGTAGCCTTCACTGATACTTCTACGTCGTGTAGGTTTTCAGGGAAACATGAATGGTAGCCTTTTAAAATCTTTTATTAAATTACACTTCTGCGACGAGTTCAGGTTGAATTTTAGAGCGTGCATTTGTGAGTAGGGAGCAAACACTTGGCCAGTGAAGGAATTCCTGGGAGCCAGAAGCGAACACATGGTGAGACAGGGTTCTTTGTACTTTCCCTAGAAGCACAGATCAACTTTGCAGGGATTTTTAGACTGGAATACAATGAGACTAGAGCAGTCCACTCTGAAGACGCTAGGAAGTCCGATTTTATTTTTTATTTTTTACGATTTTATTTACTTATTTGACAGAGAGACACAGCGAGAGAGGGAACACAAGCAGGGGGAGTGGGAGAGGGAGAAGCAGACTCCCTGCTGAGCAGGGACCCGATGTGGGGCTGGATCCCAGGACCCTGGGATCATGACCTGAGCCGAAGGCACACACTTCACCAACTGAGCCACCAAGGCACCCCTTAAACAGGCATTTTATTTAAAAATTGTTATTTATTTATTTAAGGGGAGGGAGAAGCAGAGGGAGAAAGTCAAGCAGGCTCCCTGCTGAGCATGGATCCCAATGTGGGGCTCAAACTCAAGGAGATTATGACTTGAGCCAAAACCCAGAGTCAGAAGCTTAACTGACCGAACCCCCCAAGTTCCCCTAAAGTAGGCTTTTTAAGAAGTAATACAAATGTCATGCTGGATGCTTGCAGAGGCTTTTGTTTTGCAAATCAAAGTTAGAAAAACTGTACTGTTTTAATGTTTCCCCTGACTTCTTTTTCATTCGTCATTGGAGCACGGTGCCCAGCGTTGCAGAGATGAGTGGCCCTTGAGCTGTGCTTTCTGAGGTAACTGGGGACAGTCAAGGGCAGGTCAGAAGACAGGGCACCTGTCGGGCTGTGGTTCAGCGGACGCTGGTGGCCAGGCTGCAGAGTGTCCCTGGGGGATGAGTCTTCTCACTGTCGCGCAGGAAAGTAAATAGGTCGGTTTTTACATAGGAGTGCAGAGAATCTGCAAGCAGGGCCTGGGGGCCAGGCCCGAGTCCTGGGTCTCTCCCTCGGGCCCGGTCCCAGTTCCTGGGCTGGTGTCCACCTGGCCGGCCAGCTCCCTGGGC
The DNA here is from genome assembly GCA_002007465.1 of Ailurus styani. Lineage (NCBI taxonomy): Eukaryota > Metazoa > Chordata > Mammalia > Carnivora > Ailuridae > Ailurus > Ailurus styani. The sequence continues at coordinate 910,925 of LNAC01000385.1, forward strand.
GTCGGCCCTGGCCGTGTAGAGCAAGCTCCCCCACCCCGGGGGGCGCCTCTCCCCTTTCCTGTGCTCCTCCGTGGACGCTTGCTAGTTGCGGAGAAATTCTCTCCACAGAAAGTGAAAAGTATTTCAACATTGATCTACATGTGTGGAAAATGAGAGCCTTTTAAAAAGTCACTCACGTGTTTAAAATGTTTAGATAACGGCGCCTGGGTGGCTCAGTTGTTAAGCCTCTGCCTTCGACTCAGGTCATGATCCCAGGGTCCTGGGATCGATCCTCGCATCGGGCTCCCTGCTCAGCGGGGAGCCTGCTTCTCCCTCTCCCTCTGCTGCTCTCCTTCTGTCAAATAAAATCTTTAAAAAAAAAGTTTTGGTTAATTTAAACATTCATTAAAATTCTTAGTTAACGATCATTTATCAAAATTGCTTTATAAATGGTAATAAAGTACTACATTAACACCAGATGCCAGACACAAAGGAAGCTGGGGAGGGGGAGGCAGGCAGGGACAGAGGGTACATGGGAATTCCGTGCATTCTGTGCAATTTTTCTAAAACATCAAAACAAATGCCTTAAACTGCTCTGAAAATGCAGTGTGTTAATTGCATTAAAAGGCAATCACTTTAGATGTAGACACGTATGGGTATGTACACACGCATGCAGGTGCCTGTGTGCGTGCACGTGTGTGCCGTGTGCACGTGTGTGTAGAAGCATGTGCATGTGTGTGCACAGATCTTCGGCACGCACCCCTGGGAGATCAGAAAGGCGGGACCCCGGGACCGTCTGTCTCCGGGTGGCCCGCACGTGCCCCCTGCAGTTTAGCACCAAGGCCTGGACTTTGCCCGAGGGAGACGCAAGCACATCCTGGGGGTCCCCAAAGGCGGGTGCCCCGGGATGTGGGAGGCGAGGATGTGGGAGATGGGGGTGCTGCACTGCCTCCTCTTCCCCACTTCCTCCGTCTGACGGATCCTCACTCTACAGACGGACACGCACTGTGTGTCCTGAGGGGCTCGGGCTCCCCGTTGGCCAGGAGCCGCCTGGCGCTCTCCCCTCGATGGTCCCCCGCCTTCCGTCTCCCCTGCCCTCCCTCCGGGGTCCCCCATGGCTGGGGGTCTCCGCTGATGTGCTGATGTGCTCTGTGTCTCCATCAGCGGCTTATCCCTTGGCCTCTCGCCACGCTCTCCGGAATTCTGCCTTGGCCTCGAAAACGTTTTTGTGTTGACCGTCGTGCGTAAACTTCTACAAGTTCTTCCTGGTGTCTGGGTCCTCTTTCTTCCCACCGCCGTGATGGAAGGTCGCAGGTGCGACATCCCTGCGGTCACAGGTTCCTGTCGTCAGTACCCCGCCCTCCAGCCCGTGTCTGCCCCGTGTCCTCTGGCTTCCGCCGTCCTCATTGTTTTCTCCGCCGTACACTGGCGGTGCTCCCCAAGTCTCCCCAAGTCTCTGGCAGCCCTGAAGCTTCTTCAGGGATCAGAAAGCTAGAGGCCCCATGTGCGTCGGCGTCACCGCTCCCGAGGGCCCCCGGATGCCGGATGTGGACCGTGAGGGGCTTCTGTGTGTGCGCGGTGGGCGTGGGGTTCTCCTGGCCGTGTTCTGGGCTGGGGGTTCTGGTGCAGCTGAGCGGGGAGACGCCGGCTCAGGCTTGCAAACGCACGCACGCACTTACACATGCACACACGCACACACGCACACATTCGCACAAGCTCACACTCACATGTGCATAGGCTTGCAAATGTGCACAACTTACACACATGTGTGTGCATGCATGCTCACATGCACACGTGCATAGACTTACAAATACAAACGTGTGCACACACATGCTCACATGCACACGTGCATAGATTTACAAATGCATCAACACACGTGTGTGCACACATGCACACGTATGCAAACACACGTGCATAGACTTACAATTGCTCACAAGTTACACATCTACGTGCACACACACATGCACTCACACACGCACACGTGCATAGGCTTACAAATGCACACAAGTTACACACGTATGTGCACACACACTTACATACATGCATAGACTTACAAATGCACATAACACACACATGCATGCACACACATACATGCTCACAGGCACACGTGCATAGACTTACAAATGTGCACACACGTGGGTGCACACACACTTACACATGCTCACACGCACAGAGGCATAGACTTACAAAGCACACAGCACTCACACGTGCATGCACACACACACACACACACAGGGTAAAGTCCATCCAACCTTATGAGGGAGGCCGTCCACAGATAAGGTTTTATGAAAGTTAGTTTTTTTCATGCATTCGACAGTCATTCCTATGATCTCCTCCCGCTTCCAACGAGATAGGTTTCATGTTTGAACCATTTTCTTGAAATACAAATACTGACTTTTTTCTCAACTAATTTAAAAATGAGCATTTAATTAATGCGCCGTTTGTTGAGGCTTTAAAGTACACATGAAATCCATCATCACGAAGCAGGGTCGTGTCTGAAAATAATTTAAAGGTGACGTAATTCAAGTCACCTTCCTCCGAGTTCCCTCCAGCCGCAGAACCTCGCGGGCTTCCGCCGGAGAGCGTGTCCGGACGTCGCTCGGCCCACCCGCCGGGACAGGACGGCTGTGCTGGTCCCGCCCGCACCTTCCAGACCTTCCGATCAGGAGGCGGACCGGGATGGGTCTCGGAAAGCAGGCAAACTCTGATTTCCGCAGAGCCTATTCTGCACATTGCGTGTGTAACTCGGACCCACTGCGCCTCTTTTTATAAGAGATTATTATAGAAAAGTGAATATGTTTTCTCTGAGCTCTCAAATTAATAGGGAAAAATAGAACACGACCCTCTCCGCATTGCTTCCGGACGGAAGTAACTGAGCTGGCGGGGAGAAAGGGTAAGGGGACTCTGCACAGTCACTTTCCCCTTTTGTTCTTGGAGGGGCCTCAAGGTTCACGCCACGGAACACAGTGCAGCTCATCTTGGTAGAAATGGGAGTTTCCTGTTTATAGAGAACGAGCTGGCAGCAGGTGCAAGGGAGGAAGAGAGAAGAATATGGTTGCAGGAACCACCTCCCCAGAAACACACTCACATTACGATGGATCACTGGCCTGGTTCACAGCATGTTGGCACGATCAGTTCTTTAAATCAATTCTGCTTATTATTCTGTGCTACTTCCCTTGCAAACTCGGGCTCCTGAATTTCCGTTCTCTCACATCTCACAGCGAGCATCTCCGTTCCCCGTGACACTGGTGATGATGGAGTTTGCTTTCTCCCTCGACCCGCCTACGGCCTGAGCGGGTCACGCCCACAACGCAACTGCTGGCAACGGTCCAAGGTGGGTCCTTCTTTTTCGTAGTTCTTTTGTCTTTGTCATGTTTTTTCCCAGAAGAACCTTCTCCTCCCCGCTCTGTCACCCAACTCGGAGCAGCTCCTTCCGGTTGGCCAGGCCACCCACTGCGTGGACATACACTTGGTTCCTCTTATGGTTTTGATATATTTTGGCATGCCTTTGACGTATTTGATATATTTTTGCTTTTTGAGTGTTAATTTTGGGCACGTCTGGGTGACTCAGATGGTTAAGCGGCAGCCTTCAGCTCGGGTCATGATCCCAGGGTCCTGGGATTGAGTCCAGCATCGGGCTCCCTGCTCAGTGGGGAGCCTGCTTCCCCCTCTCCCCTGGCTCATGCTCTCTCTCTCTCTCTCTGTACCTGCCTCAAGTGAATAAATTCTTGAAAAATAAGTAAAGCAAAGTTAATTTGTTTTGTAAGCGTGGGAGCTACTTACTTGGGTCCCAAGCCCCATCTGTAAGACAAGGTGTGTTCAAGGAAGTTGTGTTTCTGTTCCACACCCTTCAAAAATGGGCATCCACTGGGCACCTGGGTGGCTCAGTGGGTTAAAGCCTCTGCCTTCGGCTCAGGTCATGATCTCAGGGTCCTGGGATCGAGCCCCATATCAGGCTCTCTGCTCAGCGGGGAGCCTGCTTCCTCCTCTCTCTCTGCCTTCCTCTCTGCCTACTTGTGGTCTCTCTCTGTCAAATAAATAAAATCTTTTTTAAAAAATGGGCATTATGGATTACTAAAAAAATGCTTATGGATTATTCTCCCCCTATTTTATTTTTAAAATAGAAGCAAATTGAGAGGTGGTAGACACATAGATAGACAGAAGATAGAAGAGAGATATTAGAGAGATAGTTGATAGGTAGGTAGAGAGAGAGAGAGAGAGAGACGATAGATAGCAGCTGCTTTTCTGCTTCCCGCCGGTCTTGGATAAATGGTAATACACATCTCACGCTTTCCTCCTCCGCTTGCTCTGTTCACAGAGATCTCTGCCATCTCTCCAGAGCCGGGGGCCGAGACTGCCCTTCCCCCTCTTCATGACTGCATGGCATCATGTGAGTGACGTGACGATCACCCATGATGGGCCTCTGGGCGGCGCTTGACCTTTTGCTTTTACAAAGTCTATATTGTAACGGAAATGGGTCTCATGATGGAAATGACTGCAACTGGCTCTTTCATTGACTGTAATCTGATATGATTCTGTGTGTCCACTTCTATGGGGTGCGTGGACGATGGGACGGTTTGCAGGAGGGAAGACGGTCAGAGGCCGCTGTGGTGCAGGGCACGGGACATGCACTGTTCTGGGGACACTTTCATTTATGGATCCCCCCAGTTCTGTGAGGTAGGGACCCTTCGTGTCACCTCCTCATTCTCCAGAGGGAGAAACCGAGGCCGGAGAGCCTGGGCGCCGCCGGGAGGTGGCAGGGCTGAGCCTGAACGCCGTCAGTAGCTCACGCTGCTGCCTTCTTCAAGCAGGATGCCTGGGATTTCACTGAGACCTGGATGGAGAGACCCAGGAGGGCAGAGCCAGCCCACCGTCCCCCCACCCCCCAACAGCAGCCCTGGCCCACAGCAGGTGCGTCAAAAATAGTCGTGGAGTGAATGAAAGCACGTGTGGTCTGGAGTTGGGCTGGCTCCTCCTCTGAGGGGCCCTCCCGATTCCCCAGCCCCACAGCTGCAGTTCCCACGCTCCGTCCACAGATGGCAGATGGCCACCTTGGGGAAACGCTCCCTTGAGAATTTGGCAAAGCCGCCAGGGTGTGTGTGAGAAATAGTACCCGAGGAGCATTCCTTTCCAAATAGATGTCTTGGGGAGAAGAGTCTTGGCTGGGGCGTCTGATCGGGAGCCGCGATAGGACAGACCCCGTTGGCAGAGCCACACGCGTGCGGGGCTCACGGCCCGGGAGTGGGCGTGACTCATGGTGGATGGTGGGGGGAGGGCAGCCCCATCCTGGGCCTGGGCGGTGGGAAAGCTCAGCCCTTCCCGGTGGCCAGCAGAGCCGGGAGGCCACCAACCTTCGGACGTCTTGTTTCAGGAGCCTCTCCGTCCAGCCGGCTCAGCGGCAGAAAGACAGCACCTGACTTCACTGCCTCTTTTTGTCGGAGGACCTGTCCGGACAAGCGGAGTCTCCTGCCCTGACTGCTCATTTCACTGACCTTGAACAGGAGCATCAAGCTTCCCTGCAGTGGCTTAGAAATGGCTTTTTAAAGAAAACAAAATAGGGGCGCCTGGGGAGCTCAATTAAGCATCTGACTATAGCTTTTGGCTCAGGGCGTGATCTCAGGGTTCTGAGATCGACCCCTACGGCCGGCTCTGCACTCAGCAGGGAGTCTGCTTGGGGTCCTCCCTCTTCCTCTGCCCCTCCCCATGCTATCTCTCTCTCTCTCTCTCTCTCTCTCTCTCAAATAAAAAAAATCTTTAAAAAAATACAAAATACAAAACAGCCTGCAAAAATGTGAGTCTACCCTTTGTGCCAAGAAGACTGGCCTGGCTTCAGCGAACAGGATTGAAGTTAAACAGGAACCTTGAAGGCCCAGCCTGAGTTGGGTTCTTCAGAGGAGCCGAAGCCCTGGGGCCTGTCTTACACATAGATTTATCATTAGGAAGTGGCTGACGTGATTTTGGAAGCTCACAAGCCCCAAGATCTGCTGGCTGTTAGAAACCTCGAGCCCCTGGCAGGGCAGATACTTCCATTTAAAAGCCATCAGGAGGGGCGCCTGGGTGGCTCAGTGGGTTAAGCAACTGTCTTCAGGTCATGATCCCAGAGTCCTGGGATCTAGTCCCACATCAGGCTCCCAGCTCCGTGGGGAGTCTGCTTCTCCCTCTGACCTTCTCCCCTCTCATGTGCTCTCTCACTGTCTCTCTCTCTCTCTCTCAAATAAATAAATAAAAATCTTAAAAAAAAAAAAAGCCATCAGGCAGGGGGAATGGCTCTTACTTCCTCCAGGCCTTCAACTGATTGGACGAGGCTCACCCACCTTAGTGGGGCTGGTAATCTGTTCTCCTCAGTCCACTGATTCCAGTGTTCGTCTTATTTAAAACACGTCACAGACACACCCAGAATGCCTGGCCAGATATCCGGGCACCCCGTGGGCCAGTCAGGTTGACATGTAAAATAAGCCATCACAGACCCCCAGATAACTTATTGACCAGCTTGGGTCAGCCCAGAGTGCACACAGAGAAATTTATTATCTTCCATTTTTGGACAAAATAAGGATCCTTAGAATGTGACAAAGACATCGATCTAGGTGCCGAGGTTAGTCTCCTGAGGCTGCTGTATTCAGCACCATGAACTGGGGGCTTTAACCCAACAAAAAGTTGTTCTCTCCCAAAAGTCTGACATCCCGGCGTCGGCTTCCGGGCCGGGCTTCCCCTGAAGGCGCCGGGGGTGTCCTTCCTGCCCCTTCCAGCTCCCGGCCTTTCCCAGCAGTGGCTGGCTGGTAGAAACATCTCTGCCGTCACGTGGCCACCTGCCCCCCGAGTCTTCCTGTCCTCTCTCCTTCATACATACTGATCTAAATTTCCCCATTTTGGAGGGACACCAGTCATATTGCAGCAGCCCCCCCCCAGTGACCTCATCTTAACTTGATCATCTGCAAAGACCCTATTTAAAAATAATGACACCCTGGGGGTGCCTGGGTGGCTCAGTGGCTTAAGTGTCTGCCTTTTGCTCAGGTCATGATCCCAGGGTCCTGGGATCGAGTCCCGCATCAGCCTTCCTGCTCAGCGGCTAGTCGGCTTCTCCCTCTGCCCCTACCCCTCCCCTCTCCAGCTCAAGCTCTCTCTCTCAAATAAATAAACGGAATCTTTTTTTTTAAAGATTTTATTTATTTATTTGTCAGAGAGAAAGAGCACAAAGCAGGCAGAGTGGCAGGCAGAGGCAGAGGGAAAAGCAGGCTCCCCACTGAGCAAGGAGCCCGATGCAGGACTCGATCATGGGATCATGACCTGAGTCTAAGGCAGAGGCTTAACCCACTGAGCCACCCAGGCGGCCCTAAACAAAATCTTAAAAAAAAAAAAAAATGTCACTTCCACAGGTACCAGGGGTTAGGAATACAACATGTCTTCTGGGGGGGTGGGGAGACATAGTTCAGCCCAAAACAGTGGGTCTCACCAGGTCCTGTGGGCACCCAGCCCCCAAGTTCCGTCCCTGCCACCCCCGGGGTTGTGGGAGAGTCTCGGGGTTCGGGCCTCGCACCTGACGTGGCCATTTTCCTTCCCTCTGTGGTCGGGTCCTACAGACTTGTCTGCTTGGTTGGGCTGCCAAGATCCTTGGCACAGGTCGGAAGACACCACGGGCAGCTCACAGCTTGAAGACGGGCCTGACAAAATGCGGAGTGCTCCCCTCGAGGAGTAAGGGAAATGTTCTGGTCATTGTGGCTGCCCCATTGTTTTCAGCTGTCTGAGCCCTGGGCCCAGGCGTCCGTCCGGGGGCCTTGCCCAGTCTCTGTGCCCTACTCCCCACGGGCCCCACCACCCTGCCCAGCAGGGCCCTTCCCTCCAGGCCTGTCTGGTTTGTCATCCGGGACCCCCTCACCCCCAAGGCTGTGAGCTCAGCAAGGGAGGCCCCAGATCTTCCCAGCGGGTGGTTGAACTGGGCCGATGTCCCCTGCGTGTCCAGTAAACAGAACCCAGGAGCCATGGTCACCTTCTGGTCCCCCTCACTGCTGGGGTCTGCTGACCCGCTTTTGGAAGTCACCTCTGCCTTTGCCAAACAGCTCGAAATAGGCATCCGGCTGCTGGAAAGGAGCATTTGGCTGTGTTTCTGGGCCCCCGTGGGGCTCTCGCCAGCCGTAGGTAAGAAGGGTCCGGTCCCCGCTTTGCTGCTATCACCATTACAGACCCAGTTTCGGGTCCTGATCTTCACAGCCCAGAGCTAAGGTTTTATCTCCCGGTCTCAGCTCCAGGCCTGTGCTCAGCTGGGAAATGGAAGGCTTTGCAGGACGCACCGCGCGCGCGAGGGTGACCGCCTCCTTCTTCCACGGTGCGTGTTCACGACAACCTCTCACCAAGGGACACTTACTTGGGCTGTTTGCTTCGACCTTTTGCTCTCATGAATGATGCCGCTAGGAACGCCCGCGTACACAGTTTTGTGCTGGGCATGTCATTGTCCTGGGGACAGAGGGTTCGGCCTGCGGAGGAAGCTTGAGAGGCTCAGGCTCAGGGAGCGCATCCCGCGGGGCCCGGGCGCCGGGGCGGGACTCACCCATGAGTAACCGAGTCACCGTGAGCTTCAGGAAGAGTGTTAACAGAGTGGAGCAGCGAGGTATTGACCAGCAGGCCCAAATATACAATGGCCCGTGAGCTGGTCCCAGGAAACTGAGTCTGGGACTCAGGGAGACACACCGGTGGGCCGAGTGGGCGTAGAGCAGGCATCAAGGGAATTTTCCTGAATGACAGGACAGCTGGTGCAAAGGCCCTGTGGAACCTCAGGCAGAGGACTGGGGGGGGGTGCATGGGGGGGGGACCAAGAGCAGAGACTGGAAGGTGAGGCCAGAGAGGTGGACCCATTTCCATCCTAAAACAATGAAATCGGATTTGCATTTTCACAACCTCTGGGAAGAACCGCTGGGGAGGGCTACCCAGGACCCAGACAGGAAATAACCCTGACAGGCCCAGGGGCTGGCCTGGGGCCGGAATTCCATCAGGAGAATTCCATCAAGAGATGCTTAGGAGGGAAGAGCTGGTGTTCTGGTGATCAGACATGATGACATTTTTGCCGGAGGAAGGGTACACATTGAGGCCAACACACCGGGTGTCTAATCGGTGGAAAATTCTAGATCAAGAGGGCACAGTGTTGGTTAGAATGTGTTCTGTGTTCCTGCTTTGACAAATACACTCTCACAACAACGTGGAAGGCAGATTTGAACTGGCCAGCTCAGACTCCTGGCCCTCTTCCTCTCCACCCCCAGCTTTGTAGCAAACAGAGGGAGGCCTCTGGGCAGCCCGCCTGCCCCCCTGGCTATGCCAACCCCGTGCTGCAGCCCCACCCATGCCCCCAAGCCCCACAGCTTCCTCTGGCTGTGCCTTGGGCAGGGGGTCGCTCACCCCAGCAGTGGGCTCACCCTTGGGAGGACGGACCCGTGCAGGGCTTGGGGGGTGGTCCTGGGGATATTTGGGCTGGGGTCACAGCTATCTGGAGTGTGATCTAGGAGGGTGGGTACTTCCTGGCCCTGAGTAGATGGGCAGGACCAATGAGGGCCAGACCAGGGCCCTGTGCAGCTTGGGCCCGGGCAGGCCTCTTGTCTGAGTCTTGGGTGGGGCTGTTGATGATGGATGGGATCTTGTGGGGCGGAAGAGGGCATGAGGTTCTGCAGACACTTCTTGGTTCCTGGCCTTCAGAAGAGAAGGCAGTTTATTCACGGACATGGGACACTCTGGAAAAAAGCAGTTTGGGGGTGAAAACCACAGGCTCATCTCAGACGTGTGAGGTACCTTAGAGATACCCTCGTATGGGTGCCATGTTGAATGTTGGGGCCCAGTGCTCAGAAGATAGGTCGGGCCTAGAGATATAAATGTAGGAGTCTTTGTTGAAGAGATGAAACTGAGCTGGTGGGTCTGGATGAGATCACCTCAGGGTAAAGAGGAGAGTGTCCAGTGAGGAGAAGGCCTGGATTGGACTTAGGAAGACCCAGCACTATGTAATGCTGTTCTTCTGCACGAGCCTGTGAGCCTGAGATGCTGTGTCCAGGCGGCACGGATCTTACATATGGGGATCATTGAGGTTAGAGAAGATGACTCTGGGAAGGGAGGTTGGTGCATAAGAAAATATCTGTTAGATATTAAAATTAATAAAATCCTAAAATGTGTATGGAACCACAAAACCCCCCCAAATAACCAAAGCAATCTGGAGAAAGAAGAACGAAGTTGGAGGTAGCACGATCCCAGATTTCAAGATACACTACAAAGCTGTCATCATCAAAACAGCACGGGACTGGCACAAAAACAGACACATAGATCAATGGAACAGAATAGAGAGCCCAGAAATGGACCCACAGCTCTATGGTCAATTAATCTTCAACAAAGGAGGTAAGAATACGCAACAAAAAAAGGACAGTCTCTTCAACAAATGGTGTTGGAGACACTGGACAGTCATATGCAGAAGAATGAAACTGGATCACTTTCTGACACCATACACAAAAAGAAACTCAAGGGGTGCTTGGGTGGCTCAGTCACTTAAGTGTCCGATTCTTGATTTTGGCTCAGGTCATGACTTCAGGGTCATGAGATCGAGATGGGTTCCACGCTGGGTGGAGAGCCTGCTTAAGATTCTCTCTCCCTCTGCCCCTCGCCCCACCCTGCTCAGTTTGTGCTCTCTCTCTCAAAAACAAAAACAAAAAGAAACACAACCAAATCTCAAAATGGATTAAAGACCAAATGTGAGACCTAAAAAAAAAATCCTAGAAAAGAGCACAGGCAGTAATTTCTCTGACATTGACCATAGCGACTTCTAGATATGCGTCCTGAGGCAAGGGAAACAGACAAAAATGAACTACTGGGACACCATCAAGAAAAAAAGCTGCACAATCAACAAAACAAAAAAACAACCCATGGAACAGGAGAAGATATTTGCAAATGATGTATCCAATAAAGGATTAGTATCCAACATATATAAAGAACTGATACAACTCAACACCAAAACCCCCCAAATAATCCAATTAGAAAATGGACAGAAGACATGAACATACATTTCTCCAAAGAAGACATCCAGATGGCCAACAGACACGTGAAAAGATGCTCACCATCACTCATCATCAGGGAAATGCAAATCCAAAAGACAATGAGATATCCCCTCACACCTGTGAGAATGGCTAAAATCAACAACACAAGCAACAATAAGTGTTGACGAGGATATGGAGAAAAAGGCACCCTCTTTGCGCTGCTGGTGGGAATGCAAACTGGTGCAGCCACTAGGGAAAACAGTAGGGAGGGTCCTCAAAAAGTTAAAAATCGAATTACTATACGACCCAGTAACTCCACTACTGGGTATTTACCCCCAAAAATCCGAGAACACCAATTTGAAGGGATAGACGCACCCCTATGTTTCTTGCAGTGTTATTTACAATAGGCAAGGTATGGAAGCAGCCCAGTGTCCATCGAGTGATGAATGGACAAAGAAGTGGTATATATGCAAAATGAAATATTACTCAGCCGTAAAAACGAATGAGATCTTGCCGTCCGTGACAACATGGATGGACCTAGAGAATATTAATTCAGAGAAAGACAAATATCACATGATTTCACTTGTATGTGGGATCTAAAAAACCCCAAATTAACAAATAAGCAAACAGAAAGCAGAAAAAGAGCCCTAAACACAGAGAACAAACTGGGGTTTGCCAGAAGGGGGGTGTGGGGAGGGGGATGGACAAAATGGGATGGAGGGAGTGGGAGGTAGGCTTCCAGGTTATAGGGAGTGAGAGTCAGGGTGAAAGGCACAGCACCACGAATAGAGCTCATGGTACTGAAATGGTGTGGTATGGGGACAGACGGTGGTGGCCGTCGCGCTGAGCACAGCATGACCTGCAGGGATGGTGAATCACTGTGCTGTACACCTGAAACCAATATAACGTGTGTGTCACTATACTTCAGTGAAAAGAAAGGAAAATATGTGCTTGCTAAGAGCTAGAAGTTAGAAGTCAGTCCCTCCCCCCTTCTCTTCCCCCCAAAACCCTGGGGTGGCTGTGCAAATCCGGGCGGCAGAATCTTGCTCTGGGTACCCTTGGGGACTTAGGAAGGCAAAACCGCCGCGGCGAGCAAGTTCTGTTCCTCAGCAAGTAACATTCAAATCACGCAGGGAATTCTCAGGAACAGCCGAGCAAGTTGCAGCAGGAGAGCGAAGCCACTTTCCTGGGGCGGAGCCTGCACGGCAGGAGGGGGCTGGACCTGGGGGAGCCTCCCGGAGAGTGGGGGAGGGAAGAGGAGGGGAGGGAAAAGTGGGGAGGGGGAGGGCCGGAGGAGGTGCCCAGGGCTCCGCCGCCCCTCCCAGTGGGCGGTCCCGCAGGGGACCCTGGTGGCGCTGGATCATCCTGGGCCCGGACTCGGTGGCCCCAGGCTGGCTCCAGGACTAAGGGAGCCGGTGGCCTAGCAGGCCGTGCCAGGGCGGCGCGCTGCTCCGGGGACCCCCACCAGGACCAGCTCCCGGGGCAGACGCACGCCGCAGAAGTGACACACACCCCGCACTGTTGATCCCGCACCTGACCCTCGCCGTGCCTACCGGCCCCTGGGGCCCCACAGCCATCCTGAGGCAGGGGCCCCTCTCCCCGGGGTCCAGGGCCGGCAAAGTCACCCGCGGTCCCTGCGCGGGGACCCTGGCGCGGGACAGCCCCGCGCCCACCTGCTCCCGGGCCGCCGGCTCGGTCGGTTCCCCGCGGTGGGACGCAGGGGCAGGGCGCGGAGGAAGGGACACCCTGGACTGGGGGGACCCTGGGTTGGGTGGGGGGCGTCGATGGACGTCTGGGCCGCTAGGTACCCGAGTAGGAGCCTGGAGCCCGCGGACTTGGCACTTGCTCCGCGAAGGGCGTTAGAGTCGCCGGGGGCTTGCCCTGCCCTCCCCACCCGAGCTCCCGGACAGGTCGACCGTCCCTTCACCGAGCGTCCTGCCCTCGGGGCTCACCTCTCCCGACGGCCTCCGCCTCGAGCCCCTGGGGGCGCGCACTGTCCGCGCTGAGTTCCTCGCGGGCAGGGGCCACCCCGGGCGGCGCACAGACGCGGTGGTCACTAATCTTCAAGGCGCTCCCTCCCTTCCGTGGGCTGAGATGCAAAACTCGCACTCAGAGTTTTCTTTAAGTCAGTCCACTTTTGTTTTTACCTAAAATGCATTAAAAGTGAAACTTCATGCTTTGATGAATGGTTTTCATTGGCAGAAATTATTGACACTCTGATGGGTTCAGTCATTTCAGATAATATGAGTGCTTATAAAATTATGGACGAGTTTGTTTATTAAGAAAATTGCTACAGCTCATTAAGATGGAAAATTCACTTTAATACACATTTCGTCTTATTTAATATTCTGATAACTTACTGTATTTTAAAGATAACATTAAAAGCTGCAAATTTCAATGTGTATATGCTTAATCTCATCCTAAAAAATGATATGCTAGTATTAATTTTTTTAAAGCTTACAAGGGATAAAACATTTACAGGTAAAAAAAGGATGACAATCTTTATGCTTTGTGCCCTTTCGGTGATTTAAAGCATTTCAACTAATTGATTTGCTGTGTTCATTTTAAATCTTTTCACCTGTCACTTGTACTTGCTATATATTTATGTTAAGTGTTTGCACAACAAAATAAAACTGTAAATATCTTGTACATTCCTCAATATAATATCAAGGTTTTTTTCTGTCAAAATGGTAAGGTATCTTGTACATCCCAACTGTCTTTGGATGGCCCACAGAGTAGCTACAAAGGCTTAGCTTCACATTATAAAACAAACAACAGTAAAACAGTCACTAAATTGTTGAGACTGTAAGTTACTTTTATACTTAGAAAGGCCAGCCTGACCTACCTAGGACCAGTGACCATTAACAGAAACAACAGTTACTTTATAATCCCACAGGGTCTGCAGCCTGGGCGCTGTTTACAGCTCCTGCAAGGAACTGTGTTTTCCTCTTACAGATAAAAAAAACCTGAACTTCAGAGTGGGTTGATCCGCCTGCGCCAGGAACGCAGCCAAGTCCAAGGAAGAGCCGCGCCAGTCTACCTAACCCTGGCCTTGATCTTGGCCCCCAGGCACTTGCTATTGGGGATTGCCTAGGGAGGCAGCTGTGGGCTCTGGTTGTGGGCTCAGGAACCCGGTGCTGAGCCTGCAGCAGACACTCCATAAATATTTGTTGAGTGAAGCACCAGATGATTAAATAAATGGAATTGCTGTATTTTATTACTGGAGCAGTGTGGGCTGTTAGTCACTTATGTTGCTGAGCCTCGGACAGTAAGATTCTGGAGAAAGGTCCCTCTTGCTTAGCCCCAGAAACAGCATCCGTCTGCAAGTGACTCATTTTCAAGTCGATTCATTGTTTTTCACCAGCAAAACGGCCACTGTGTTTACTTCCAAGTTATCTTGGGATCTTTAAAATCCCAATTATTCTTTAAAGGTTCCTGTAAATGTTAGTCACATCGGCTACAATCAATAACCATTTGCCATTCCAGTCTCCAGGAGATCAGTTCTGGGTTCAAGATTATGTGGCGAAGGAGGAGTCTGCCTGGTGTTCCTTCCTAAGGGGCCCAAGGGCCTGGGGGGGTTGAGGGCTGGAGGTGAGCACTGGCCAAAGAGTAGCCCTGTGGGGGAGGAGACAGTAGGTCGTTTCCAAGCAGCACTAGAGCTCGGTTACAGGGAATAATACAAAATTATCATACGCCCCGCTGGAAGGTAAAGCCTGTAGAAGCTAAGTCCCAGGCTTCCACAGGCCCGCTAGGATCAGCAGCTCCTTCTTTGGGTAACACAAAAACACAGTTCCTGTCACTAAAATGCTCCCTCCTAGACCCCCCCCCACCCCCATCCCGCCTCCTTTATTCGTCTCATTTGGCCCAGAAGAAACCTTCTCTCACTGTACAGCCCCACAGGAGTGAGTGGTTTTTAGGCGTGGAAGTTTGCAAATACACTTCTTGACCTCTGACTCAGATATCTCTCCAAGATCGGAGCTCATTCAAGGCTGGGGATTCCCCCCCCCAAAGGTGGAAAAACATCTTTTCTCCCCAGTTTGTTCTACGTGTACAAAAGGTACTGTTCTCTAGGAAAGGATGGGAATACCCTGCTGTCTTTAAACTGCACTTTAGATTTGCTGTCCAGTGATTAAAAAAAAAAAAAACAAAAAACTTACTTCCAAAGTGGAACCTTCTGTGTAGAAAACTAATTTCCAGGGAATTACGCCTAGTGGAAAAAAAAAACCAAAACCAATTCCTCAAGATCCCACACTAGGTCATTCCTGCGTGCAAACATAACGTATTTGGAAATACGACAATTATGGCAATAGCGGCACGATTCGTGGCGGCCAAGGTTTGGGGGTCCCGTCCTAAGAAGGGGCGCAGGAGTGGCGGCTCCGTGATGGCTGGTTCTGGATCCCGACAGCAGGGGTAGACACACGAGCTTACACAGGTGATCCCGTTGTGCAGACCTTAATGCACGCTAACGAGGACACGTAAAATCGGGCAGACGTGCGCAGACCCGCGGTGTGTCGGCAAGTCCCTCTCCTGGTCGTTGGACACTCTTTTCCTTTTTTGGCAGAAAGTGCTGCCAAGGGACGGCGCCGGGAAAAGCGAGCGGAGCCGCCGATTTCCCACACCCGCGGGGAAACCCCGGTGACCCACTCGGGCCAGCAGCCGCGCGCGCCGGGCGCACAGCGCGGTGACCCCGCGCGTCCCCCGGCGGGTCGGCG
>LNAC01000385.1:927116-943872 GCA_002007465.1 Ailurus styani
GGGCGGGGTGGGGGCGAGCTACCGGGGGCCCCGGCTGCGGCTCCTCCAGGGCACTGGGAGGGCCCGCGTCGGGTGGAAGCGCGGTGGGGCGCCCGGGGGTGCTCCCTGGCTTTGCGCCAAGCCTCGGAGTGTCCGGGCTTTGGACCCGCGCCCCTCGGAGGCGCGTCCGGCCCGCCCGGGACCCGCCTGGGCGCTGCGGTCTGCGCCCGGCTTAGAAAAATTGCCGTGTGGGGATCTGGGCTTTGTGAGTTAGTTACACTCCGTTCGACTTACTCAGTAATTTACGTTGGAGCACAAATTGGTGTAAGACGGTAATTGTTTCGGTCGGAAGTACTGGCTTGGCTTGGCCGGGCTTCCTCAGCGCTGCGGGGCGCGGCCTTGGCCTTGGGGTCCGGCAGACGGCCGGACCGGGGTCGTGTTCCTCGCAGCGCGATCTCGCCACACGCTCTAGTTTTATCTGACTTTATTTCGACACGCAGCGTCTGGGGAGGGGTCTTCACGTTGACCTGCTTTGTGGTTCGGCCAGAGCTGCTTCCCTCCTGCACACACACCCCCGCCCCCAAGCTCCAGTCCGAAAGCCAGGACAGAACCTGCCCGTCCCTGCCTAGCAGGGGTGTTCAAGTTAATGACGATTGGAAAGGACGCAGAGCCACCCCAGTTAAACTCAGTCGCTGGGGGGTGATCTGTGCATCATTTGGGGGTGGGGTGGGAGAGGGGTGTCCAGCAGCAGCTCTTTTTGATTCCGCCTTTTACTTGTGCATTTAGGAGTTTATAGGGAAGCTTTGGTTGAGCACATTGAAGTGACCATTTGGTGAAAGTTTGCATCTTGCGTGGAAGTTGTGTTTGTATTTTGTGTGGAGAGCTCTCTTACAAAGTCAGTCCGGGACCCACAGACTAAGGTTTGTTTAAACCCCACACAGC
Source organism: Ailurus styani (assembly GCA_002007465.1). Classification (NCBI taxonomy): domain Eukaryota; kingdom Metazoa; phylum Chordata; class Mammalia; order Carnivora; family Ailuridae; genus Ailurus; species Ailurus styani. Next base: position 928,038 of record LNAC01000385.1, read on the forward strand.
CGCTGCTGTCTCACACACCTGGTTTGCAGTCCTTGGCTTACGGAGTGTTGGCACCTCCGAACCGGTGGGATGGAGGCGATGCCCTTCTGAGGGGTTGTCTGAGTCCCCAGGCCTGGGGTAGCACTGCCGTGCACTCGGCCCCGGGTGCTTGCCACCTCATGTTTTCATCCGGGCCTGGCAGATGAGACGGTGCTGCTCTTGGAGGCTCCGTGCCGTCAGCCTCAAACCCAGTTTCTTGGAAACTTCAGCAGAGTGGTGACAAGTGTCATAAAAATGGCAACGACAGAGGTGAGGCAGTGCAAGCCCTTCCCCCCTCTGCTGCAGATCCTGGGAACTTCGCAGGCCAGGGGGGGCGCTGTGGTTATTTTGATGAAATCCAAACCGCTTTGAATACCAGCTAGTGCTTAGATCCCGAAAGGCAAGACCCTGGCCCCAGCAGCCTTTTTGGGGTCTTGGGGACAGGTGTCGGATGGAGGCGTTGGGTCAGAGTGAGCTTTCTTCATCAGCAACGTTTTTCTCACCAGTTTCTCGCGTCAGCAGAGGAAGCAAAGTGGGCAGGCTCGTCCCCAGGCTGACTCCTGAGCCTGCATCCACAGAATCTGTGATTTCCAGCCACCAGGCCCTTGTTTCTTGGGTGGCCCAGATGGAAGTAGGGTTTCTCCACGCGGGCGGATCACTGAGGATGTTGCACAGCCTGGGTGAAAAGTGTTTTGTCCTTTAGCTGGAAGCCTTTCCTGCCCAGCCCCAAGCAGGCAGGTGCCGGCATGCCCTGGGCGGCCAGGCTGAGGTCAGCATCACCCAACAGGAAGAGGTCCACCTCTTGCACTTGGCCAGCCTGGTAGGGCAGGCTGGAGGTCTGCGTGTGCCGCGGTGGCTGATTTCTCTGTTCGTGGAGAAGCCGGCTCCGCTCGGCTGATGACTGAAGGTGTTCAGCTCGAGGTTCAGGTTCAGCTCGAGGTTCTCCGGCTCCCCAGTAGCCCAGGAGGGGGCTGGCTGCACTGCAGGCCTGCAGATTTCTGTCTAGACCTTGAAATGGTGGGTTTGCTACCTGTCTTGCCAAATTGGTGCTCTCCCCGCTGCGCTATTTGCAAGATATTCCCTGAAATGGGGAAGAGGATCTTCGTGGGGTTCTGGGAGCAGAAACCCCCTCTTTGGCCGCATCTGGCCAGGCTCCCCAGCCCCCACCCCAGGCACCTCTGAGTGGGAGGCTCTGTGTTTCCCACTCCTTGTGGGCAGGTCTGGTGGCTTTGGGAAGATGTGTGGCCTCCCTGGCGAACCCTGATGGGGGGTCACGAGGGCTGGGGTGGAGGCTAGGGTTGGGCGGGTTACGATTTGGGCAAGCACAGTGACCCCAGAGGCCCCGCTGCTGCAGCCGCCGCCCCTCCCCGGGGCTAGGAGGAAGCCCTGAATAACAGAGCGCCCGGCCCCACAGCCGCTGCGCCCTGGGCCCCGGCTAGTCTGGACGAGCCCAAGCACACCCCGGGTTTGCAGCTACAGAGCTCACAATCTGACAAGCCCGTTTCTTGTCGGTTTTAAAAATAGCTGTGTGGGAACCCTCGGAGGCTCCCTGGGAGCGTAGATGGGTGCGAGGTGAGAAGGCCGAGCCCGGAGGCAGCAGCTTGCACGTGATTCCACCACCCCTTCTCCCTGCTGCCTTTCCCAAAGCTGCCTCCCGGGTCCCCCCTGCACCCCCGGAGCTTTGTTCCCGGCCCCTCGCACCACACCGACTCTCTCTGCCCCGCAGCGCGCCGCTCCTCACCACCACCGCCTCCTTCCCTTCTTTCCCCTTTTCCACGCAAATTCCTCCAGGGAGGGAGGCCTTGGGGTCCCTCACCATCAGCCCACCTTTGGAGTTTCTGACGGAGCCGTGAGCAGAGCCCGTGGCTTCTTAGAAAGCGTCTTTTAGAAATGGTCTGTTGGTGATATTTCTGATATTTTCCCCTGCCCCAACGCCCTCCCTGGGAGGGAGGGAATACGCTTCGGGGCCCGCCCTAAGTGAGCGAAAAATTGAATTAACCTAAGTGCTATGGAGAAAGAGTGTGGGACAGATTGAACCCCACCTTGGTCCTGTTGCTGCTCTGAGATTTTTTCCATCTGGGACCAAGAGAGGAGGTCCTGGGGTTCGGGGTGCTTTGTGCAGTCCTGCTGGGAAACTGAATTGATAAGCCTTCCCCAAATGCCGAAGAAAAGGAGCAGCTTTTGAAATGGTCCCAGGAGAGAAACGTGACACCTGTCCTGCCGAATTGTGCCCGATTTTAGATACTCTTTGCGCATCACAATTTTTAGGGTGCTTTGACTAAGAATGATGTCAGCGGCTGCGGTGGCCGCGAGCTTGACTCCTAACAGCCAAGTAAGGGGTTTGATCGTGCGGACCGTAACCTGTGACCCATGGCGGAGGCAGGGGCTGGTCTTCCGTGTGCTGGGGTCCCCCGGGAGCCCCGGATCTGTAGTTTCTTCTCTGTTGTCTGCGTACGCCGGAGACACAGCTTGGGGGGAAAGTACACTTAAAATAAATAATTGCTGTTGACAACAAAACAATCGGTGGTTTCTCTGTGTGTGGGGAGCACTTTCAGTCCCGCCGGGTGGCTCCCTCAAGGGTTCATTCCAGGCCCATTGAATTGCAGATGCCTCCTGCAGGGGCGTAGGTGGGGGGGCGGGGTCCCTGGGGCAATTAAAGAAAAGCTGAGAGGTGGGGGTCTTTTGGGTTTGGGCTGGGTGGGGTCGTGAAATTGTGGTGCCCACCCTTCTGAACAAAACCAGTGCTAGCCCTTTGGGGGTCCCGGTCACCCCCACTCCCCAGGCCTGTGTGAGGCGTCTCCTCTCCGTGTCCCCGCAGACCTCCCCCCCTGAGGTTGTCCCGGGGCCCCCTTCCTTGCCCCAGGGAGGTGTGACGGGCGGGGTCCTCTGTGCTGGAAGGCATTCTGCTGCAGTCCCCGAAGACCATTTTCCAGGCCAGCGGGTTTTCCCTGACGAGACGTCCTTCCACGTGTGGTCAGTCATGCAAAGCCTGCCTGGCCTTCTTCCCAAGAGGGCACGGGGCTCTTAGGACACTCAAGCTGAGTTGGACATTTGGGAGCAGACCAGCACCCGGGGCCGGGGGGCTTTCTGAGTTTTTGAACCAAGGCACGTGGGGTGGCGTCTCTGTCCGGCGGAGAGGGCCTGGGGCGGGGGGAGCAGGGGTGAGTGACGCGGTGCCGTGCAGCTGTTTGGCACGGATGAGCTCAGCAATCAGAAGTCACTCTGGTTTTTAGGTATTACGCCCTTGGGCAAAGGGAAGAAAACACTTTATTTGCAGAGTAGCCCAGAGCTTCAGTTAATGAGAAATCGCACTGCGATGTCGCCGACTTTGTTCTCAGAATCTGTGTTGGTTCTCGGTCAGGCTTGGGTGGTGGGCCCATCTGCGGGTGTCCCGTGCGGGCAGGTGACCCTCCCTCGTCACCGTCCTGCGGGTGACACCCGAGCCATCAGCTCCCCCCACCTGCGGGCTGGGAGGGGAGCCCCGCGCTATTTCCCACGGCAGGTGGGTCTCGGGGTAGGACACAGGCCGGGGCCCCACGACACGCATGGGGGTGGGGGAGGGGCGGCGAGCCAGCCGATGGAGAAGAAAATAAAAGCAATAGGATCAGAGGAGCGCTAACACTGATTCTTAACCAACCAGGAAACAGAAGCGGCAGCTGGGAGTGAGTGCTGTTTGCCGGGGTAGGTAGTGGGAGGAGTCAGGACGGGTGGCTGTCCTGGCTTAGTGCAGATGACAGGGTCTTCCCAGCAGGAGGACAGAAGGGATGGGCCCGGGGTATCCTTCTCTCTTTAAATGACCAGCCGTTCAATGGTGCTTGATGCCCGCTTGAGGCCAGCCCCCGGCCGCTGCCTCTCTCAGATGCCCGTGGAGCCCAGGGCAGGGTTGGGGTCTGCCTGTGCCTGGGAGGGGCTGCCGGACCCTCAGAGTTTCCACTGGAGGGAGGGAGCAGCTCTTCAGCCCCGCCCAGAGACCGCCCCCCCTCCCCGCCAACAGGCAGCATTGCACTCTTGTGGGCATTTGGCTTTCCACTAATTGGCCACTTAACCAGAGTGCTAGGAAAGCAAGCCGTGCTAAACTCAGCTTTGTTCTGCAGTAATCTCCTCTTCATTCCCCAGACGTGTGTCACTGGTTCCTAAGGCCACTGGGATTCTTTGCTCCCTGAGTGTGTTCCAAACCAGATTCTCCACCTTCTCCGGGGTGCTCCCCCAGCATAGATGAGCCCCCCGCTGACCCCCAGGAGAGAGCGAGGGCATCCTTGCTAGCTGTCCCCTCCATACCCATCAGTCGTCAAGCCCCCTGCCCCGTTCTCTCTCTCTCTCTAGAACTGTAGTGACCACCTTGAGCCCAGGTTCTCAGGGCAGGCGGACCTTGGATGCTGCTGACTCTGGCGGACAGCATAATCCAGGTTCCTCCTTGCCAGTGGGCCCTCCTCCCTGGGAAGTGTTTTCCTGAGTGTGCGTGATGCCTGGGCCTGGCAGCACGCAGTGTCAGAGACGAGGTCCGTCAGACGTGGCCTCCTTCGGCCGGAACAGCGGGGGACTCTCCGCAGGCTCGCACGCGAGAGCAGGTGGGGAGGGCAGGCAGGACCAGGTGCGCCCCGGCCCAGGAAGAGACCCCGCGGCGGGTTCTGCGCTGCCTGGGCCGGAACCTGCACGTCACGGGCGTCCCTGAGGCCCCCCCGGCCTGCTGCACGCGTGGCCGTGTGCCGACGCCGGACCTGCTGGGTTCCCAGGATGCAAGAGGGCACGTCGGCGGTGGTTCTGGACCTTTCCTTTAGGAGCGGGTCAGAAAGCCTGTTCCCCGGCACACGCCTGCAGCCCATTCTCCAGGACCGACACACTCACTTCGTTTTCTCGGACCCGTTTCACATTGTGTGAATTTAAGGTGAAGACTGTGTAACGTTGTAAATGCAGTGACATATTGCAATGCGGCTGCCCTCGCTCGGAGTGATATTTACCACGTGACATGCATACTGTCCGTGCAGAATAGACTATGTTTGTTCAGCCGTGTGTGGCTATTTCCACACTTGCGACAAGTCTGCACCCTTAAACACCATCGGTGTTGCCCCCACCCTCTTGCCCTGGTCACCGCCGTTTCCTCCTGTTTTAGATTCCACGTGTAAGAGATACCACGCAGTACGTTCTCCATCTGGCTTCCCTCGCCGAACGCCACGTGCTCAAGGTCCATCTCTGTTGCTGCCGATGCCAGGAGAGCCTTCCTTCTCAAGGCTGACTGACGGTCCATTGTGTGTGTCCCGCGCCTTTTTCACCCGTTCATCCGTGGACGGGCACCGGGGTGGTTTCCGTGTCTTGGCTGTCATGAGTGATGCCGTGATCAACGCGGGCACACAAACCTCTTGTGGAAACCTTGTTTTCACTGCCTTTCGGTTCCCTCCCAGAAGCCGAATCGCCGCCTGGTATGAGAGTCCTAATTTAACGTTTTGGAGGAACCTTCGTCCCGTCTTCCACAGTGGTTGAATCAGTTTACACCCCCACCGAGAGTGTGGAAGGACTGCCCTTTCCTCCGCATCCTCCCCAGCACCTGTTTCTCTTGTGTTCTTGACGCTAGCCGTCCTGACGGGTGCGAGGCGGTAGCTCACTGCGGTTTTGGCTTGCATTTCCCTGACGGTTAGCCATACTCAGCATCTTCTCGTGGGCCGGTTGGGCATTATGATGTCCTCTTTGGACAGATGTCTGTTTAGTTCTTCTGCCCATTCTTATTTATTTTTTTAAAAGATTTTATTTATTTGACAGAGAGAGAGACAGCGAGACAGGGAACACAAGCAGGGGGAGTGGGAGAGGGAGAAGCAGGCTTCCTGCTGAGCAGGGAGCCCGATGCGGGGCTCGATCCCAGGACCCCAGGATCATGACCTGAGCCGAAGGCAGATGCTTCACCGACTGAGCCACCCAGGCACTCCTTCTGATCATTTTTAGATCAGATTTTTTTTCTTTAGTTAAGTTGTGTTTAGTTGTTCATCTCTTTTGGATATTAACCTCTTATCCATTAGGTGGCTTACAAGATTTTTCTCCCGTCCTGAAGGCTTTCATTTTGTTCCTTATTTCTTTGGCTGCACAGAAGCGTCTTGAGTTGGATGTAGTCCCATTTGCTGATTTTTGCTTTTGTGGTTTGTGCTTTGGGAATCATGTCCAAAAGATCATTGCCAGGACGAATATTAATGAGCTTCTTCCAATGTTTTCTTTTCATTTCATTGTGGCCGGTCTTGGTTTTAGGCTTTTGATCCATGTTGAGTTAATTTCGGTGAGTGGTGTGAGATCGGGGTAACTCATCATTGTTCTGCCTGTGTTTGTCCAGTTTTCCGAGCGCCAGGAGTCCAGCAGACCCTCCCGTCCCCGTTGGGTGTTCGTGGCTCCCTTGTTGAGTATGAGCTGACCACAGAAACAGAGTGAAGTTAAACTGAAGGCTGGGAATGCTCACGTGGGCAGTTCCGGTCTGTCGTGGTTTATTTTAAAGTTGGCCGAGATGCACTTAAGCTTGGTCTGTACCGGGGGCTCTCAGACTTGGCACTGTTCTCATCTGGGGCTGGATAGCTCTTCATCTTGGCAGCTGTCTTATGCATTGTAGGATGTGGAGCAGCGTCTCCGCCTCTGCCCACTGGATGCAGGTGGGAGCCCTGAGCCGTGATACCCAGAACGTCCCAGACCTTGCTCAGTATCCCTGGGGGGCAGAGCTGCCCGTAGGTGAGCATCCCCGATCGACACTCAGGGATCCTCTCCCCGCGACACCCCCGTACAGCATCTTGGCGGATGCTCGGGAGACCCCCAGCCGCAGCGGCTGGGTGCGTGGGCTGAGGGGTTGAGATCCTGCCCCAGCCCCCGGTGCCTACATGGGAGCGGGGCCTGGGAGTCCTCGGCTCAGCCAGCTTGCTGGGTGCCTTTGACAGTGTCCCGTTTTGACAACCACCGACCTCGATGGCACGGGATCAAGCCCCGTCCTCATGCAATTCAGCCCTTTCTCCTGCATGCACTCTGGGACTTTTGCCCCATAACTCTGACACAGATTTGGATAGGGGGACTCCAGGCTGTGAGTCCACGGGTGCACCAGGTGTGACCTTGGACCCGGGGCCGGTGCACTGTCTGGTGGGGGGGGCTCGGGAGCCAATGTGCGGAGCTCTGCAGCCGCTGGTCTCCTCCGTGAGTGGGAAGCAGCCACAGCCGAGTGGCATGAACGGGGGAGACTGTCTTCCCGTCTGAACCGAGGGCAGGCCGTGAGTGGTGCTTGGGGGTTTCTGAAAAGGTTAGACATAGATGACCCAGCCGTCCTGCTGCTGGGCACGGAGCCCAAAGGCTTGAAAACAGGGACGTGAACAGATATCTGTACACCAGCATGTACGACATACAGTTTTATTCACAGTATAGCCTGAAGCAGGAACCCACCCAAGTGTCCATCTCCAGACGAGCGGGTACATAAGGGCGACACAGTCCTGCAGTGGAATATTATTCAGCCCTGAAAAGGAGTGGTGCTTGGATGCACACTCCAGCACAGCTGAGCCACGAGCACGTTCTGCCGAGATGCTGAGTGAGGGAGGGCAGACCCTGTGTGACTGCACTTCTGTGAGATGCGTGGACAGTTCGTCCAGACAGGAGGTAGTCCCGGGGCTGAGCGGGGCCCCGAGGATGGGGCTCCTGTTGAGCGGACACAGCGTGCTCGTTGGGCTGACGAACAAGGTTTGGGTGTGGCGCGTGGCGATGGTTGCACAGCCCTGTGAGTGTAGGTGATGCCTTTGGATTGTACACTTACACGGGGTTAAGATAAAAACTCCGACATGTATATTTTACTACAACAAAAACGGGTTTTAGGAAAAGGTGGCTTCGGCAGCTGATGGTTGACCCATGTGAGTGTGGGGCTGGATTCAGGGGGCCCCGGGCTGGACGGAGGGTTGGGCTTCACAAGGGAGGTGACTGGGGGTCTTTGGATGGATGCTTTGTCTCATGGAAACTTCTCCTCCGTCGTCCCAGGAGACAGGGTGGCTGGCATTGGCCGCCTCGCTCGCTGTCCCCAGCGTGCACGGGCTCCGTGATGCTGCTGGGTTTTCAGATGATAATTAGCATCCCCCCCGCCCCCCGCCCCGCACTGCACACAAGTGCCTGGGTAGCTATAGGACTGGGGACCTCAGGCCTTGGGAGGCCCCGAAAGGGATCACGCGACGTGCGTGTGGGTCATTTTCTCCACCCGTGGAGCTGGTGGCCTCCAGGCCATGGTGCTTTGTGTCCGTGGCTGGGTGAGCCCCACGCACACCTCACATCTTCCGACTTTTTCAGGGAGCGTGGGGAGCTCCTGGAAGAAGCCAAGAAGATGGAGATGGCCAAGTTCCGCTACATCCTGCCCGTGTATGGCATATGCCAGGAGCCCGTGGGCCTGGTCATGGAGTACATGGAGACCGGCTCGCTGGAGAAGCTGCTGGCGTCCGAGCCGCTGCCGTGGGACCTGCGCTTCCGTATCATCCACGAGACGGCCGTGGGCATGAACTTCCTGCACTGCATGGCCCCGCCCCTCCTCCACCTGGACCTCAAGCCGGCCAACATCTTGCTGGATGCCCACTACCATGTCAAGGTATGATGTGCCCGGCGCCACGTGTGGGGCACAGGCAGCCGGGGCGGTACAGGGTGGAGAGGGCACAGTGCTCGGGGGTCAGGCCCTCGAAGCGAAGGCCTCCGGCAGCATAGGGACTCCAGCGACCCCCAGTCTTGTCGTGGGCGTGTGAGCCCCTCAGAACGCGTAGCAGGGAACTGGACCCTTGCGCACGTGGGTCACTGCCCTCAATCCTGGAGCAGGAGTCTGAGTTCTGGGCCCCCTGGGCAAAAATGACTTACGGGGTTGCAGACTCGGCTCTTACTGGATGTCTCCTGAAATCCGGCTAGGAGTCCGCCTGTGGGTACGCTGTGGGTGGGCTGTCTCCATGGGACCACGGGCTCCGTGGTGACGGCTGCACCCCCTTCCGTGGTCTCCGGGAAGGCGGTGGTGGGATATGGGGGTGTTCCAAAACAGAGGCTCCACAGCAAGAGGCTCCGAAGGGGGCTCGTTCTGTCCTCATCATGCCACGCCGCTCAGGTCTGCTCTTTTTTTGGGCGGGGGGTAAGTTTATAAAACAGAAAAGCATGAGGATAATAGAGCTAAAAAGCAGGTACTGGCCCCTGGAATTAGAATTCGTAACATTGTCAGGTTTGTAGTCCTTTGAATATGTCTCTCCTTTGGAAGGCCTTCGTGTCCTGGGTCCTGTCATGGACCCCAGGGTGGGACACATGTCATGCGTTTTCTCCACGTGGTGACACTCACACACTTGCTCGGGAGGCCCGGGGTGATGTGCTGTCCCCGCAGGATGCACTCGCCACCGCACCTTCCCTGCACCCAGCCCGAGAGTGCATGACAAGGAGCCAAGAGGGCAGCGTGGCCTGTTCCCTGTTCCCTGTGGGAACCGTTCGGGGCAGGGACTCACCCGCTCGGACACTTTGCTCTTCCTGGCTGGTCGCCCCGCACTCCCAGGACCCCCTCTCTTGCTGGCCCGAGGGCTAGGAGGGACTGGAGTTCAGTCTGGAAGGAGGGGTGGGACCGGGCGGCCTGCACCTGCCGCTCCCTGGGGCCCAGCTCTGCAGCAGGCCCCAGCACTGCAGCACCGAGGCCGGCGCGGAGACCGCTGTCCGCTGCGAACTGTCCCTTGAACGGGTGTCGCCCGGAAATCAGACTGTCGCGGGCAGGTGGAAATGCGCTCCGGCTAACAAGTGGCCAGGTGTGAACGGGAGCCAGGGGCTTCCCAGGCTTTGCTGGAGCCCTGTTTTCCTTCTGCCCGGCACGCTGGCTTCCCGTGTGGGCCTTCTGCCCCCACGGACCTGACGGGGCTCTTTGCAGGCGCGTGCGGTCCTCGGGCATCCAGGGAGGAGTGCCGCTTTCGACCTCGGGCTTGAATACACGCGAGCCCGAGGAGGCGGTGGCAGACCGTGCGGTGTGCCCAAGGTCCCCCCTCCGCTGGCCGGGTGCCTCCGTGGGAGACCAGTTCTGCTAAGCTGCGGCTCGGGGGGTTTCGCCGCTGTCGGTCATCGGCGGTGACCGTGGGTCTGTGCCTGTAGGAGGTGCAGGCAACCCGAGCGTGCGGCACCCCGGTGTCCCACAAGGTGGGACAGGTACCGGGCAGCAGGTGCCCCGCAGGCCGCCCGCCGGGTGGGGGAGGAGTTACAGAACTCCAGCTGGGGTGGGGGGGGCGCTACTGGTTGGGGGTGGGGTCTGCAGAGAGGGTCAGGCTTTGCTGCTGGCAGGAGGTGGGGGCACGACTGAAAGGTCCCGGAAGATTCTAGGTTTCTCAGCGGGAGGCTACGTTAGGTGGGGAAGGGGCTGCTGGAGAGTGGGAGGGATAGAAGGCTGCCAGGCGCGGACCTTCCCTGGGGAGGGCGCTGCCGGGTGCACCCCAGGTAAGCCAATGCGCGGGGTGTAGCCCCCAGCTGTCACCTGGGGGTGGGGGTCCCCCTCTGTGTCGTGAGGGGTCGGAGGGGACGAAGTGCCGACAGCTCAGCTCCTGGCCCGCGGACGTGCTTGGTGAGGGCGATGCCGTTGGTACCGTCGGTGTGGGTGGCCAGATGGTCACCTTTGGCCCCCGGGGACGCTGACCGCCGTCCAGGGCGCGTCTGCGGTGCTGGGTGCACAGTAGACGCTTGTGCTTGCTCAGGAGGGGAACGAGTGCTGTTCTCCGCGGGACGCGCTGGGGGCTCGCGTTCCCTGTAGGTTGTCCTGCTCCGGCTCCGGGCTGCGTCCGCATGAACACGGTTTTCTCCCTGTCCTCACGCGCACGCCGGCTCGGCAGCCTGGCGCCGATGGCCGTTTCAGGAAGCAGGTGCGGTTCTTCGAAGAACCCAGTGGGTCCCAGGGAGCGGGGGGTGACGGAGGCGCGAGGGCTGAAGCCGGGGCCCCTCCCCCAGCGCCCTGAAAGGCCCCCGGGCCCGGGGGGCGGGGGTGCTGCTCTTCTGTGACCACCGCTTGCCCCCCACAGACAGATGACGTATGGATGTCTCACATTTCCCGATTCCCCAGAATACGGCGTGGAGGGAAGGGTTGGAGCTTCCACGTCGGCTGGGAGCTCTGAATCGGTGGATCGGCCCCCGGATTCCGGGGCGGTTTGCAGTCTGTGATGATCTGGGGTGATAAGACTAGAATCTGGAATCTCGAAATGAGATCAAGTTGTCAGCCTCCCTCCTCCCCTGGGCCCCTCAAGACTGCCTTTCTGGGCACAGCAGGGATGATCGGAGCTCACGATGTCAGAGCAACCGCCTACTTCGCAAAGCGTGTTAAAGAGACTGAATGCTAATACTTACGGTAGAGCTAACTAAATGAAATACCGAAGGAGCAAGCCCATTTCAAGTTGAAAACGAAATACCTTCGTTTATTGTTGTAATTTTTTTTTTTAATAGGCTCCACACCCCGTGTGGGGCTTGAACTCAGGACTGAGATCAAGAGTCCCGTGTCGTGCCCGCTCAGGCAGCCGGGCGGCCCCTGAAGTGGGTTAGTTTAAAATCGCAGGCTCCTTCTGGTCCGGTCCGCCCAGACCAGCCCATACCTAGAGGGACCCTGAGGGTCCTGTGCTCCGTGGCCCCACAGGCCCCGCTCTCTAAGCCAGCGCCGCCAGGCCCTCCCTCGGTCTCGTCCAGCTGGGCCTGGAAAGAGAGGGGCCCACGTCCTGGGGGCACCTGTGAGCACCGAGGTGTACTGAGGCGGATGCTGAATGTGAAAGTATGCTTGCAAATGATAGGGCACCTGCTGTATACATGATAGACCTGGGACGGCCTGGGCCCCAGGGTCCAGGATCGGGGCAGACGGGTCCTGGCGGGACAGGCGGGAAGGGGCGAGAGGAGTAACCTGGGGCGGGGGTGGGGATGGGAAGGCGGCGGGGACAGTCAGCGGAGAGAATTCGGATTTCTGGTCTGTGCTTTGATGCTGTAGCTTTTACGTGGAAGTTATGCTTCTTTTCTTACACCAGGGACTTTTTTTTTTTTTTTTTTTTTAAAATTTTTTTTTTTTTTTTTAACAAAGGNAGAGAATTCGGATTTCTGGTCTGTGCTTTGATGCTGTAGCTTTTACGTGGAAGTTATGCTTCTTTTCTTACACCAGGGACTTTTTGAGGTGGCCGGCTGTACCTGCAAACAGCGAAAATGCAGGAGTGAAGGGCAGGGCCTTGAGCAGGGCGGGGGGCACGGGGGGGAGGCCCCCTTCCCCCAGTGGGTCTCTACTTCTGAACTCAAAGTTTGAGGCAGCTGGGAGTTTGAACTGAGACTTCTGCCCTCGTGGACTTGGTCAGGCGCCGGGCCCGGCTCTGTCTCGGCCCCGAGCGGCTTCGTGGCTGCGCAGGGCAAGGCCCCGGGCGGGGGGGTTTCTGGAAGGCCCACACGGGCAGCGAGCCGCCGGGTGCCCAGCAGCGGCCAGGCTGGCCCTCCTGGCTGGCGCGGCGGCAGATGGGGAGCGCCCCATCCCGCCCCAGTTGTGTCCCGTCCGCTCCCTGCAGGTGTGGGCCCAGAGCCCGCGCAGGACCCGGTGGCCGGGCGTAAATTCTCCCCGTGTTCAGCGGTGCCGACGCCGGGCCGTGGGCTCGCCTCGAGGGCACGCGAGCCCAGAAGTTGGGCCCGAGTCCACTCCGTTCCCCCTCCCTCCATGGGCGCGTTCGAAGGGCTCTGGAGTTCATTAGGAGGCCTCCCAAAATTTGTAAGCCTTGGAAGAACTACAAAGGGGCAGTTTTCCGTGTGGGTCCCCAGTCCCTTTGTGCCAGGGAGTGTGACCTGGGCCCGCACACGGAGCTTCAGGCGGCGTCCAAGGGTCCTGACGTCCGAAGCAGGGGCTGAGCCGCGGGAAGGCGGTGACGCCTTCACCCCCGCACCGTGGGGTCCCCGAGCTTCCTGAGCTTTGCAGACGCCTTGGCCCAGAGGAGAGGAGGAGGCGGCAGCGGGGCCGGGGTGCTCCTCAGGTGGGTGGGCCCCGCACCAGGAGGCGGCGTGCGCCACGCCCTGTACGTGGATGCCTTGTGTTTGGGGAAGGAGCCTGCGAGTGTCTGTTGATGGCACGCCGCTCCATGTGGGGGGCAGAATGCCCCTCGAGGTTGCACGGTGTGTGTTTGCTTTGCTTTAACGGGCGTCTGAAGGACGTGCTGCCACCTGCCTGCCGCCCCAGCCGGGCCGCGGCATGACCGGCAGCCTTAGCGCCGGGCCTCGCTCTGCACGGGTCACCTGAAACCCTTCCTCTTCTCCTTGAGGCCGAATTCCTTCCTTAAAGCGTCATGTTTTCCCTGCACAGCCAGTAGCTGGGACTCGGTTCTCCCGAAGCCGGCGGGGCCTCCCTGTCTGCCCTGGAGGAGCATGAGGCTGGCCCTCTGGTGCGGGGTCCCGACGGCCCCTGCAGGGCAGCGTCGGGAGGGGGCCGTGCGGCGCTGCAGAGGGGAGGGGTTGGGACAGCCCCCAGCCGGCCGCCCGCGGTGCCTCCTCCGGCAAGACCCCATGATGCTTGTGAGCCCCCCGTCTCCTTGCCGAGCCCCCGTCTCCTTGCCGAACCCCCCGTCTCCTTGCCGGGCCCCCTGTCTCCTTGCCGAGACCCCCGTCTCCTTGCTGTGTTGCAGATTTCCGATTTTGGGCTGGCCAAGTGCAACGGGCTGTCCCACTCCCACGACCTCAGCATGGACGGCCTGTTTGGCACCATCGCCTACCTGCCCCCGGAGCGCATCCGGGAGAAGAGCCGGTTCTTCGACACCAAGCACGACGTGTACAGGTGCGTGACAGGTGCGCGGGCGGGCCCAGCGGGGGCTCTGCACCTCGGTTCCTCGGGCCCCGAGTGCCGGCTTGCTGGGGGTTGCGGTCAGACCCGAGGTTCAGTCCTGAGGTGGGGTTAGGGGTGTCTAGCTGGTGGGTCCAGGCTACCCCAGGCGTGCGATGCTGCCGTGCCATCACGTGCGGCCAGCCGGGGTGGGGAACGTCCATGGTCGGTGCCAGTTAGAGACAGGTGTGTAACCAGACGCCGGGAAGGCTCTGGTCTTTTCGTGAAGCGTGGGATTGTACAGCTTGTCCGCTGGAGGAGCCGGCTGCCCTCAGTGCGCCGTGTGTCTCTGCGTGCGAGGCTGTGGACCCCTAAGCCGGCCCCTCTGGCCCGGCGGCTTATGCTGCTAACGTCACTTGCCTTTGACAGAGGAGCGCAGACTCGCCGGGGGCTGTCCACGAGCCAGCGTCAGTTAGGTACTCCAGAATAATCCCCACGTCATCCGTGCCTTCCTTTTCCAAATTGCAAAGGTCTTACTCACCAGACCTGTTGGAGGAGAAAAGAGGGAGGGAGGGAGGGCCTGAGCCCCTCATCGTGGCTCTTGGCTTACGCGTGGTGACTGTGACCCCGAGCACAGAGCTTCGCCTGCGTGACGGGGCCCGCGCCCGGGGTCCTGGCAGACTGCTTGGCCCGTCACCCTGGCGTGTGCTCCGCGGGGCTGTGAGCTGGCCGTCCGTGGTCGGTGGCACGGTGGGGTCCAGTCCCAGCTTGTAGAGTTTGGGGAGAAGAAGGTTCTGTGTTTGTTTTGAAGTCGAGAGTTTCAACTTTTGAACTTGCAGGCTCCAGTTCCCTTTCAGTGGAGAGATCAGGGTCTCTCTATCTACAACCCCTCTCCGCTCAACGCACGGTGCTAGCTCACTGTTTGCGCTCCTGGTTTGGTTTTCTTTTCTTTTTTTAATGTATTAGATTGTGCTTTTGGGGGCGGGATATTCAGAGTAATTTTATACACTATATATGTAGAGAGAGAGTGTATAGATAATTTCCACTAACCCAGAAAGGGCCCCAGCGAGGTCAGCTGGCCGGGCTCTCGTGTTCTCTGCTCTCTGCCCGACCCTGGGTGACGTCTCAGCGCGCAGCGTCCTCGCACCATCCGGAGCGGGCACCAGCGTCTTGTGCCCTGTTCCTGCCGGACGACAGAGGGCGGTTAAGCAGACAGGCCCTTCCCGCCGGGAGCCGGCGGTCCGGCCGCAGAGCCGTGTTCCTTCCCTTTTGGTGCCCCCGCCCCAGCCGCAGCAAGGGGCCACTCGTAGGCTCGCGTCTGTTGGGTAGCATCTGACGTTGGGGCCAGCACCCCGACGCGCCCCACAGGAACAGTGCCTGCTTTGCAAGCCCGGGGGCGACAACGCGGTGTCCTGTGTCCCCGTCGCCCTCTCCCACCCCCTCGCTTTTGAAGACGCTGGAGTGGTCTCCTTCCAGCTTGTCGCTGTGTGGGTGGGCCTCTGGCTCACGGAGACTGACCTGCCGATTTCCCTTCCAGCTTCGCCATCGTGGTCTGGGGCGTGCTGACGCAGAAGAAACCCTTTGCAGGTGAGTGGGCTTGGCTTTGGGGGCCGTGCCCTGGTCTGTCCGGGACAGTGGAGGGCGCGCCGCATGTGGGCCTGTCTCCCTGAAGCTGTGCCTGTGACCCGCGTTCCCACGGGGACAGGGCTTGCTCTGGGCCACCAGGCTGGCGGGACCATCCTGGGGGCGCTGCTCCGTCCTGCCCGGTGTGTCCACACAGAGCCAGCCCCACGGTCTGCACTGCAGGCCTCTCTGGAGACCAGCACTGTTGCGGCGCAGTTCACGGGCAAGGGCAGGCTGCCATCTGAGGGGGTCTGTTCGGTGGATTTCTGTTTTTAGGTAGCAGCTGGTTCGCGTGTGTGTGTGCATGTGTGCGTGTGTGTGTGCACACGCACGATGTAATACACGTGACATAAAACAGCTTTTTATCCCTTTAAGGTGTCTAAATCTGGGGCATCAGGTGCATTTGCCGCTGTGTAGACGCCCCACTGCCTAGTACCAGAACATTCTCCCCCCGCC
>LNAC01000385.1:944428-992706 GCA_002007465.1 Ailurus styani
GACGACTGCCCAGCTGCTTTCTGTCTCTCCGGATTTGCCAGCTGTGGGTATTTCCAGCCAATTTTTTTTTTTAATTTAAATATGGCAAAATACGTATGAAATGTACGACCTTAACCACCTTTAAGTGTGTGGTTTAGTGGTGTGAGGTGCATTCACACTGCTGGGCGACCAGTCTCCAGGATGGTTGGGTGGGTTTGGCACCGATGGGTGCACCTGGGTCCCCAGCGTCCCCCTTGAGGGCTGTGACGTCTCATCCCACTTTAGGCAACCACCGT
The DNA here is from genome assembly GCA_002007465.1 of Ailurus styani. Taxonomy (NCBI): domain Eukaryota; kingdom Metazoa; phylum Chordata; class Mammalia; order Carnivora; family Ailuridae; genus Ailurus; species Ailurus styani. Next base: position 944,704 of record LNAC01000385.1, read on the forward strand.
TCCAATGTCTGCCTTCCAAGGGCTCATGCCTTGACGCGTTGTTATAAAAAATTGAGGACTTTTTACCCTCGTTTTCCTCTACGGGTGTATGTGGGTCACTCATGCTACTTTGCAGTTGGATGGAAAAGATCTGGAAATTCGGAGCAGAGTCGGTGTGTGGCCCCCGGTCTGGGAGTCCTGTCCTAGTGTGGGTTTCTGTCCCTGTTGTCTGCCTCCCTGACCCCTCCTCCTCCTCCTGGTCATGGTCTGAGTCCGCTGTGGTCTAAGTCCGCTGTGGTCTGAGTCCGGCCGTGGTCTGAGTCCGGCCGTGGTCTGAGTCCATCATGGTCTGAGTCCGGCCGTGGTCTGAGTCCATCCAGGGTCTGAGTCCGGCCATGGTCTGAGTCCATCCGTGGTCTGAGTCCGGCCGTGGTCTGAGTCCACCCGTGGTCTGAGTCCGGCCGTGGTCTGAGTCTGGCCGTGGTCTGAGTCCATCATGGTCTGAGTCCGGCCGTGGTCTGAGTCCATCATGGTCTGAGTCCGGCCGTGGTCTGAGTCCATCCTGGTCTGAGTCCGGCCGTGGTCTGAGTCCATCATGGTCTGAGTCCGGCCGTGGTCTGAGTCCATCATGGTCTGAGTCCGGCCGTGGTCTGAGTCCATCATGGTCTGAGTCCGGCCGTGGTCTGAGTCCATCATGGTCTGAGTCCGGCCGTGGTCTGAGTCCATCATGGTCTGAGTCCGGCCGTGGTCTGAGTCCGGCTGTGGTCTAAGTCCAGCCGTGGTCTGAGTCCATTATGGTCTGAGTCCGGCCGTGGTCTGAGTCCGGCTGTGGTCTGAGTTCGCTGTGGTCTGAGTCCGGCCGTGGTCTGAGTCCATCATGGTCTGAGTCCGGCCGTGGTCTGAGTCCATCATGGTCTGAGTCCGGCCGTGGTCTGAGTCCATCATGGTCTGAGTCCGGCCGTGGTCTGAGTCCATCATGGTCTGAGTCCGGCCGTGGTCTGAGTCCATCATGGTCTGAGTCCGGCCGTGGTCTGAGTCCATCATGGTCTGAGTCCGGCCGTGGTCTGAGTCCATCATGGTCTGAGTCCGGCCGTGGTCTGAGTCCATCATGGTCTGAGTCCGGCCGTGGTCTGAGTCCATCATGGTCTGAGTCCGGCCGTGGTCTGAGTCCATCATGGTCTGAGTCCGGCCGTGGTCTGAGTCCATCATGGTCTGAGTCCGGCCGTGGTCTGAGTCCATCATGGTCTGAGTCCGGCCGTGGTCTGAGTCCATCCGTGGTCTGAGTCCGGCCGTGGTCTGAGTCCATCATGGTCTGAGTCCCGCCATGGTCTGAGTCCGGCTGTGGTCTGAGTTCGCTGTGGTCTGAGTCCGGCCGTGGTCTGAGTCCACCGTGGTCTGAGTCTGGCCGTGGTCTGAGTCTGGCCGTGGTCTGAGTCCATCATGGTCTGAGTCGGCTGTGGTCTGAGTCCGCTGTGGTCTGAGTCCGGCCGTGGTCTGAGTCCGCCATGGTCTGGCGGTGGGCCACTCTGGCCCGCAACTGTCCGATGGACACGCCGCTCAAGGCCAGGTGCATGACATGAACGTCAAGAGCAAGGCCTGTGTACTTTGTTGCTTGGGATGTAGGGCAGTTCACAGTACAGGAGCGAAAGGCGTTTCTGGAACACTTTCAGTCCGTTTGGCAGCAGAAAGTCTTTCAGGTGTTTACTTTCGTTTTATTCGGGGGCCTGCTGGGTTTGGAAGTGTGTGTTATGGAAATAACGCGTAGCTGCCTGAGAAAGCTATTGCACAAGATCTAACGGGAAGGCGGCCCCGAGCGTCAGGTAGGATCCCAGCCGGCGGCGGGGACGTTGGGCCAATTTTCCACACCTGCTGACTTGCGTCTGCTGCCTGGGCAGAGCTCCCCACTGCGGGTGTGCTGGGAACCGTGGGGGTGGGGGGCGTTGGGAACAGGGAGCTTGGGGTCCCGCCTGATGGGCACTGTGGTTTTAGGCTGAGCAGAGAAAAAAGTCTGGCTCACCGAGGGTCACCTTGGGCCCCCTGGTCCGTGACCAAGGTCATGATGAAATGATAGCGACGAGTCCGTCGTGCTCGTGAAGGTCACCGAGGAGGACAGGTGGGGCCCCACGTTACGTCCTATGGGGAGAAGACCCCTGCTCACACTCCCCAGACCTGAGCACGCTTTGAGGAGCCCAGGTGTCCTGGCCGGTGTCGCTGCAGCTGGCTCCCTGCACGGGGCCCCCGGGGCCTGCGCTTTGGCGTAGGAATCGGGGTCTCAGCAGGGTTTTGCGTCATCACAGGGAGATCCGGGCTCACTCGGAGGCTGGACCATGTGACTTCGCGTCTGTAAGTGTAGCCCCCTGTGGCACGCACGGGCCACTTTGGAACGTGTCTCATCAGATCGTTTTCTTCTTTGAACCCCGTTTTCCTTTGAGCTGGATGCCCAGGAAGATGTTCCTGTGATAGGCCGGTTCCATCTGGTGTGTCGTAGGCAGTTTCTAAAACCCGGAAAAGGGAGCGCAGGCAGGCCCTGGAAGAGCAAGGATCAGATTGCGCTCTGTGCTTTGCAGAGGGGCCGAGGGTCTCCAGGTGCCCTTGTGGGGATGGCGTCGGTGACGCGCTCCCCTCCTCCCGAAGGGGAAGCCGATGGCCCTGACTCGCCCACTCCCTTTGCAGATGAGAAGAACATTCTGCACATCATGGTGAAGGTGGTGAAGGGCCACCGCCCGGAGCTGCCGCCCGTGTGCAGAGCCCGGCCGCGGGCCTGCGGGGCCCTCCTGCGCCTCATGGAGCGGTGCTGGCACGGGGACCCCCGCGAACGGCCCACCTTCCAGGGTGAGTGCCCGGGGGCTCCCCGGAACCTGCGTGTGACTGTCGTGCCGGTGTCCCGGGAGAGAGTGGGTGGGCGGGAGGGCGAGGGAGCAGACACAGGTGTGGGGACAGGCTGCCCCCTGGCTCGGGGCCCTGCAGCACCCAGGGCTGGGACGCGGGCCGGCACTTGGGGGACNCTGCAGCACCCAGGGCTGGGACGCGGTCCGGCACTTGGGGGACCGTTGTAGCTGTCACCCCAGCTCCAGCCCAGGGCCGGCCTGCTGCCCAGAGGGGCCTGTGCCCGGTGCTGCTTGAGTTCAGGTGCAATGGTGTATCTTCGCGGTAGGAAAGCAGTTCCGATGGAATTAGGATTGGTCGTTGCACTGGAAACTGGGGAGACCATAGGGCCTCACCCGCCAGGCGCCACCGTGGGCACGCGGGCTGCTGGCTCTCGCCGGCGGGGCTCCCCCAGGGCAGGCCTCTTTGGGAACCCGGAACGCCGTGGGTCCTACTTGGAGTCTGGCAGGCCCCTGGGGTGCCGCGTCCCGGCTGCTGCCCCTTCTGTCCCCGCCCGAGGTCCCACGTTTCCGTAGTGAACGTGGAAGCCGTTGTCCGAGTGACATGCCCTGTTTTCTTCCCTCCCCCATAGAAATTACTTGTGAAACCGAGGACCTGTGTGAGAAGCCGGACGGGGCAGTGAAGGAGCCAGCCCAGGATCTGGACGGGAAGCAGCCGCTGGAGCCCGAGAGCCCGGTAACGGCCACCTTCCTGGACGCCGTTTCTCAGGGGCCCCCTCCTTTCCGCAGGCCCCCCCGTCGGCCCGGCCCGGCCCCTCGGCTCCCCCGGCACGCGGAGCCCGGTCCCCGCCCGTCCACGCGTGCTCGGAGCCAGCCCCAGGGTCCCACGATCGGGAGCAGGAGGGCGGGTGGCGTGGCCTGCCTGGCGGCCCCGGGGGCCTTTCCCGCCCCGCTGTGTCCCATCCCCTCCTGTCTGTGGTTCAGAATGGAGAGCGCGGGCCCGCACCTGACCCCGGAGGGCCACTGGTCGGATGGTCTTTGAGCCGGGGGAGCAGAAGGCCCGCTTGGGCCCCCGCTGGGGGAGGGGGTCTGGGCTCTTTTGTCTCTGCCCCCCTGACCTGGAAATCTGGCCCCTTTGTGTCTGCTGCTCATAACCGGCGTGGTCCAGGAGAGCCACATAGGTTACGTGAGGTGTGGACTCCAAAGGCTAGGGCTCGCTGGGCCTGGGGGTGGCGAGTCCGCGGCAGACTTGTCGAGGGAAGCCTGACGCGTTATCTGGTGTCGGCGATGTACCCCAGGCCGGGAGATAAGTAAGCATTCGAGGCGTGCCCACTGTCTGCACATAAAGGGGTGTGTGAGGTTGGGGAGCAAAGGTGCCTGGTGGAGGCGACCTGGCCGCTGATAAGGGAGAGCGAGGCACCCAGCTCGAGGGTGTGACTGTGTGCTGAGCCTCCAGGTCAGGGTGGATCCGCCGTTCCCAAAGAGGGGGGTACGGGACCAGTGGGCTTGAATCCGGAAGAGTCGGGAGCCACCCTGGGGCTTAATCCCCCACCAGAAATCGGCCTTTCTGGAAGCCTGGTAGGGACACCCTTGCAAAGGCCCCGCTGGTGCACATGGACTTGATCAGCCCTGTTGTTGCTGGAGCCGGGCCCGGCCCTTGCCCTTGCCCCCACGCCACCCCGCAGTCCCACTCGCACCGCTCGGAGGAGGGGGCACAGGTGGGTGGCAGCGAGGGGCCCCCAGCCCCTGTCCCATGTCCTTCCTTTCTTACCCATGCTGACCGGCCAGGGTGGGCACGGCCCGGCGCTCAGGCCTCACGCTCCGCCCAGCGCGACGGGCTTCCCGCGGTCGTCCCGTCTGTCTGCGCTCTTTGTGTCTGCGCCCCGCAGGCCCAGCGCGCGGACCTCGGGCTTCCCCCCGCGGTGCATGTGGCCACGGCCAGAGCGCCTGTGTGGCTGCCCAGGGACCCAGGGCCCCTTCCCCCTCTGCCGGCACCGCCCGTGTCCTGGTGGCTCTCATCCACCCCCCTCTGCCTGGTTTGCAGAAGCCCGTGTGCACGCCTCTCAAGCGAGCGTCCGCGCCGACCTTCGACAGTGACTACAGCCTGTCTGAGCTCCTGTCCCAGCTGGACTCGGGCACCTCCCAGACCCTCGACGGCCCGGAGGAGCTCAGCCGCAGCTGCTCCGAGTCCCGGCTGCCTTCGACCAGCAGCGGCAAGAGGCTCTCCGGGGTGTCTTCTGTCGACTCCGCCTTCTCCTCCAGAGGGTCCCTGTCCTTGTCGTTTGAGCGGGAGCCTTCAACGGGCGGTAAGCGAGGACCCCGTATCCTGGGAAGCAGCGCACGGAGTGAGGGGGCCGGGGGCACGCAGTGTGTGTAGGAGTCCGTGTGCCGCTGCAGGGGCCGGGCACCCTGCTTCCAGACCCAGTCCTTCCTTTCTGTGTCCGGTAACTGATGGGTTTGGGGCGTCAGTGCACAGTGAGCTCACTGAGCCCAAGTCCAGAGAGACGCGCTGGCCGAGGGGCGGGCGGAGCGGCTCTGTGGGGTGTCACTTAGAGTAGAGGGAATGGGCCGTCCACCGGGTTCTGCAGGAAGTCTCACCTGTGCCAACCCCAGGTGTAGGGTCTGAGCTCAGGTTTGCAGAACCCTGAGTTCTGTCGGGGGAGGCGGGCCGAGGGACCGAACCGCACTCCCTCGAGAGCTCTCTCTTGCAGAAGCCAGCCCTGTCCCCCCTTTTTCTGAAATCCCTTTACTTTCTTATTTGGGAGCCCCCCACTTATTTTAGGCACGCGTTATAATGGGCGAGTTGTCGTTAGTTCACACACTGGTCCCGTCCGATACTACCCGTTGGGATAGGGTCCTTCCCTGTTAGGTGATCCTGTGTATTTATCTTAATTTTGATGGGTCTTCCTTCAGAAGGGGATTTTTCCCTGCCCCTGACCCAAATGCTGGTCCCTGGGCGCAGGGGCTGGCTCCCCGCACCGGGAGGGTAAGACGCAGCCCTGTCCTGCCGTCAGGGTGCTGCAGCCGCACGAGGCCGGTACGGATGGTCACGCTCAGGGTGACGGGGGTGTGTGGGTAGCCGAGCGCCCGGGGGCCGTGGGGAGAGTGCGGAGCCCAGCAGGAGGGGAAGTCCTGTTTTTCCTGGTGGATCAGGGAATTCTCCCGGAAGGGAGGGCTTTTCCTGCATGCGGTGAGCCTCCTGGGATTTTAGAGTGGACTCTTTTGGGGCCGAAGAGGGCTTTCTGGGTTGAGGAAACGCCTGACAGAGACACCCTGGTGGGCAAGGCCCAGCTGTATAGCTTGACTGGGTGATGAGAGACAGAACCGGCAAGAGATTCCCTGTCTCTGGGGGAGAAACACGCCCTAGAACTCTCTCTGGGTCTGATACTCTCGGAAGATCCGTTCCGGGCTCGGCTCTGAAGCCCGTGTAAAGACACTAATCCAGGTTGGGCAGACTGGGTGGGTTGTATTTTCCTGAATTCCACCCTGTGCCCACCCCCTACCCCCCAACGCTGCCCCCCGCTCCCCGCAGGTCTCCTGGAGAGAGTTTCACGGAGGGACCGCTCCCCGCAGGTCTCCTGGAGAGAGTTTCACGGAGGGACAGGTTCTTGATCCATGTGCATCAGAACCCAGACACGGTAGTAGGACTGATCTTTCCATCATGAATAACGGTCCTTCTGAAATGGGAGGACTCAATGCTTGGAGGATTATTTTAGGAAACCTTGCGACGTCTCCAGGACGAGACGCTGCATTTGGAGGCTGGGGCGGGGAGCTGCAGGCGGCCGGGGAGGGGGGTCCTGACCTGGCAGCTGGAAGCTCTCCAGCAGACTGGGGGCGCCTGCCTGGCCTCTGCCTTTCTTCCCTTTTCTCATCTTCACGAAGGAAGCTTAGCGATCCCAGCCGCTTCTGAGCACACACGGGTTGAGATTTGCATCCTTATCTGATGACCCTGTGGGACCGTAGCATGACTTCCACTTTGCAAACGTGTCTCCCCGTTACATCTGAAACCTAATAAGACAGCACGGCTGGCTCTTGAGTGATTCCAGGCGCACGGCGACCCAGGGGCCACGTCGGGGCGCCAGCCAGGCCCTGGGAGCGGCCGGCAGCCTGAGCCTTGCCTCTCTCTCCCCGCAGATCTCAGCACGACCGACCTGCAGAAGCGGAAGCTCGTGGACGCCATCGTGAACGGGGACACCAGCAGACTGATGAAGATCCTGCAGCCGCAGGACGTGGACCTGGTGCTGGACGGTGGTGCCAGCCTGCTGCACCTGGCCGTGGAGGCCGGGCAGGAGGAGTGCGTCAAGTGGCTCCTGCTCAATAACGCCAACCCCAACCTGACCAACAGAAAGGGCTCCACCCCGCTCCACGTGGCCGTGGAGAAGAGGGTGCGCGGGGTTGTGGAGCTCCTGCTGGCCCGGAAGATCAGCGTCAACGCCGCAGACGAGGACCAGTGGACGGCGCTGCACTTCGCGGCCCAGAACGGCGACGAGTGCAGCACCCGGCTGCTGCTGGAGAAGAGCGCCTCCGTCAACGAGGTGGACTGCGAGGGCCGCACGCCCATGCACGTGGCCTGCCAGCACGGCCAGGAGAGCGTCGTGCGCATCCTGCTGCGCCGAGGTGTCGACGTCAGTCTGCCGGGGAAGGACGCCTGGGTGCCGCTGCACTACGCCGCCTGGCAGGGGCACCTGCCCATCGTCAAGCTGCTGGCCAAGCAGCCGGGCGTGAGCGTGAACGCGCAGACGCTGGACGGGAGGACGCCGCTGCACCTGGCCGCCCAGCGAGGCCACTACCGCGTGGCCCGCATCCTCATCGACCTGCACTCCGACGTCAACATGTGCAGCCTGCTGTCGCAGACGCCCCTGCACGTTGCCGCGGAGACGGGCCACACCAGCACCGCCCGGCTGCTCCTGCACCGGGGCGCCAGCAAGGAGGCGGCCACGGCGGAGGGTTGCACCGCCCTGCACCTGGCCTCCCGGCACGGGCACCTGGCCACCGTCAAGCTGCTCGTGGAGGAGAAGGCGGACGTGCTGGCCCGGGGGCCCCGCTGCCAGACGCCGCTGCACCTGGCCGCCGCTGCTGGGCACTCGGAGGTGGTGGAGGAGCTGGTCAGCGGCGACGTGCTCAACCTGTCCGACGTGCAGGGGCTCAGCGCGCTGCACCTGGCTGCCCAGGGCAGGCACGCCAAGACGGTGGAGACGCTACTGAAGCACGGTGCACTGGTCAACCTGCAGAGCCTCAAGTTCCAGGGTGGCCACAGCCCCGCTGCCACGCTCCTCCGGCGGAGCAAGACCTAGCCTGCTGCCCCCAGACGCCGGGGCCCCTGTGGGCTTCCTGTTCCAGTGCCGTGTTCCACTGTGGGGACGGAAGGACACTGTGCCGGTTGGCGCCGCTCACCGTGTCTGCGGCCTGGTGGAACATTGACCGAGCGGGCCAGCAAGCGGCAGGTGGCTGCTGACTCCGGGTTCGCGAGGAGTGCCACTCGGGCGTGTGCCTCTCCGAAAGTGGTCGGCTGGAACGCACTCGGCTGTCGACCCATCCGCCACTCAGCACGCCCGCCGTCAGACAGGCGATGGGTCGGAATCATTTCGCTGTGTTCCTCGCTCCTCGCGGGGGCCCTTGGGGGCCCGAGCCGTGGTCAGGAGCCGGGGCACGCTGTCCAGAGCCACGCCAACACCAGGGACGGCTCGGACGCCACCGTGTGCAGGAGCTGTGTCTTTCATCCTCAGACCCCGTGGCAGGCAGAAAAGCCTGTTTCAGAAAGTTTTAGTGGAATTCTTGCTGTATAGACAGACTGTCTGCAGTAGACGGACGTGGTACTGACTATTGCTTTAAATCTGTTAAAAACGTTCCCATCCTTGGGTTTTCTGGTCCGTGGAGAACGAGTGTAAAGGAATAAGGTTGGTTTCTAAAAGCGGGCCAACGGTCACGTGACCTGCTCTTGTGTATCCAACATGTCCGTCCCCGTGCCCACCTACCCTGACGGCGCGATTCGCTCTTGCTCATCGCTGGTCGCCCGACGTGTTCTTTGGGCTCTAGAGCGCCATTTTGGGTGTGGACCACCATCCGTGTCACCAGCTAGATGGGCCACCGTGCTTGCCGACGTTTGGTGAGGGGGCCGATCGTGTGGCGTTCTACTGTCTGGAGCTTCGTGGCTTGTCAGAGCCGCCGGACGAGCGCCTACACCATGTGGGAGCCTTGGTTTTGGGGCGTAACCCCTGGGGGCGGCCCCAGGATTACACAATGGTGCACTCTCGGATATGAAAGACTTGCTTCTAGCCCCCTTCTCGTTTCTTCCTTGGCTCCCGTGTCCCGCGTGTTGCCCCCCGAATGCTGTTCTTTGAATAGGTTGGCTGCGGGACGCGGCCCTCCCTGTGTGTGGACGTGCCCCGGTGTACAGTACAGAGATTGATGTTAATGTACCGTGTACGTTAACATGGATCTGTGCGCAGGATACTTCTTTTCTATGATAGGAAATATCCACTCTGCTTAGAACTGGCTATGTTTTAATACGCCTCGCGCTTTCACGATGGTATGCCACCCTTGTATGTGGGAAGTGCGGACAAGTTGTTCTGTCTGATGTCAATAAAACAAAGTGTTCTCATTTTTTGGTGTCAGTGAGACTACTTCCTCTTATAAAAGAGCGCAAATAATCTGATCTCTGAGAACCGGAGATGTCAGGGAATCCTGTGGTTGGAGGTGCCCTTCTAGAAGAGTAGTCGGGGGGCACTGAAATAGCCTATGACGGGAGGGGGTGGGGGAGGGGAGAAGGTGGTCCCAGGCCTCCTGCCTCCTCAGCTGGGCCCTTCCCCATGTGTGAACCTGCAGAGAGATGCTCTCACCTTGGTAGAGGAAGCTCCTCACACCAGTGTTTTGGTATCTTTTTAAGTGTTTACGATTCTTATTTTTATTTGTCAAACTTACATTTTGAAATAGTTTCAAGTTAAAGGAAAGTTAAGTATATAGAACTCTGGTGTACCTGATATACCTGGAATCCCCATTCATTTACATTTACCTCATTGGCCTGATCATTGTTCTTTCTCATCACCTGCTCACTTACCTGTGCACCTATTTATCCATCCATCCATCCATCCATCCTCCCATCCACCCATCCATCCACTCGCCCATCCACCCATCTGTTCACCTACCCATTTACCCGTACATCCATCCATTGACTTGCCCGTCCATCCGTCCATCCATCCATCCATCCATCCATCCATCCATCCATCCATCCATCCCTCCACCTGCCCATCCAACCATCTATCCAACCAACCATCCATCCATCCATCCATCCATCCATCCATCCATCCATCCATGTATGTGTCCATTCATCCATCTGAGTAGGTTGCTATGTGTGCCCCATCACCCCTAAATACTTTAATATGTATTTCCCCAAAACAAGGACTTTCTACTACATAGCCGCAGTGTACCCATCAAAATCAGGAAATTAACATTGATACAGCAAATCTTCCTTCCCCCTTTCTGGCTCAGGACCCCACCACACTTTGTTGTGCTGACTCCTGAGTCTTCAGTCCTCTGTCCCCCAGTCCTGTCTTCTCTTTTACAACTTTGCCTCTTTTGCGGGGTACAGTCATTTTGTAGAATGCCTCCATGTAGATTTGTCTTAATTTTCACCTTTTGCTTTTCTTAAGTATTTTGGCACAAACACCACCAATGTGATACGGATATAAAGCATAGCTTTCCCTTCTCCCTTTTTATATCAGTCTGCAGTCGCAATTCTTATGTAGTCAGTGAGCTCTACTCCATTGTCATTTAGTTCCATGTTCAAATTATCCCCAATTTGGCCAATTCCAGTGCCTTCATGCCAGCAATCATGTCCCTTTGATGTGTCCCTATCATTCTTTGAGCACTCCTCTCTTTCTGACACAAGGGGACTCGTCTTGTCCTTCCTCCACCCTAGCCTCAGATACTGTGAGCTCTCTGAGGAAAGTGATTTCTTTTCAAGAAGAATGGTATTTAGACACCAAGATCTGTGGCTGAGATGTGCTCAGTATTCCAGGGGGGTCATTCCCTCCAGGCTTCCACAGACAGACCTGGAAGAGATCAATGTAACTGACATGTATATCCACATACAGTTCTCTGTATCTTATTAGGAAGCATAGTTTCACATCAGTTTCACACAATGCCTTCAATTAAAAGCACCCTGGGGTTTCATCCAGTGTGTCCATATTTGTGTCTACTTCCTCTGATGGTGAGAAGGTTAGTCCCCATGTCTCGAACATAAGTGCACCTTTGCTCAGCCCCTATGTGTGACAAACCTTCCTGCCACGCTGGCTGCTGCCTCAGCCTATGTCCCTTCACATGGGCTGAGCCAGCCAGGGTTTGCTTAGCCTTGTGCTCGGTGGTGCACCAGCCAAGTTCCCCAGCCCTGCAGAATGAGGATTCCTTTTAAAAGCATTTTACATCAGGATAAAGACTTGTGAACCTTTTCTTACTAAGACTGCTGCTTGGCTCAACTTTTCTTTGCACTAGGTGCCCACCTCATTTCACTTCCTGTCTTGAGGTAGTAATAGTTTAACACTACATTTTTCCTTCTTCACTTCTCAGAAAGCTTGGGCATCTCCCCCTCTTTTCCCTCCGATCCCCATTCCATGCTTTTGTGCTTAGGAGCAACTTTTGGTTTGAGGACTGCATGAGCTTTTCTCTTAGACCCCTGCTCTTTGACTCTTTGTTCCTGGGAGGAAGCAAAAGTGAGTCTTATATTTCATGTGTTCTGCTGTTGCTCTAGGGCTGAGGGTCCCTTCGGACACCCCCAGCTCGTCCCTCCTGGGCCCTACCCCTGAGCAGCATCAGAGAAGCATACCAGCCTTTCTTCAGCAGCTCTGGGATGTGGAGATGGTAGGTTCTAGAAAAGAAGTGGTTCATCCCTGGCTGGAGCAAGTACAGAGCAACAGCTCATGCACCGGCATTTAAGTTCATAGACTCCCACTCACAGCAGCCTGGGGTGACATCAGAACCAGGAGAGGACATGGCACCAAACATCATCTTGTTACTGACCAGGATGTCCAGGTTGGGGACGACCTGGCAGGTAGTGGTAGCCAAGGTCTCAATCCCAGCCTCTGGTTCAGATCTGCCATGGTTCACACTCCACAGAGCTGGGCACGGAAGACCCAAGTCTGAGCACCACTTTCTTCCGATGCCCAACCCTGCTCACCTCCAGCCCAGTGAGAGATGCAGTCCCCTGGGCTCAGGTGCGTCATGACTTTACAGGCAGCACGTTTCCCTTCTAGATGTACACCTGAAGGCAGAGCGAGCTTGGCTACTCTGCTTCCTTAGCAAACAACTGGCTCACCACTTGACTGCCCTGCTCCCAGCTCTGATTAGCCAAGAGTCACCATCTTTATCCAGGTCATTGAACCTCAATCCAGTTCTCCAGGGACTCTGTTTGCCGGAGGCCATTCACAGTGCTGAGCTCTAGCTGCTTATTTCAAAAGCATGGGTGTGGTGGGCCGTGTGACTAAGGCCTCCTGTTGACACTGCAGCGGAAAGGGAGCAGGCGTGTGTGGAAGTTGATGTTCAGAGGAGAGAGAATCCCTGCCCCTAAGCTCACACTTTGGTGGCCGAGTTCTTGGAAGTAGAGACTCTTAACCTTGGGTGACTTTCCCTCCCCTCCCCTGCCCCCCTTCCCTCCCTGCCTCCCTTTATCATCAATCATTGCGTGGAGTGGTCCTGCGCTGGACACATGGGCCCTGCGCTGGATACTCCTGGGGGGAGAGCTCCAGGCCCCCTGCCGTGCCTGTGCCCTAACATCTGAGATCAGGCTGACCCAAGCATCCATAGCGATTATTACACGAGGAGAGGCACTGGATGGGCAGTCTCTTCCACATAATGGTGCTGATCACTGATTTAGGTGCACTGGCAAAGATGGTGTACTACCTCATGAAAGGCCAATGTCAGGAATGGCTGGATCCAGCCATTTTCCCAAACCCCAAGTTAAATATAATTCATAGATTCTTAGACACCCTTCCCCTGCCACCCTCGTGTTTTAACGGCTATGAGAGAGTTGATGGCATCTTATAAGTGAAATTGGCAGCATATTTTCTCCTTTGGAGGTGCTTAAGATAATGGTACATTTTACAGGTCATGGTATCTCAGGAGATTTGTAATATGGTGGCCCCTCTGCCTGGCTGTGCCCATCCCCAAAACTCATCGTGGCAGCCAGGGGAAGAGAATGTTCTGGTCAACCAGGCTGGGTCGGGCTGGTTGATCTCACCCCTGAACGTGGGGTTGGTAGTTTCCTAAAGGAAGATCGGGGTGTTCTTACTGGAAAAGTGGACCAGGGGTGGGGTGATGACAGTCACAGGTGTCCTCACATGGGGGACCCTCTGTGGCGAGCCCACAGAGCACCTGGCGCCTCCTGTGAGTGACTTGGAGTTGGGTAGACGGTTTGTCTTTGCATTGTCTCAGGAAAACAGAGTAGGCTCGCTGATCCAGAGCGCCCCCTCTCGGGACCCTGGCGAAGGGTCCCCCTTTTCATATGACAGCATCCGGGTCCAACCCTGCCACTTGGAACAGGGCCTGGAGGTCGCACCAAGCCACGGTCCCTCTGTGGCAACCACGAAGAAGGAGGTCTCCCTGCGGGTGACTTTCTTCCTCCTGGACCAGCCGTGCTGCTGGAAAAATGAGACCAGGGGAGGCGGCACCTGGAGGGGACTGAGTGGGGTCGGCGGGGCGGTGGCCCTTGGGCAGAGAGTGGACCACAGGGGTGGCTGTGGCCACGGTCTTTCCTGGGTGGCTGGGGGAAAGGCCAGCATGCCGTGAAAGCCCAGGCAGCTCCCCCGGACAGAATCCCCCTGCCTCTGCCTCTCCTGTGCCTCCCAGGAACAAAGCCAGGCAAGGAGGGCTGCCTGGCTTGGTCCTCAGGAGGGCTCAGAGCAGCGGAGACCCCCTTCCCCCCCCACCCCCCCCTGCCTGCAGGACAGTGGCAATGTAGTGGGGGGGGGGGAGATGAGGGAGAGGGGCTGATGCAGAGTCGTGGGGGGCAGTGTGGGCCCCATACTCTGGCTCCGTGAGCTGAGGGCATGGAGCTGGGAGCCGGGCGAGCTGGTCTTTCCAGGGTGGATGGAAGGGGCGGATGGAGGAGCAGAGCCCCTCCTTCTGAAGGAAGGATCTGGGGGGCGTCAATGCATGCCTCTCAAGAAAGGAGCTTGCAAACAGCAGATGTGTTTTCAAGACCAAACGGACACCTGCGTCCCCCCGGGGAAGCAAATCCCAGGCTTTTCTGGGCCGCCGCGGGCCGGGTGACACCGCGTGGAGGTGGCGTGAATCAGGCTGCTGGCTGTGTGGTCTGTGAACTCCTCCTTCTCGGGCCATGGAAAGAGAAGCCCAGAGCCTGGGGACGAGCATCTAGAAAACGTGGCACCCTCCGACGGAGTCATGTCAGGACCGCTGAGTCTGGCGAGAACATGGTCAGCCTTCGGGGTGAAGGCCGCAGCCCACGGAGGGCGAGAAGCATGGGGCGGAGGTGGGGGCCGCTGGCAGGCTTTCCCGGAGCAGTCAGACCAGGCCTCTCCCCGCCCTGCCCTGCACCGTGGCCGGCTGTCTCCCCGCCCCACTGCAAAGACTGGGCCGGCTTGATCTGGAGGTGCCTGGGCCCCATGACTCCGGCACGTGCGGAGTGGGACTGGGGAAGGGGCTCCGTGGAGGAGATCCGGTCGACGCCACATCTTTGAGGGTGAGGACCAGGCCAGCCCGCTCTCCAGCCCTCACCCCTGTCTCAGCACCCAGCTCCTCTGGGGGAGAGAGCTACAGCCCTGACAGGCAGAGTCCCACCCATCATCCCGGGGAGACCCTCCCCCGCCGGTCAGCACCCCCGGGCACACGGTTTGCAAGCATCAGTTACGAACTCGTGTCTGGAAAGTAAGCGGGGAGCCCACTAGACACAGGGAACACCCCTCACAGGGGGACAGAGACTGCGCCCCAACCCAACGGCAAGCGGGGAGCAATGAGAAAGTGGGGACAAAGGATCTGGAGAAAAGTTTCTATAATCTACAATTCTTTCAGAGAGAAAACAGGACATTTTAAATAAATGGAAAGCAGAACAGGTGTGTCTGTGTGTGCATGTGTGTGTGTAAACATTTAGAGAATAGAAATTGAGAAATTTGTAAATGTGATGAGAGAAATAAAACTCTTTTTTTAAAGATTGTTTATTTATTTGTCAGAGAGAGAGAGAGAGAGATTGGCACAAGTAGGCAGAGTGGCAGGCAGAGGGAGAGGGAGACATAGGCTCCCTGCTGAGCAAGGAGCCCAACGTGGGGCTCGATCCCAGGACTCTGGGATCATGACCTGAGCCAAAGGCTGTTGCTTAACTGACTGAGCCACCCAGGCACCCCAAGAAATAAAACTCTTAAAAGAAAGATGGTCAGACCATTCCAGGTGGCCTGACAACCCCATGACAGGAGTCCCAGCAACTCCTGGGGAGAAGGAGGCATCGCCGAGCTGAAGGACAGGGGCCTGCGGTGGAAGCGGCAGCAGGTGTGTGGACCGCAGTGGCCCGGAACAGCCGGATGGGGCTCAGAGGCCGTCCCGAGAGCCCCCGGGGCTGGGGGGAGCAACCCACAGCCTCAGACTTTGAGACAGCAAGGGAGAAGCCAGAGGACAGACAGCAGAGCTGTGGACATTCTGAGGAAAGTGCTCTAATGTTCTCCTTAAATCTCCGCGTCCGGCCCACACTCCCATCTCCCTGTGCTACTCTCGCACCGGCAGCCACCACGCAGGAGCCGAACCTTCTCGCTGCTGCTGAGCGGAGCTGACTCCGCCACGAGGAGCCTGCGTCCCATCGGTAGTGAGCCCGTCCACCGGCATGTTTCTCTCGGTCGCTGTGTGTTTCATTTCTGAAAGTTCTACTTCACTCCTTCCAGATTAGCCTTGCTTTTCTCAGCAGAGTCTTGTGTTCAATTCTGTGTTTTACATCTATAATAACTGTAAACGTGTTTGCTTGAAGCTGTTATCTGAGCATCTTACTACCTGAGAGTCTCAGGAATCTCATTTCTCTCTTTGTCGGGTCTGCTGGCAAATCGTTTTCCTTGCGCATCATAATTTTGGATTGCGAGCTCATGTTCATTGGGGCAATGCCCGTGGGAATCTGCTGTGCCTGGCTGAGGATTTGTGGTGGTCAGACTTGGGGTTGCCCTTCCAGCCTGTGATCACCCCATGCTGATTTCAGGGCTGGGAAGGGGCCGACACTACCAATTCTCAAGGGCCATGTTGTTTTTTTTCCCTCATCCACAGCACAGGCTGAGATGTGTATGTTTTGGGTGTTCTCCCTTTGCTGGTAGGTGGACATGGTCCCTTGGGGGCCCTTCAAGGGTATCACGCAAGCCTCCTAGTGCAGAGACGGAGCTGGACTGTATGTCTCTCATCTCTTTTGGCCACTGGAGATTCCGCTCCTTTATTTTAGCTGGTCGTTTAAGAGGAGTCCCACATTTTATCCGACCTTCCTAGCTGTGTGGTAGGAAAGTTCTCATTTGAGCCCATACAGGCAAGGGGCAGGTCTCATCATACTGACCATCACAGGGATGTAGAAACAGTGTAAGTGGTGGCATGACTCACTGGGTGGCTATGGGTGTGGGCAGGGTTGTTGTGAACAAGCTAAATCTTTGTCTTCCATAGTTGGAAATTAATACCTAAAATATCAAACAGAAGAAACAAACCAATGGTGGGGTAAGCGTGTGATGGGCAAGTGCTAGAAGAAAGGGTGGCAGGATTTGACCCAGGCCACCTGCATGGGAGAGTCGGCCCAGGGTGGGCCAGCCGTGGGGCTTCTCCCTGTGGGGTCCTGAAGAACCAGGGTCAAGGGGATCTGCTTTCACTTCTTAGGGCAGTGGCCATGGCTTTCACCATCCACACAACTAACTTTCTTCCGCATCTCCCAGTGCCAGCGACTGGGGCAGGTGTGGAGAGTTTCAGGGCTCTCACGCAGGAAAAGAGAGAGTGCATATCAGTGATGTCCCCGTTGATGTGCATCCCAGTTGACCCCAAGACCTGCCCCGTTGATTTAGGCCTGGTCACCTGGCTTTGTAATTAATGCATGGTGGCTTTCCCTCTCCGTGACAATAGACCTCAAAGGCTCACGCTGGCTTCTTGGGAAGGCAGCATGACCGGAAACTTTCCTTCTCATCCCTTTATCCCCGAGTGGGAATCACAGATGTTTACTTGGCTCTGAGTAACTGGGTGGGGCTTCCCTTCAGAGCTTGTTCCTCCTGCGCTCCTCCTCCACCCAGACTCTGGATTAGCCTCCCAAGGAAGCAAAGGCCTTTGCCTCGGACCGTGGGATCCTGCTCTCAGGCCCCAACCAGGGCGAACCCAGCTACTTCACGTGGCCTTGGAGGGAGGTGAAAGGCCATGGGGCCCCACCTTTGCCAACACCACCTGTGGCCCGCCTGGTGGGTGTTAGCCCCATTTACTGAGGTGAGTAAAACACACCTTCCATCGCCTTGCACGGGGAACTTTATCATGATGGCAGCCACCACGAAGAGAGAGAGAGAGAGAGAGAGAGGGCATACAGTGCTGGGTTAGGACACCTCAGTCCCAGTCCTGGCCCTGCCCGTCCTGACCCGGTGTCCTTAGTCAAGACATGATGCCTGAAAACAGAGCAGATCGAAAGTTTTCTGAATGGGGAAGCACCACGGGTAGTGTGTACCTCCAAAGAATTGCAAATAGGGAGTCAAATAAGTTCACGTACACTGTGCTCATGACACCAAAGGGGGAGACAACCAAACACCATCAGTGGATGACTGGATAGACGAATGTGCTCCAGCCAGTCGCTGGCATGTTGTCAGCTATAAAAAGAGCGGAGTCCTGATGAAAGGTCACATATCATATGACTCGACGTCGATGAGATGTCCAGAACGGGCAGACCTGTGGGACAGACAGGTGGTCGGCAGGCGCCGGAGGGCGGGGAATGAGGAGAAATGGCTGGATGGGTCAAGGGGGTCATGTTGGAGGACGCAGAAGCTAAACGGAGCCGTGGTTGCACAATGTTGCAAACGTGCTGCCCCCGATTTTCGCTTGGGAATGGCTTCCTGTATGTCATGAGCATTTCACCTCAATAAACTAAACAAATGTATGTTGGCTCCTCAACGGAAGCAAGTCCGAGGACAGCCGGAACCCAGAGGAGCAGAAGCCAGTGGCCATGGCTCACATCCCTCTTACAGACAAGGTGGGTGGTGAAGAGGCTCACCAGGAACTGAGCCTGGGTGCTCCCATTTCTTGCATTGACTCTCTGATTATTTTATGATTTGCCCAGTTGCTTTTATAGGTGTGTTAAAGTCCTGGAACCCAGCTGTGCAGGAGGAAGAAGCCAGACTAAAGCGTTCACTTATTCGCCCATTTCCTCTGTTCTCAGGTCCATGTTTATCACATAGGACCGCATTCCCACCAAGCACCATGGGTCATTTCCTCTCCTCTTGTTTACAAAGAGCCCACCGCCTTCCCCAGCCCTCTGTTCACCTTCTGAAGGACGGTGGGTGATGGAGAGAGCCAGCCTCGGGGAGAGCGAAGGGGGAAGCCCAGAGACCCCCAACCTGGGGCGTGAGTCTTCGTGTGGCCGCTGGGTGATGGTCCTGGAGGCCAGCACGCTGAGGGGTGTCAGGGCCAGGCCGCTGGGACTCACCTGGATGCTGGTGGGAAATGGACTTCATGGAGACACAGGGAGCATCCTGGGGTCACCCCCAGAGTGAATTCTGGACCTTTTTGGAGCGAGCTGTTAATAAGGTGTGAGTCTCCCAGCCCTTTCTGGACTCTCCCCTGCAGCTCAATAAACTCTTGGGGCCCTGCTTCTCTGGGCTGGAGAGATGGACTCCCACCAAGGTGGCTGCTCGGCTCTCCCTGCCCCCACCCTGTGCTCTTGCCGCCTCCTCCCTGCCTGCAAGCTCCCTCCCCAGGCAAACTCCAAGATGGGACCTCTGTCTTGGTGGGAAAGGGCAGCTCAGGCAGTGGGCCCCAAACCACACCTCTTGTGGGAGTGCTTTTAAATCAGCAAAACAAAAATGTTTCCAAGAAGGCGGAGGAGATTAGCGCAAAGCCCTGGGGGATGTGAAGCGCCTTGTAGCTGGAAAGGGCTTGGTCATCATCAGCAGTGACAGTCATGGTCACCACACTCTGGCCATGGCGGTGTTGAGGATGGAGAGGTGGGTCCGGCATGTTCATTGGGCAGGGGTCTTCCAGGTCATTTGGCCAAAATCTGACCCTTTCAGCAGGCTGAAAGGTCATCCCTGGCCAAGCCGGGGAGCTGGGTGTCTGAGGCTTGTCACCAACACTGCCAAGAGCTTCCTTCCTCCTGGTCGTGGGGGAAGGAGCTCAGCTGGCCTGACGCTCACCGTTTGTCAGGGTTTCCTAGAGAAATATCACAAGAGGAGATGGATGTATAAATATCAAGAGGTTTATTTTAAGGAATCAGCTCACACAATTATGGTGGCTGGCATGTCCCAAAGCTGCAGGGTGAGCCAGCAGGCTGGAGACCCAAGAAAGAGCCAATGTCACGGTCTGAGTCGGAAGGTCATCTGCTGGCAGCATGCCCTCTGCTTCAGGGGAAGTCAGTTTTCGTTCTGTTAAGTCCTTCGACTGACTGGATGAGGCCCACCTACATTACAGAGGACAATCTGATTCCCAAGTCCATAGATTTAAAAGTTAATCTCATCCTAAAGTGCCCTCATAGTAACATCCAGAATAACGTTTGACCAAATGTTTGGGCATTCTGGCCCAGCCAAACTGACACATAAAATTAATGGTCACATTCCCCTGACCCTTGCAAGCGGCCCTGGCGCTGAGGGTGACCCGGGATTGCTAAATATTCAACCCAGGCTCCTACTGGGCTCCCCCACCACTGGATGGTGTCACTGTCCTCGCTTGGCATCCAGGTGAGCTCAGGGGACCGAGGGGACTGGTCTCCCCAGGGACACGGTGCGGCCTGGGGGCCCCACTCGGTGCTGGGCCGCGCTTCCCCTCTAGAAAGGAGCATCGGGAGGGGGTGGTTAAGTGATAACCACGCAGCTGCTGGGAGGAAAGTCATCAGAACCGCTTCTACTTATCCGGGCACATTTTTCCCTCATTTATCAAAGCTGGCGGTGGCCTGTTGGGACCTGCCCCAGCAAGGCCTTCCTGGCTCGGGCCGGCCTCAACCTTCCGGCAGCCTCCCCGCTGTCCTCACGGCCAGCCTCCCTGCACTGTCCTCCAGGGGAAGGGCTTCCTCGGGGCCCACCTCCCCTTGGAGGGAAGCTTCTGAGTTTCTGCTGGAGTCTGGGCATCACTGCCGGGGGCCAGGTTGCCCTGACCTTGTTCCGTAAAACAGAAGCTGATGCCGCTCTCCCCCGGGGAGTGAGGAGGGGGTGGGCCTCCTGTCTGCCACACCGAGGAGCGTGTCGCCCCTCAGGGACCGGGTGCGGCGGTGGGAGTCTTGGCCTTGGCGGCTCACGCACGGCGAGAGCTGTGGTCAGGGGCATGAGGTCTGGTGTGGGGGAGACCTGGGGCTGACTCCCAGGCACCTGCAGGGCCGGCACACAGGACCCCTGAGGGCCGTCCACGGTGAGGGTTAGTCTCCTCCGCCTCCCTTTCCCCCACCCCTGCCTTTTCTTCCCCACTTCTACTGCGGGCGCCTGTGTCCTCTAGCCGCCGGGGCTAGGACCGCTGCAGTCTCCCTCAGCCTCGCCCTCCTGCCTCTCTGATGCTTAGCTTTTAGAACTAGCCCTCTGCTTTCCACCAGGCCTCAGCCCGCAGTCTAGAGCAGTTCTGGGGACACCACCAGGGAGCGTCACGTCCTCCAGTGGGTGAGCGAGACCTCAGCAGGCTCCAGGCGCCGTGCCCCAGCTGGACTTCCAGCCTCCAGCCCCTGGGGAGGAGGCACACCTGCTCCTGGGAAGTATCTTCCTCTTTGCCCACCCCCCACCACCTTGGTTCTTGCATTTCCCTCCTGGGGCACCCTTCCTGCCTCTCTGCCACGAAGAAGCAGGCCTGCCTGCCCCTCAAGCCACCTGCCCTCTCCCCAAGAAAGGGCCCAGCGCCTCCGTCCCGGCACAGGACGGCCCCCTTCTCCTAGATTAGCAGCCTCTGCCCGGGCTTCACTGTGGTGTGGAATTCGCTTCAGCTTCATTCTGGTTATGGGGCAGGAAGGAGGGGGAGGGAAGGAGGGAGAAAGTCAGGGCCCCAGGCCAACCACAAGGCCCTTTCATTCCACTCGTTTTAGGGGATGAATGTTACTCCATCATCACAGCGGGTCAGCCTGGCTCTCAGCTCTGCCCTCAGGCACGTGCCCCTCAGCATCCAGGGAGGGGAGCGATTTCCCTGGGGAGGGGAGCAGCCTGGCTCAGGGCGGCTCGGAGATGGGGAAGTGGGAGGGAGCCCACAGAGGCCCGAGACCCAGCGCTGGCCCAGCGGCCCCTGGTTGTGAGACCCCCGTCCTCCATGATGCCTCTGACTCGCCCAGTTCAACGTGGGATTTTAGGGAAACTGCAAAAGCAATTCTGAGCTCCGGAACCCTCCAGAAAGGAGACCAGCCTGCATCACGAGGTAGAGGGGTTGGGTGGAAACAGATCCAGACTGCTGTGAGCCACTGCCGGGATGCTGGACGTTCGTCCACGGAGGGAAGTGCCCCAAAGGGGCAGGTTTGCTGGCGTCTCCCCAACATCAAGGCTTGGCACGTCCTGGGCTGTGTCCCGCTGGGGGGCACAGCTTCACCTTCTCCCGCCGGAACAGCGCCGGACTGACCTGCATGAGAAACGCGGATGGGGGTGTGGGGAGCGAGCCTGGGGGGGACCTGGTGCCCCCACTGTAGAGCTGGTAAGACTAAGGCCGGGGGGGGTGCTGGAGCCCGAGGTCGGGAGCTGGGGGCGGAGCTCAGTCCACCTGCCCCCTGCCCCCGTCGCTCTCAGATGGCCCCGTCCAGCGTGTGGACACCGGCTTGTCTCGTGTAGCCCCCGGGAATGTGTGAGCGGCCGGTGGCCAGACACAGCCGGTCCCTACAAAGGCAGGCCTGTCCCCATGCCTCACGGGCTCATTAAACTCCTTGCAGGCTTAGCAAATAAAAACAGGACGAGAAAGAATACAGGGTGCCCAATTCCACCCGAATTTCCGATAAACAATGAATCATTTTTTAAAGTATGTTCCAAATATTGCATAAGGCAATATGAAAAAGTTATGCATAATATAGTTTATTGATTTTTATTAAAACTTCAAACTCCTTTTTACTAACAGTATGTGTGAAATTGGTACTGAAAATGATGCATAATTTTAAACATAAGTATATCTCAAATTTTGCATGGGACTTACAAAAGTTTATAAATAGTTTATGAATATTTATAATTTATACTTGTATTTTAGTATTTATAGATGCTTATGCTAAAACTTTTTTCTCTGAAATTCACGTTTAACTGGCTGCCTTGTATTGTACCTGGCAATCTTGTTACACACCATGTTCTTAACGATGCCTAGTAATTTGAAAAGTATGAACCTTTGTTTTTAAATGCTCCAGAATCTGGATTTCTCCCAAGTAAGTTCATTCTATAGGCTTTGCCATAACCCGCACCTTCCATGACTCTGTTACCAAAGAGGTCACATTACCTACATGACACAGAGTACATTCTTTGTTATTTGCAAGAGTGGACATAAAATGAACGGATCAGGATTCTCTTCGCAATGTTAAGTCCCGGGTAGCCTGGCGGGGGGGGAGGGGTCAGTCAGTTAAGCGTCTGCCTTCGGCTCAGGTCACGGTACTGGGGTCTTGGGTTCGAGTCCGTGTCAGGCTCCCTGCTCCGAGGGGAATCTGCTTCTCCTTCTGCCTCTGCACCCCCCAGCTTGCACTCTGTCTCTCCCTCTCAAATAAATAAATACGTAAAATCCTTAAAAAAGATGCTAAGTCCCTTAGTGGCTAGTTCTTGTGCTGGCCACCACAGGCCGAGGACTGGGGGTGCTCCCCGCGTGACGGGGTACAGGGAGACACGGCCCCGGTGCGCAGAGGCCCCAGCTCCGCCGTGAGCACCAGGAACGCTGGGACAGGGGCCCTGGGGCCAAGCCCGGCCACCTGGCCGACGGGCCGAGAGAGGCCAGGAGGGGTTAGGATGGGGCAGAGCACACTAGGGCGTCGGGGGGACTCCACGGGTTCTGGGTGCACGTGTGAAGGACGCGGGTCCCCGGTGAGCGCTCGCCTCCCGTTAGCCACGGGTCAGGGGCGTCTGCTTCGGGCCCTGCGGGGACTGGGGTCTCTTCCTTCCTGTGAGCACAATTTGGCTCCTGGGGTTAAGTGAGGACACAGCCAGGATGGTCCCTAAGAAGCTCAAGGGCTCCAGGCATCCTTCCGTCTCGTGCCTCTGGGCCTGCCCCCCCACAGGGACCTAAGTGAGGGAGCTGGACTCTCACTCCCAGGCCTGAGGCCCCCACAAGTCCTTCAGCAGCCTCTTTGCCCGAGAAGGTCCCCTCCCCCTGGCCTGTCCCCAGCCCCTCCGCCGGTCACCATCCCGGACCTCCAGCCCAGCCCCGGGGGTCCGGCAGCCTGGCTCCTGCGCCCGTCCCCCTCCTGGTACGTCCTGCCCGGCCCGCAGCCCCGCCCGCCTTCCTCCGGGACCGGCCCGGCCACTTTCTCCAGGAAGCCTCCCCACCCCGCACCCAGGTATGTCCTGTCCCCACCTTGGACCCTGTAGGAGGATGCCCTTCGTCACCTGATCATTCTTTCCCACATGTCCGAAGGATCCAGCGAGGGCGTCTTCCGGGACTTCTCCCCCCCAGAGCACCAAAGGACCCCACAAAGGGGGCACCTCCCATCGGGAGACAAGTCTTTTTCCTTCCGGCTGGGGTCACGCAGCTGGATATACGAAGTGGCGGGGGCTTGGGGGTGGCCCAGGGCGGGCGCCGGGCGGGAGCTGGGACAAGGGACTTTCACGCAGGTTGCTCTGAGTAGGCGTGGGGATAATAAACTTTCACGCTCACCGAGAAGTGGGAAGGAAGGTGGCACGAGTGCGTGTGTGCGCACGTGGGTGTGTGGGGCTTCCTGAAATTCTAACCCCCGGAACCCAGAGCACGCCCGACTTATTTGGAATTGACTTTTTACCCGGCGTGGTGCATTGTCTACATTGGACGTGGAGTGTGGGCCGGACTGGCCACTACCTTTCCACCTTCCCGTGATGCGCCCGGTGCAGGAGCAAGCCCAGCTCCCTGCACGTGCTCGGGACGGACCCGCAGGACGTGGCTGAGTGGAAGGCGTGTGGGGCAGATTCTGAGCTGCCCCTGTGGCTTCTGGCCCCTGGGGCACACACGCCCCTTCTCCAGGTCGGTCAACAGCAGACTAAGTTTGGGGCTGCTGTGTGGGGCTTTGCAGGTGTATTTAAGGTCCCGAATCAGTGGACCCTACGACGAGGAGATAACCCAGGCGGCCTGTCGTAATCACGCGAGTCCTCTGGGTCTGGGCCCAGGGCTCAGAGGAAGAGAAGTCAGAGACTTGAAGCGGGAGAAGGATCAACACAAGGGGGTGTTCTGACTGCTGGCAGTGAGGATGGAGGGGCCCGGGGGCACGGGATGCGGGTGGCTGCCAGGAGCCGAGAGAGGCCCTCAGTGCGGCCAGCGAGGACACGGGGACCTCAGTCCTGCGACCCCGGCTCTGGGTGAGCTCGGAGGTGGATTCTGCTCCGGAGCTGGCCGATGACGGCCGGGCCCGGCTGTTGCCAAACTACACCCCGCGTGGCCGGGGCGGGGCAGAGGAGCCACACTGGGCGGCAGAGCTGGGTGCGAGGAAGCAAGTGCCGTCCTGAGCTGCTGGTCTGTGTTGGTCCGTGCTGGTCGGTCACACAGCGAGGGAAGGTCTCCGATCTCCGCGTCTTTTGGAAGCAAATAGAACAGCAGCTGAAAACTCAGGACACAAACATGTTCACCATCCACTCCTTAGCCCTCGTTTGCTTCATGATAATAAATAGTATTTATTTAGCACCAGATTCCAGACCTACGTTATCTCTAACCTGTCCGCATCCCTGGACTTTAGTGTTGTTCTGGTTTACGCACCATCAGAGGGGGATGTGTTTGACTCCCGACCACACAGCCGGCTCCGAGGACCCGTTCAAACGTTCAAACACAGGAGTGCAGTCTGCAAAACCCCCACGGTTGTCCCACGCCCTCCTGCCTCCAGGACCTCCTGATCCTTTTCAAAACCATTGCTGCTTGCTCCAGAGAAGATATAAACACGGCCCATAAGCACACGAGATGCTGAGTGTCGTTAGTCGTAAGGGGACATGCAAGTCAAAACCACAAGGAGGTATCACCGTGCACACAAGGAGGTATCACCGTGCACCTGTCAGAGCGGCTAGGACACCAGCAGGGGAGAGGAAGGGGGACTCGGATACCGCTGGTGGGGGGGCAGGCAACAGGCGCACCGCTTTGGAAAACCGCAGGGCGGTTCTGGACACAGTAACTACTGCTCCACCCCAAGGGATCCACCCCTGGGCACACACCCAAAAGAAATGAAAATCGAGGTCCACGCAACACCGTCCAGGAACATCCGCAGTAACAGCTTTATTCATAACAGGCAAGAAGTGAGAGCAGCCCGAATGTCCGTCAACTAAGTGGAATATTATTTGGCCACAAAAAAGGACCGGAGTCCTGACACACGCTACAACGTGCATGAACTTTGCAAACATGATGTGAAGTGGAAGAAGCAATCCTAGGACACCTTGATCTTGGACCCTCAGCCGACAGACTGGGGGAGAGCAGAGTCTGCTGCGTGAGCTCCCAGCCCGTGGGGGTTTGCAGAGAAGAAGTGGCTTTCAGGGTCTGGAAGACTTCAACGGCCTCGTCTGCACTCGTGAGGCTCTGCCAGAGGGGACGGGCTCCCAGGGGCGCAGGCTTCCTCTCCGGCCGGGGGTAGAGCCTGGTTTCCTACCCTAGGTCTTGAAGGGTAGGGACCTTTAGGGACCTTACTGGTACGCAGC
Organism: Ailurus styani; assembly: GCA_002007465.1. NCBI lineage: Eukaryota > Metazoa > Chordata > Mammalia > Carnivora > Ailuridae > Ailurus > Ailurus styani. Next base: position 970,430 of record LNAC01000385.1, read on the forward strand.
AGGGAGATGGAGGCCTCCAGGCTTCGGCCAGTTACCTTTCTCAGCTTCTGAGTCCCCGCTAGAAACCCAGCCAGTCAGAGCGGGGCTGGTAGGGCTCCTGCCAGGTCAGCCTGGAGTGTCCCTACTCAGAGCCCCGACTGAGAGTCTGGGAGGCCGAAGCGGTAAGGAGGAAAGGCGGGAGCCAGCCGGGGGGAGGGCAGGGTGATCAGCGGGAGGAGGGAGAGCCAGAAGGAAGAGAACCGGCTGTGGGAACAAGTTCTCTTAGACGATACATATGTTACGGTTCTGGAGGTCGGTCTGAACTGGGTCTCACTGGGCCAAGATCAAGGCATCAGAGGAGCGGGTTTCCTCCTGGAGGCTACGGGGCAGGATCCTTTCCCTGCCTTTTCCGGCTTCTACGAGGCCCCTCTTGCGTGCTCCCAGCGAGCGATACCATCCCTAGAACCGGTTCTGTCTCCGTCTCGTCCCGCTCGTGAAGACCCCGTGACGACACCAACCCCACTGAATAATCCAGGGCCATTTCCCCAGCTCACGGTCCTCCACCGAACCATCTGCAAAGCCCCCGTTGCCATAAAGAATAACCCACAGAGGCTCCGGGGATTTGGAAGTCGTCATCCGCCGTTTAGGGCTGGGCGTGCAAGTGGGGGAATGTTATTCTGCCGGCACCGGACAGCAGAGACATTGCACTTGGAGGAGCCTTGAGAAACGTATGTTGAATCAAAGAAGTGATTGCATGAAGCCAGGTCTGCACTCCACTGTCTGGGACGGGAACCAGGAGCAGCTGGGTACTGGGGGGGGGTAGCAGGAATAAAGCATTCATGAGCATCTCTGCCCCCCGCCCCGCCCCCCCGCCCACCTGCTGCACCTGCTGTGTTGTCCGGAGGTTAGCGGGGGGAGGGGCCTGAAGCAGAACCTGTGCTCCACGGACCCTGCTGCCTTGATCCTATTGGAGGGGGGTGGGGGTTGAGACTGGGTACAGGCTTCCCCCTAAGCCCCTCCCTGCACGTCTTGGGGTGCTGAGCCTGCACTCTGCCTCGGCCCCCAGGGGCTCCCGGCCACTTTGCTTGGTGCACTCAGGAGCCAGAGAAAAAGACCTAGGGCAGACCAGGAAGGTGGCCCTCAGGGAAAGAATTAGTGTCTGGACTACAGAGGGTGAATGATAACAATCAAGCCACTAAACAGAGGTCAGGGGAATCTGCCTCCCACTCCGGTGGGCCCCCAGGACTGAACCTTGAACCCCACTAAAACCTCTGTCTCCACCGCAGTTTTCCTGGTCTCCACGGCAACCAAGAAGCCTCTCCCTAGCAACAGGTTGTGGCTGGAACCAGCTGGGACCTTAAGGAAATCTCCAGGAGCAAAGTTTTCTGTTCTACCACCATGGTAGGAAGGTGGCCGGCCAGATCTCAGCCCAATTCTGCCCAGGATGAGCGAGAGCAGAGAGCAGGCCTCCTAGCTTTGCCCATCAGCAGGATGGCTCCGATCAGTGTCATGGTTAGGTTGCTTCGGGCTGTAAATAATAGAATTCCTCTCAGAGGCTGAAGCCATAGTTTTAATTGTCTCAGAGAGTGTGGAAGGAGTGTTAAGTCGGTGAGATTTTCTTGGCTTTCCTCACAACAGCAAGATGGCTGCAGGGGCTCCAGGCATCACATCCTTCAGGACAACATCCACTGCAGAAGAAGGAGTGGGCAGCCAAGGGGCTTCTCTTCTCACAGCTTTGTTACCTTTTCTAGAAGGTAACCTTCGCTTTCCTGCTCACTGGCATCTAGTCAAAGAGCCTCTGCTGAAGGTTCGAGAACTTTAAAGAAACAGACGCAGGATTGGGGGCTTCCTGGAACCTCCAGTCTCTGCAGCGAACGTCCCGTGCCCCCCCCCACCCACCATATGCACAGACTCACACTCTTGTGCACACACCCACATATTCACTCTCTCTCTCACATGTACCCTCTCCCCTTCTTCCCTTCTTCCTCTTCCCCCCTCCTGCTCCCCCTCACCTCTTCCTCCCCTGTCGCAGGTACCCAACCCTCTCTCCACTCCCCCATCTCACAGACACCAGCAGCAGCCCAGGAACCAGCTCAGCAGAGGAGACAGAATGATCTGTCTGCTCCGAGGGGGTGGTCACTGTGGGGTAGGAAGGGGAGGGGGCAGGAAACATAGACATTGGCTGGGAAAAAATTAGCAGAGAATAAACAAGAAACTAAAAGAGCCCTCTAAGTCCAGGAGCCAGAGATATGGACTGTTGGCAGTTTAGTGTATTTCTGTCCAGTTTTCTCCCCCTTGAGTATCACTCAGTGTCCCTCTAGCAAATCACAAGTGTCACCGCGAGGGGTGCAGGGCCTGCAGGAGCTGGACTGGAGCTCTCCCTGTGGAGGGTCCTGGAGGGGACGCCCGAGTGGCCAGGGGGCTTCTGGCCATCCACACAGTCAGGTGCAGGTTTGCGTCTGTCCTGGGTGACCCTGACCGCCCTGTGACTGTGAGGCCCTACGAGGTGGCCTTGGAAAGGCGCAAGCAGACAGAACTGGGTGGGGGGTGGGGGGATTATGGCTCCTTCCCCCCAACGCGAGGGTTAATCATTCACGGGCCCCTGGGACCCGGATGCCAAAGTCCGCTCGTCCCCGCCCCCAAGCCCACACAAGCCGCCCTTTGGGACTCCGGAGCCAAGGAGGAGGGAGCAATTGTCACTGTAATCATTGAAATATTTCCTATGAAGTGAACTTTGGTTGGAAAAAGTTAGAAACTACAGAAAAGTATAAACAAGGAAATGAAAATGACCTGCAAGTCCACTAACTGGAGAGAAGGGCTATTGACATTCCATGTGTTTCTGTCCAGGGTCCCAACCAGGAAATCTGAAGACCATCTCCGTGTTTGACACCTGCTCTGTTTCACAGGGGAGGGGTCGGCTGCCCGGCAGCCGAAGAGCCAGGGTAAGCAGTGGCTTTAAGATTGCCAGATAAAATTTAGGACATCTAGGTGTATGTGAATTCTAGAGAAACTACAAATAATATTTTAGTATGAGTGTATGCTGTTCAATATTTATCTTTAAACTCAAGTTCAAGTTTAACAGGGCATCCTTTGCCCCCCATAAATCTGGCCTCCCAGAGATCAGCATCCCCGGGGACACACACACACGCATGCACACACATAGAACACACACACAGCGCACACATGTAGAGAACACACATACACATGCACACACATGAGTACACACGTGCACACACAGAGCACACAGGTGTGAGCACACATGCGTGCATGTGCACATGTAGAGCTCACACATGCGAGCACATGTATGTGTGAACACGCACAGAGCACACATGTATGTGTGCACATGTAGAGCTCACACATGCGAGCACATGCACACATGCACATGTGCACACACGGAGCATACATGTGAGCACACGTGCACATGTAGAGCACACACGTGTACACAAGCACACAGAGCACACGCATGAGAGCACACGTGCACACACACAGAACACACAGGTGTGAGCACACGTGCACGCGTGTGCACATGTAGAGCACACCCATGCACACGTGTGCATGCACCCAGACATCCCTCTGGAGTGCTCCCTCTGCGGGTCCTGGCAGGGTATTGTCAGGGCACACAGAACCAGATCAAGGCTCGGTCTGGTGCTTTTTGGGCAAGGACGGCCCTGCACGGGGAACGGCCCTGCGCCGCCCTGTACAGATAGATGCTGGGCAGAGACCGCCACGGGGCCCGAGTCATGCGTCTACCAGTCCCATGTGCCAAGGATTGCTGGAACCCCTGGAAGCTGGAGGAAGCAAGGAAGGGTCCCCCCTGGAGCCTTCAGAGAGACCAGGACCCTGCAGGCGCCCAGATTCTACATCCCTGTGTGCAGAGCTGTGAGAGAATAAATGTCTGTGGTTTTCAGCCCCCAGCTGCCTCATTAGCAGCCCCAGCACGCTCACCGGGGGGATGAATCCGCCAAGTGCGGGGAAAGAAAGAATCCCTTCAAATACCGCCGGGACAAGGACTCACGTTGGACCCGACAATCTGGTCCAGTTTATTAAACAGTTCTGTGTCCATCAACATTCTGAGAGTATCTTCACGACTCAAAAGGTTTGCTTGCTAAGAGCCTGTCTTGCAAAATAAAGAACCTCTTTGGAGATCAAATTTAGACCCTTATTTTATCTATACGGTCACTGGTTTGCTTTGCTCAGAAACAACAAACCGGTGCATTTAAATGTTATGGCATTTAAAAAAAAAAAAAAAAGCATTAGGTTAGCTCCTCTCCTAGGACTTGGTTGCAACCCTAGTCTTGCCTGACCTTGCTTTGGGAGCCACCGTGTGAGTTCCGGCGCCCACCCTCCAGTTTTGAAAGTTTCCCTCTGCCCACAGGAAGCTGCGTGGCAGAGAGCAAGAAGAGCACAATCGTCTCCATTGTCCACCAAGCTGATGCCTGTTGTGGAAAATATGATGGTATTGATTCTGGCTGCAGGGCGGGACTATTTTTAGCAGTTGGACGGCCAGCAGGAGGCCCCGGGGGCAGGCTCCACGGAGGGCGGGGGGAGGGGCTGGGCCTCCCCCTGGAAGCCCTCCAGTGAGGAAGGAGCACCCACACTGGGCCTGGCGCCGGCCTCTGCAGCTGGAATTCGGTGTGAGTGTTCCCTGCTGTGCGCTGAGTCATCTCCATCAATGTGCTTGGGAAACACCCGGACGCCTGTTGAAACGGGAGTGGACACAGTGGTTTGGACCCGGCCCTGCTCTGATTGCACAGGGCAGATTGCCCAAACCTGGGGAAAGACAGTTCTGGCCTGTCTGGTGCTGGGCTCTGACCCCCGAGGGGGCCTGAAGCCAAGGGGCACTTGGGGTCCTCGCTGTGCCACATCTCACTACACTTGGAGATGACGCCGCGCCTCCTTCAATGGGTCTTGTGCAACGGACTCCCAGTGCTTTGCCCATGCATGAATGGCCAAGCAGCGTTCGCCTTTGTGATGGTGGCCATGGTCCCCTGGCTGGCAGCAGGCCCCGGGGGGAGGGGCAGATGCTGTCCCCAGGTCTGGCCTCAGCATCCTTCCCTTTGTGGGAACTGCCCTCTCGCAGTGGCCCGCCCTGCCTCCTGGTTTGTGGGGCTGGAGGGAAGGCAGTGCATGAAAGTGTGGAGGAGTCGGCCATCCTCAAAGAAACCTGAATGCCAAGCCCGAGTCACCTGTAGGAAGGATGTGAGCCCACACCGCCCCAAGGTCACAGACTAACTCACTGAGGGGCTCCACATCATCCACATGAGGTTTGTCAAAGCCTGTCACTTGGAAAAGGGCTTGAAGAACAAATCCTATTGGTTAAAGCCTTGGTGGCAGGACTTCTCAGTGCATTGGCTGTGCTCAGGAGCTCACAGACTCGATGGAGAGGGGTCCAGGTGCAGCATTTCCCTGGTGATTCTGACTTCAACTTATTTTTACGAGTCAGGTTTACAGAGACATAATTCAGATACAAGAACGCTCCGCTTCAGTGTCTGGTTCTGAGTTTTGACGGAGGCACGTCTCATAATCGAGACACAGAGCATAGCTATCGCCCCCCAGAGCGCCCCCAACCCCCCTTTGCTGTCAGTCTCCTCCTCCTACCCCAGCCCCTGGCAACCACCGATTGACTCCCAGGCTCCACCGTTTTGCCCTTTCCAGAACGGCGTCTCAACGCTCTGCCCTGGGCTCTTTCATCCTGCCGCATGTGTCTGAGCTTCATCCGTGTCGTGGCGTGTATCCGTAGCTCCTTCCTTTCTGCTGAGTATTACCCGTCGTTGGAATCCCCACAGTCTGTGCAGTGACAGACTGTCCAGTTGATGGATGCATGGGTTGTCTCTGGTTTGGGGGAGTTTGTGAGTAGAGCTGCCATGAACACGTGTCTATAAATTTTGGGGTAAACATTAGTTCGTATTTCTCGGGTAGATACCTAGGATTAGAATTTCTGGGTCATTCGGTTGAATATATAGTGTTTAACTTTATAAGACACTGCCCACATGTTTTTCCCAAGGGGCTGTGCCATTTTGCATTCTTATCAGTGATTTATTCCTTTGCTCTGCCTCCTCATTGGCACTTGGTTTTGTGAGATCATTATTCCTATTATCATTATCACTTTAGCCACTCTACTGGGTGTTAGTAGTATCTCACTGTGGTTTTCATTTGAATTTCTCGAATGATTCACGATCGAGTATCTTTTCATGGGCTTCTTTGCCATCTGTTAATCTTTTTCAGCAACACTTGTTTTGCTTTTTGTTTTCTTGTTGGAGTAACCCATGGGAAATGCTTTCCTCACCCAGTCTCTTCACTTTAAAAATGAAGAGTAGGGTGCCTTGGTGGCCAGATGGTTAAGCGTCTGCCCTGGGCTCAGATCATGATCCCAGAGTCCTGGGATAGAGTCCCTCATCGGGCTCCCTGCTCAGTGGGGAGTCTGCTTCTCCCTCTGCCTCTGCCCATCCCCCGCTTGTGCGTGCTCTCTCTCTCTCAAATAAATAAGTAAAATCTTTTTAAAAAATAAATATTATAAAACAAAGTGACTGGGTGAGATTGTTCTTTCTACTAAATGCAAAAGAGGAAGTATCTCCACTTACAAGGAAACAAATTAGCTCCATCAGGTTAAACATCATAGATTGAATATGTACTTTGGTTTTTGATCCTTCAAAAGAAATCCTCTAAAACACTGGCACTGGAAAAGTAACACATCAACTCACCAGAACAAAGGGAAGGGAGAGGAGGCAACAGGGGAGGGCTGTTCGTGAAAATTCCCACAGTCAGGACTCCCCATCTGTGGCGGACAATGCTAGTGGCCTCCTCAAACCCTTTCTCTCTTCTTCCTTGCAGACAGGATCCCAAATTCAGTGCGAGCAGTAGTGTTCCAATTAACTTGTCTCTCCGAACTCCTCGGGCCTGAGGATGGCCATGTGACTCTGTGTAAACAGAAGTCTGCTGGACACCCCAGGAAAATCCTGTTCCTAAGAAGCATGGTAGAGCAGGAAGATAGAAGAACTTGGGAAAGTGCTAACGTCATGGGCCTACTGTCTTATCCATGGATTGCTTATGTCTGGTAAGAGAATTAAAATGCTGTTTGAGCCATTGGGTGGAGTTCTGTTACGTGCAGCCAAATGTAATTCATAAGTGATGAACTAGCACAGCAGACCCATGAAAATTGAAGCAAAAGTGATGGTCACTGACCTACACAAGCAGCTTGCATTGCAGAACTCAAGAATGGATTAGGAATTGGAGGCACCATCGATTTTTCAAAGTGGAAGTGAGGAGTTGACTGAATACTGTAGAATTGAAGCACTGAAAATATGCTGTAAGAAACATTTAGAGCATAAGATTTCCTCCCCTACTTCACAGAGCCAGATAACGACCCCAACTGCCACTAAAAAGAGCTCAGGGAAATTAAACCAGATGACCTCTAAACCTGATGCCTCAAGAAAGAGCAGAAAGAAGAGAAAGTTAAAAGGGAGCAATACAAGAACATTTCCCAGAACTGTAGGACATCAGTTTCCTGATCGAAAGAGCAAACTAAGTTTCTAAACAATAAATGCAAAAAATCCATGTCATTTTGAAAGTTCAAAATCCTGGGGATTTAGAAAGAAGGACCATAAATATTTATAGAAAAGAAATAATAGAGTAAATTCAAAAGATCAGAATTTCTCGATAGCAATATTGGAAAGCAGAAGATAATGGAGCAATGTCTGCAAAATTCTAAAGAAGAAATGTTTCACCTGGAATTCTTTATCTATACAAACAAACAAAGATGTTTGAAGATAGATGAGATTTACAAGTTATACCTTGCAGGCATCATTTTTCAGGAGGTTACTAGAGGATGTTCTCCACTTGAGCAAGAAAGTAAATCCAGAAAAAGAAAGACAAAATTTACAGGACGAACTATAGCTAACATGGAAAACTAAAAAGAGGTTCTCACTGAAACTGAAGGGAGCTCTTAGGAGGAGAGCTGCACCACAAGCCAAGAGATCAACCAGACCAGATACCTACAGGAGGGCAGAGATCTCCAGAAGGGATATCGCCAAGAGAAAGACAAAAAACAACAAAACAAAACAAAAATGAATGATTACCTGATGAATGCGACTTTGCTGGGAGGAGCTTTTCAGCTTTATCAAATAATTTTGGGGAATAATTGGTATATAAAAAATAAAGGATATGAAAAAAATGAAGCAATAGTGAAGTCCAGGAAAAACCAAAAAGTTGCACAAGAAAGAAAAGCCCATCTGAATGTCCTAACTGGCTGACTTGCAACAGTATTTATGGAGTCATAGTAATGTCACCACTAATTGTCGATTCGGCCAAAGGTTGTGATATAAATAAATTACGGGACGGTGGACAGGCTGAAAGAGGTTAAGAGTGTGTGTGAAGTGGTGGTCAAACTGAAAAACCAAGAAATCATAGGCTAAGTAGGTTAGTTAAAAACGCAGAGGTAAAGATTTAAAAAACAACCGTTAAAAGGCTTGAAAGGCGAGACTCAAGGTGGGAGGGAATGGGAGGCGGGAAGGTGCGCCGTGACAACCACTGTTTACCGCGACACGATTTGACTTTTAAGACAAATTTTAAAAGGAAGGAATAATAATCTGGTAAAAGTTGCATACTATCCCCTCTGGGGAAAATCAGTGTAAGCACACCTGGGCACGCCCTCTGAGTTGATTTTAGGAAGCCAAGCCCAGTGGTGTGGACCTTGAGGTAGGCACCTAATGTGGTCTAAGAGTCTCCTCTTTGCTGTGTCCAGTGGCGCCAATGGCGGTGGCCGAGAGCATGGGTGTATGTACTAAGTTGGAATCATCTCCGGCATCTGGCAGATTTATATGTCAGTACAGGAAGACTTACAGCTATGCCGCCAGCCACCAGTTAACAGGTGTGGGGTCCCAACATGTCCCACCAGCAACACAGACAGTGGGGCAGTGGAAATTGTCCATCCAACACTCTTCTTCCTTCCCTCGCAGTCTTCTTCAGAGTCTTCTTGTTTTTTCTCCGGGTGGAACCCGAACGCTGGTGTTTAAAGCAGCAAGGGAGCTTGGGAGCTTTCTCCAGCCAGACAACGAGTTTCCAGCTCGTCATTTCTTGTCCTGTTCAGACACACCGATGTGCCTCTTTTGGACACTGGATGTGCGAGTCTCTTGCCGCAGGGCCCCTGGCAGGTCTCTGGGGCTTCCGCTGCCCTAGGGGAGAATGCAGAAGGGCAGGTGGCCTGCCCTCTGGTGGGCTCATCCCTCTGCTCAGACTACAAGACCACATCTGATTGTGTGTCGGATGCTGAGAAACCCAAGCTGAGCCCTTTACCCTCTGCAGAAGTTCCATGGGGCTGTCCTAACAAATTACATAAATTTGGCGGCTTAAACAACAGAAATGCAATATTTCACCATCCCGCAGGCTGGAAATCTGAAATCAGGGCTCTGGGGGGCCCTCCTTCTTTTGAAGGCTCTGGGGGGAGGACCTTTCTGTGCCTCTCTGCTAGCTTTTGGTGGTTGCTGGCGATCCTTGGATTCCTTGGCTTGCGGACGGCTCAGCACATCCCCTGCCTCCAAGCCTTCGCCTCTTTGCGTCTCTTACACCGTCCTCCTCCCGTGTGCCTGTGTCCCAGTTCCCCTTACCTTCGGGCTGCTCCGGTCATTGTGGCCCCTTCACACGCTAACTCCCCGCCCCCTCCCGCCACCCCTGGTGCCCGCGTCCTACCTTCTGTCTCCACGGATCTGACTCCTCACGTTCGGAGAATCACACAGTACTTGTCCCTTCGTGTCTGACTGGTGTCATCGAGCACGACATGCCCTTGCTGACGCAGGTGTCAGAATGTCCTTTGTTTCTCAGGCTCAGGGCTACTCCCTTAGTTCTACATGTTGCTTATGCACACGTCCCTCCAGGGACACTCGGATTTCTTCCTTTTTCTGGGTCTTGTGAACGACACTGCTCTGAACGTGGGTGTGCAGACAGCTCTTCGAGACGCTGCTTCCAATTCTTTCGGGTTTATGCCCAGATTGGATTGCTGATCATATGCCAGTCTACGTTTAATTGTTTAAGGAGTTGTGAATGTTGCCTTTTGAAGCAGGTATTTAGGACGCAGTGTCAAAAGTAAGACACTTAGGGCAGAAGGAAAAACGTGTCTGGATCTCGTCAACCCTACAGAAGGGCGAAATTCTGGCTCTTCGGTCACGGCCAGATGATTTCACTCTCCCAAGCCTTGATTTCCTCATCTCTGAAATGAGAGCAATACCATCCACCAGGGTTGTGTGGGGTTTTGCGAATATTGAGCTTTATGGCAAAGGTGCTGAAGGCTCGTGGCCCGGAGCTGGGGTCAAAGAGCCATCCCCTGCCCCTGTGTTTGGGCCACAGAGAGGCAAGAATGGTTTTTATGCATTTTGAGGATTGTAAAAAACAAACAAACAAAGACAAAGACTAGGCAGCAGAGTCTGCAAACCCTAAAATATTTATGGCCTGCAAACCCTAAAATATTTATTCCCTCTCCCTTTATAGCCCTTTCAAGCAGAAAAAGCTTGAGGTGCCCCATTTAGAGAATGGTGTCTAATTTCAGGGCTCAGGGTCAGCCTTTGCTGCATTGTGAGCCTCAGGACCTTGACCAAGTTATTCCATCCATCTGTGCTCGGTCTCCTCCTCTGTAAAGTGGGGATAACACCCCCTCTGCCAGGCTTGCTGTCTACCCCCGTCCCGTCTCTGCTCAACACAACCCCACGGAGCACCTTCTAGCTCATTCTGTAGGCATGTCTCCTGCTTTCTGGGCGGTCTGTCTTCCTAGCTAGGATGTAATCCTCACGGGGCCGGGACTTCTGTGTGCTCTGCTCGCTGATGTGCCCCTGGAGCAGCCAACAGCACTTTGCAAAGAGCAGGTGCTCAGCAAATATTTGCTGAATGAATTCTGACCCCAATGGTGGGTTTTGGGGGGACAAAACGAGCTAACACACAGAGCATGGGGAGACAGTACTGGAGGGGGAGCACAAGACCCCGGGGCACATCCAGGGTGCCTTCCCACAAGGCAGGTTCTAAGGGGTGTCTTCTCTGGGCACCGCCTTGGCCCAGCACCACTTGGTAGGGAAAACAGGAAGCACAGTAGAAAAGTCCGGCGTGCCTCCCGGAGGCTGACACATGGGGTGTGGTGCCAGCAGGCTGCAGACCAGCCCAGTGATCCGAGGCAAACATGGTCAGCTTCCTGGGAACCTGCCCAACGAGTCCCCACACCTTCCTGAGCATCACCCAGGAGCCGGCCAAAGGTGGTGAAATGGCAGGTCCGGTTGCTGCAAGGTGCTGCCAGACCCGGAGCCTCCCTGTGCAGCAGCCCGTGTCTGCTGAGTTGACAAGGCGTCCATCGCTCTGTCGCATGGCCCCGGGCACGTACGACCCCAGCTCGCTGATGGAGGCACGGAGGGGCTCACTGAGGCTCGCTGCTGCCACGCGACGTGTCGGGACTGGGTCCCAGATTCAGTCCCGGGCGCCGTCGGGGCTGCTCGGACGCAGGGCAGGGGCGCAGAAGACGCACCCGAGAAGGGAACAGGACAGTCACTGAGTCTCTGACTTTCTGGAGAAGCAGGGAAGGCAGAGCATCTCCCCTGCTGTGGCCGTCCAGCCGACTGTGGCTCTTCTGGAGCCGAGGGGGTGGCTGGGGCAGGAACTGGGTGGGGGACCGACTCTGCTCTGATGACCAGCAGCTGAAAACCTGGAGAAAGATGCTCTGACTCATGGGAGGCCCCCCGACTCTGTCCCTAGAGATGGTTCCAGGGACGCCGGGCTTTCGGTGTCAGAGCCAACAGACAAGGAGCCCTCTATGAATCTCCACGGCCTTCCATCCTGGCTACGCGGGACTGACGCAACCTCACAAATGTGCTGACCTGATTTCTGTCGCTCGGCCCCAGTTCATTTCCTGTGGTCCTCCCCAGGGCAGGCCACGCTCTCGACACCGAGGCAGCCAGGCCGGGCGGCGCACGGGGCAGGGAGGGAGGAGGGCGGAGGAGCAGATGCACACAGCTTTGTTGACAGATAAGTAAACTGATGTCATGGAACCCAGGTGTCTCCCTCAACAGGAAATGCAAGATGAGCGACATGCCTGAGGTTTCAGAAGGATCGCTGGTGCGCAATCCGCTAAGATGGGCTAACAGGACGGGCCCCGGGCTCCGGGGCGGCAGAGGTGGCAGATCAGGGAGGCCCACCGTCTGGGGCAGAGGAACTTTCTGGCACCTTCTCTGCCGGCTCGGGGAAGTGGTGAGGTTGCCGGGATGAGGAGCCAGAGAAGGAACCGCCGCCCAGGGCCAAGAGCATGATCTTCACGTCACGGCGTGGCCACACTTAGACGATGTGAACACAGTGTGACCCCAGACTTTCCGCTCAGGCCCCTGCTGCAGCAAGTCAAATGTGGCTAAGATCTTTGGTGCAGATGAGACCTTCTAATCACGTGAGGACGAGCTGCCGGTAGAGATCGGGGCAGCTGGTGCGGCTCCTTGCTGGCCCCAGGCCGCACGGCCTCACTTCCAGGCTGACCGTGGAGGAGGCGGCGAACTGCTCTAGGAAGCGAGGGTTTCTCGAGCGCGCGCTGGAGGCTCGGCGCCCACCCAGTCCTGCAGGTGCACGGCCTCAGCCGGCCTTCCTGGACCCCTCGAGGTGCGAGCTCCTGCGGCCCAACACAGAGGAGAGGAAGCAGAGGACGGAGAAGAAGCTTGTTCATATGAGCAGAGAGGGGACCCCCAAATTCACTCTGCCTGACGCCAAAGTCGCTACATGAGCTGTTGGGAGAAGTTGAAACATGGATGATTTCCAATTTGCTTTTGGATTCTGAGCCCTGGCTACTGTGACTCCAAAGGGTGGTGTGGCCGTGCTCACTGTGGGCCACATCCTGGAGCTCAGCCCTGAGCCCAGCCTTTGCACATCTCAGAGCAATGGCCTTGTTATTCTGCTCGGGGGGTCAGGGGCACTGACGGCGGGCATGTCACACCCATTCACACTGGATGTGGTCGTGGCCAACCTGGCTCGGGGAGCTGGTCAACCACAGGAACCCGGGCCATCCTCGGGAGAGGCCCGGCTGGTGTCCTCTGCAGCGTGGGGATCATGAGCTAGTGTGGAAGTGACCGGAAGGTCAGATACGACCGGCTGTGCCACGCGTTGGACACTCCTTGTGCCAGAGCCCAAGGCCAGAGCCAGGCTTTGCACCAGCAGAGGGTAAAGGGAGGTGGGAGACAAAGGTGTGAGGGGATTTGGAAGAAAGACAAAGAAGAGCCTCCTGCTGCCACCAGTGCCTGCTGAGTTTGAGCCACGTGGGAAGGCGGAGGCTGCTTGGCTCTCAGCCCCGAGCGTGCTGGAACCATGAGGACGGAGGAAGGGGACATTTGCGGTGCGTGCGGTTTTCTTGGAGGGACTCGAACCATCGGATGGGATTTTGCAACTTCCCTCCCCTTGATGGTGCCCCAACAAGCGGCTGGTCCTCAGGTCCCAGATCTGCTCCTCTGCCCTGACCTCTCCTCCTTATGCCACTGTCTACGCTGACCCCACTGCTTCTCAACGAGACCATCGCTTTAGAAAAACTCAGTCACTCCTTCCTCTGGGTTCCATCCCTGGCTCTGCCTTTGGGTAAGTTCCTCAAACTCCAGCTCATGCCTCAGCTGCCTCACTGGGTGGTCATGACACTCGAGGGAATTAGTGTGTGCAAAGTCCCAGAGCAGAGCCCGGCCTGCAGGAAGGATTGAGTACCTGCTGGCCATGTTTAAGATCGCTGTTGTCTCTCCTGACACACTGGAGCCAGGAAGCTGTTGAAAACATAGCTAATCATGTCACCTCCTGCTTTTAAATCCGTAAAGAATTATTTTCTAAATGGTGCTGAGAAAGGGTCTGGTGAGGTCCTCTCCAATGACTGAGACCAAAATAGTCTGCCTGAGTATGTAAGAGAGAAGAGAAAGAATCACAATGATTTGCCCCCAAAAAGGGAGAGAAACTATTTCATGGCTCTCAGTTCTGGGAAGGAATTGTTGGCATAGATTTCACAGAAGGAATGGTCACCAAAGACATGAGTATGTTAGTCTACATAAAATGAAAATGTCCTGGGATAAAAACGATGCAAGGCCAAAATAAGTGGAAAACTTCGCAAAAATATCAGTATAAATATGACAAAGGGTTGAACTCCTTAATATACAGCAGAACTTTTACCAATTATATGAAAACACACTCCACCAAAACCAAACCAAAACAAAAAAAACAAACAAAAAACCATGGTCAAAAGGCATAACATTTGCACATAAAACATTAAGGTCTCAGAACTCTGAAAACGGTGATCACATGGGTCACAATTCTGGAGGACCTCAGGCTAGCTGAGTGTTTGGCACGTACGCATTGATTCGGTCCTCGTGAGGGCTCCATGAGGCTGGCCCAATCCTACCCCTGGTTTGTTAATGCACACAGAGGCCGGAATTTCCCCCAGGCCCTCAGGTTCTAATCAGCAGAGCCAAGATCTGAGCCCATCTTGGACTCTGAAGCCTTCAACCCCTACACTATAAATGAATTTTTAAAATAAGCCAGTTTTTAAAAACATAATCTCATGAAGAGTCAAAAGCAAATCAAAACACAGAAGAAGTAGCATCTTCAGCGATGGCACTGACGTATGGTTTTAAAACAACGACGTCCACTCTGGGTGGGACAGGCAAGCCTACACACTGGTGCCTGAGAACAAGTTGTATGATCCGTTCGGAAACCAATTCCGAAAAACGTAGGAAGAGCCTTAAAAAGTGTTCTTCCTGGGGGACGCCTGGGTGGCACAGTTGGTTAAGTGGTGGACTCCTGGTTTTAGCCTAGGTCATGATCTCAGGATCAGCTCTGCCCTGGGTGTGGAGTTGGCTTGAGGTTCTCTTCTCCCTCTCCCTCTGCCCCTCCCCCTCTACCCACATCCCCCCAGCTTGTGCACTTGAGTCTAAATAAATAAATAAATAAATAAATAAATAAATCCTTTAAAAAATGTTCTTCCTCTATGACCCAGAGATTTCATTTCTAGGAATCTATTGTGAAGAAGCAGACATATGATCAAAGATTATGAACCGAGAAGGCTTACCACAGCATCACTTAAATATAAATGTTGGAAACACTTCAAATACTCCCACACCAAGAACTGAGGGAACAAATCATGGCACCTCCATAGGGGAATATTAGGCATCCATCAAAAAGCACATTTTTGAGGGACACAGGGGAAGCCGGCAGAACTGTAGGAACAGATGGATGGTGCTGTGAGATTCAGAAGTGAAGTTGTTTAAACTGGGTTTTGGGGAATAAGGGGGAAAATTCCCTAGCAAAGGTGGTGAATGCTCCAGACAGAATTCAAGGTGAGTGAGGACCAGAGGTCTGAGGAAGCCAGCATCCTGGGGTTGCGAGGTGGCTCTTCAGGGGACCAGCCACCCAGGGCAGTGGTGAGCTGTGGGCTGCTAAGTGTTGGTTAGGAAAGCTGCTGAAGGGCTCAGGAACTGGCCAGCCTTTTCAGCAATAAGGAAACAGGAATTTTGAAAACCTGCCACCCCCCGAGTAAATTCTGCAGGTAGACAATCTGGAAACTCTAGCAGGTCATCAACAGGAGGAAACAACGTTGCTTGTATCTGACACATGTGGTGAAAGTGTTTATCACCTCAACGTTCTCTTCCAAGGCATAGATGGATATACAGATATTTTACCAAAGAAATAACTGGAGTTCTTAATATAACATCAATAATTCTTTATGATTCTGTCTCCCCCCTAGAGTGTGAGCAACTCAAAATTAGGACCCATGTCATGCTCAACTTTCCAAGCATTGGGCATGATTCTGGTGGGTGGGTGGGTAGGACTTTCTTCTGTGACGTCATATTTAAGAACCCCACCCCCACCCCCACCCCCACTTGAACAGCCCTGCCTCTTGCCAAGGAGCAGCTTGCAAAAGGCCTCAATTTCTTCATCCTGGAAATGGTGAGAGCCTGCATGACAAACAGATGTGGGGACCCACTCAGGACCCCAGAGTTGGCATAATGATTATTCTAAGCTAAGACATTTGAGATTCAACAGAGGCAGAACAAAGCCTCCTTGGAGCTTTCCTTAGCTGACTAAAAGCAGCAACTTCTGAGAAATGAGGCTGTCATATATCCCCTCTCTGGGGACTTACAGCCCTGAAGAAGACAGAAAGACCATTCATACTGTTAGAACAAACATTATCACAAATTCTCTCCTGTCTGTTCTCCTAAAAACTCCTTTGTCATTCCTAAAGAAACCTATTTGTATTCCGCACAGAAAAAGAAGCCCATAGAAGCTGTTTCTTCCCCTCCCTTATCCCTCCAAAGTTAGATGTGTCCATCTTTGACTGTAAGCATCTCATGAGTCAGCTACTGCTTGTGTTGGATCCCACATGCATATGGAGGAAATCTTTCCCTCTCATTGAAGGCTTTTTAGTCAGTTTAATATGCAGTCCCTAGTACAAGAACCTAAGAGGGTAGGCAAAAGTTTTTCCTTCCCTACACAGACCATGGCCAGACCATACACGGCAAGAGAATGAGCTACAACCTCTGTAGCAATCAGCCCAGAATGGTCAGGACTTGGTCAGTGAGTGCCAGCTTCCCTAACTCTGGTCCTCACTTCTAATTTAGGACCAATCAGAGAAAGTTGCATATGCTCCCCTAACTAATCACATAGGATGCCCTGCTTCTGGGAGCCTGTTCCAGCTTCTGCATGGTGACAGCCTCCAGCCAGGGCAGGAGACCTGAAGATCTCCTTGCTCTCCACCACAGAGCATTCCCGGTCCCCTGCCTGCCTTTGAGTCTCTGCTGAACACATGTGATGGTGACTGACTCCACTCACAGAGCAAGACCTAAATATGCAGCCTTTTTGTGTTCTCATTCGGGTGGTCTTCATCATTCCCACGATGGGGACAATAATCGCTTCTGCATGTCAGGCTCTGACAGTAACTGCTAGGCAAGGAGTCTTCCCAGGGGCACCTATCCACCCCCTGGACCCACTGGACAAATTGGAGAAGGTTTGGCAGATGTATATGTTCTTGGAAATGCTCTTTCCTCCAGCAAATGCTCAACAGAGACACAGTGAGGAGCAAGGGCCAAAACCCGCTACATCTGGGAGTTGAAAGACGCTAGCCATTTGGCAGGAAGGTACTGGATAGCTTTCACATGCTTGGACTCTGGATTCAGAGCTGGGTTCAAATCCTAGCCGTGCCAACCAATAACCTTTGCCAGACACTCCCCTTGTTGCTAAAACAGGCCTGGGATGAGTGCCCTCCTCCCGATCTGCGTGGACTTGAAGGAGAGTGCAGGCAAAGGCTTGGCCCAGCATCAGGAGGCCCGCACACATGCACTGTTCCTGGGTCCCGGAGAGCCCCTCACCTGCCATCCTCCCTGGGCCAGCCCACGGCTCCAGGCTAGGGCTGAGCCTGGGAAAGGCATTTCCAAAGCAGCATCCAAAGGCCTGGTGGGCGCGGGGAGTGGAGATCAGAATGCTTACCTGCCCATGTCAGCAGCAGGAGAGAGGCTGCCTCTCTTGCTGGGGTGATGGGATGAGGGAGGAGGCGGGAAGGGTTCTCGGAAGGCTCAAGACCCCTGAGCAGAGCCTCACCTCTGCCCGGCACGTGCCAGGAGGGCTCAAGGGGGAAGGTCCCTGAGGACTAGTGACCCTCCTGTTGGCTTAGACCTCAGGCCTGGGCCCCTGGTCTGGCTGGAAGCAGAACCACTCTGGATCTCAGGCTTGCCTTCCACGAGAGCAGGGTCGATCTTCGCCTTACCGCCCTGCAGCGAGCTGGTGGGTGTAGAGTGATGGAAAATCATCTTGTGAAATAGCATATGGGTGTGAAATTGTTTTTTCTTTTTAAAGATTTATTTATTTATTTGAGAGAGAGCAGGGGGAGGAGGGTGGAGGGCCAAAGGGAGAGCATCCAAGCAGACGCCGAAGTGAAACTGGAGCCCAACGTGCGGCTTGATCTTGCAGCCATAAGACCACGGCCTGAGCCAAATCCAAGAGTCAGATGTTTTTCTGACTGAGCCACCCAGCACCCTTGGGTATGAAATTCTTGTTGAAGTCCAGACTTGTTGCCTTCGCTCTCTGGAGATGAGGGCAAGGCGTCTCAGAGAATAAGGGGTTCAGAAGGTCCTATGCCGGGTTTGAGGAGCTCCCACTGGCCCCAGCTCCCTTGCTTTTAGCAAACCTTCCCTTTGGAGAGACAAGGGGGCACCCCCCAGTTATTATCTGAATTTTTATCCTTCCAGAAGCCACGGAGCAAATACTGTGTTGCTTGCACCCCTGTACAGGGGAGGTCCCCAGGTGTGAGGGGTTAGGCTACTTTGTCTACAACTTCATCGTCAGCCAAGGGGAAAGATGGTTTCAAACCCAGGTGGAGAGGATCCACGGTGTTGCCTTCGGATGAAACGTGACCTCTAGCAGGGCATGACCACTATATTTTCCTGTGGCGGTTGTAACAAATACCACACATCTAGTGGCTTAAAACAGCACAGACGTATTCTCTTATAGTTCTAGAGGCCCGAAATGGGTGGGAAAGGGGCCACATCAAGGTGTTGGCAGGGCTGGCTCCTTCCAGAGGCTCTGGGAGAAGTCTCGCCTGTCTCAGCTTCCAGAACTCCTGGCCGCACCTCTCTGGCCCCTGCGAATGTTGTTACATTGCCTCTTCCCCTAACTTGACCCTTCTGCTTCCCTCCCTCCTACAAGGACCGTGGAGATTACAGTGGGTCCTCCTGGATAATCCAGGAAACCTTCCCATCTCAGGTCTTTAATTTAATCCAGTCTGTAATGTCTCTGGTTGCCATGTAAGGAAACATATTCATAGGTCTGGAGATAGGGGCATGGACATTTAGGGGGGTCATTATTCTCTCTACTATACCCACAGAGCAGGGGCAAAAGTAACAGGAATGCCTTTGGGGTGTAACTAAAGGGACGAAGGTACCACCCATGGACCACGCTATCTGCTCGCACCTGTGCGTCTCGGGAATAGCTCTTCAGAAGTGGGAACTTTGGCTAGAGGTTACATGCCTATGTCATCTGATGAAAGATAACACCCAGGTCTGATGGCAGGAACAAACTTTTTCCTAGAACCAAATCCAAACACAAATGTGTCACCCCCAGGCACCAGAAAGCACACCTCACTCTACATTTTCCACCTGCAGCGGCCAAGGGCCCAGCATGGGTCAGAACCCATGGAGGGCAGGCATCTCTACAGGGGTGAGGCAGCACCCTCCAGGTCTCTGGCTTTTTGCACATCCAACCTGGCTCGGGTGAAGAATTTGGAGGGTGTTTCCTGGCATCTGTGGGTGGTCCTCTCCTGGGAACTGCCGTCCTAGGTACTCCTGGGACAGGGCTGTCCTGAGATTGCTGCTGGCTGGAGGAGGTGTCTCTCCAAGAAGCATTCCTGTGGGCCACGGGGAGCAACTCCTTCAAGCTTTTTAAGAAATATGTGGTTCTTGGTGGACACAGATGCTACCGTGCTTCATGGGTCATTGGGGGTGTCTTTCTAGTAAGGAGGCTGCATTTGCCCTGATCTGTTCACACTGTAATGTAGAAGTAAGGGGACACCGCCTTCCAAGCTGGGTCAGTGCACATCTCTGGCCAGGAAACAGAGTAGAGACAGGACCCTCCGTGGGGCGCAGCGTGAGGCGGTGTGGAAGAACACAGAGGAGAGAGGAAACAGGGAGCTGTGTGGGATGACCTGCCCCCGGGACAATCCGATGGCTCTCCTGCATTAAAATATCTAGGCATCCAGTACGGAGTAGCAATGAGAGTGCTGGGATGTTCGCCCTCATTTCATCCAATGCAAGCGTGTTAGTTATTTTGGAAGACACCAGCTACGTATTTCAGAGTCAGGCATCAGGTGGGGGATTCCGGGAATAGCGATCCCTGTCTTCGGCTTTGCTGTAGGAATCTGTCACATCTGTCCTATGAGGGACAGCTGGCTTGCCAGGATGGCCCGGCCATCTTCTCCCCTGGCTCCTCGGGGCTCTGGGTGTGGCCGCACACTGCCGATGCTTAGTCAGCCCTGGGAGAAGGCAGTGTGAGTGAGGCCGCACCAGGGAGAGGGCAGGGACTTTCCGGGAGGGCCAGGCCGGCGTCAGCAGGCACCGTAAGTCCTGCGCACCTGGGCGCCATGTTTGCTTTGCCTAAGTGGAGTTCCTGGAGGTCTATGCGATGTCTCCAGCCATCTTCTCTTGGCTTGACCACCCTCCACCCCAACCTTTTCTTGAGAGAGAGCACAAGTGAGGTGGGGAGGAGCAGAGGGAGAAGGAGAGAGAGAATCTCAAGCAGGCTCCATGCCCATCATGGAGCCCGATGCAGAGCTGGATCCCATGACCTGAGATCATGACCTGACCTGACATTAAGAGCCAAACACCCAACTGACGGAGCCACCCAGGAGCCGCTCAAGATTTTTAAAAAATCATTTAACAACTGGACACTCCTGCCCACATGTCTCCACCTCGTTAGAATCAAATTCCACCTACCTTTTCCATATGGCTCTCCAATGTCCCCCCTTTCCTGCCAGCGCCCACCCCTCCTTGGTCCTATCGCTGGGACCATGACTGCATTTCATTCTTCAAGACAACATAAAAACCCCTTGTCTTTAACTCTGGAATCCAAAATTAACAGAAAAGCTTTCTCTGTACCTCATTTGATGGCAAAATCTGACCTGAAATCTAACTCTTTTGGTAGGACTTTCTGACCTGAAATGACTATAAAAACACCATTCACGCCAGCTACAGACCCCTCTCGGGGTGAAGGTTCTCGACTGTCTGGCAGAACTACTATGAGGGCACCGCACCAGGCCTGCGGGGGGTGGGGGGTTACCAATGTCTGCGCCACTTTTCCTTCTTGAGACGCAAAGATCCCGAACACCTCTGCCCCTAAGTATGTGTGTGTGAGGGGCAGGGGAGGTGCAATAGGAGAGGCTTGTGGCCTCCAACCAAGAAGCTCTCCTACCCGGTGCACATGGTGAGCCTCGCCGATCTTCAGGATAGCCTTTAGATGAGCAGCTTCTATCATGCCCATTTTGCAGACGAGGACACGGAAATATGTAGAGTTAAGCTGCCTAAGGACCCGTGGCATAGCCAGAATTTGAACTTAGGCATTCTGCTTCCAAGGTCTTTGCTCTGAACCAACACAGCCTGCACGAAACCTTCCGATGCCTGAGCTCAAGCAGCAAAATAGACACTTTCTGACTTCATGCTGGCGCAGCGGTTCCCTAAAGGCACACGTGCAGTAAACTTTCCCAGAGATCCCAGCCAGGCTAGGAAAACGTGCCCAGCTCCAACAGTCTAGCTAGCTGATTCCCAAGGAAGCACAGAGGCTCTGGCTTGATCACCTGCCAGGCAAATCCCCAAGACACTCGGAGGAGCGCGCAAAAATTGGGAAAGGATCCTCCAACTCAGGCGGGTTCCCATTGAGAAGACCCGATGAAGGGCGTTCGTGGGTTCCCCTAGAACAGAATGACGAGAGGCTCATAGTCGCTGCATTCAGCCAGAGGAGGGTGTGAGCCCAGGTGGGTCACGCAAGCCCCGTGCCCCAGGCAGCTTTACCCAGCCCCACGGAGCTGCTGTGGCCTCCACGCCGGCGGCCAGCGTGCTACCCTCATGCTTCCGAGGACTGAGCCAGTGCAGAGTCTGAGAGCAGGAAGCGCCGACCGCTCGGGTCCTCCCCTTCTTCTGCTGCTTGGAAGACACACCTGCGTCGGGCTAGCCCTCCCCTTACGACTGCTCTTCCTCCCGCCTCACCTGGCTCCCGGGTCCATTCCAAGGGGGCTGGTCAGCCAAGGCAGCCCGAAGCCTCGTCTTGGGTCTCCCTGGCAAATTTGCCTCCAAAGCATTAAATACAGGTCTTTCCATCTCCTTTGGTTTCCCCTTGCCTTTGCCTAGATGGGTGGTGTCCTCCCTCCCCATGAGGACCGCACGGGCACCGGCTCGGCGGCTCTAACCGGCACGCACCTTCTCCACCGCCTTCGTGCTTCTGAAAACAGCATCAGCTCACGGCTTTGATGGGGCTGCGGCCCTGACAGCTGAAGTCCGCTGGCTCAGGTGGGCTCAGCGAGGGGGACCGTGGTGCCCGCTCCAGATCCGAAAGGATTCAGGCTTCGAGGCAGTGACAGTGTCACTGAAGACGGTAAGTTGCGTGGTGGAGTTCAGAGCCTTGTTGGCAGGACCGTGGCACCCAGGGGTGCATCAGTGTGAGTCCCCTTCCCTGGGGCAGGGGCTCCATGAGAAGTCCCTCATGCAGGACCATGAGTTCTTTAAAATATATAATGTTCTTCGTAAGTTTTAAGTTCCCCTTTGGCCCCCCTCCCCCTCCCCCCTCTC
>LNAC01000385.1:993638-1020083 GCA_002007465.1 Ailurus styani
CCCCTCCCCCCTCTCTCCTCCCCGCCTCCCCTTCTCTTCCCCTCTTCCCTTCCCTGGTAGAGGAGGCACTGTGTTGGAATTCCCAGGAATTCGGCATAGAGAGCTGTGCTCCCTGCCCTGGAGAAGTTCACCGTCCCCGCCCCCGGGGTGGCTTGCCTTTAGTAGGTGTCGGAAAAATAGCGCTGGACCCAGTCAAAGCGGGAAGGACGAGTTTAATCAGAAATACCTCCTGCAGCAGAGAGGATGGTCCCAAGGGCGCTGTGTGGAGGTGGCCGGGCACCCAAAAGGGAGGCGGAGGGAGAGGGAGGGCAGGTGGGCTCCATAGAGTCACGGAGGAACTCATTTAGGTAAAGTCGGGAAGGGCCGGACCTGTGAACCCCACTGGGGTTTGCTCACCCGCTCGTGCAGGAGGCCCCATCTTGGGGTGCGGCTGGAAAACCGTAAATTCTTTTGGCAGCTTTTACTTTTCTCAGGCAGGCACGGGGCCGGGGTCCTCCCTCTGTGGCCTTTAGCTCTTAGGCACACTATTAGCATTTGTTCAAGTCCAAGGTTGAGTTCTAGTGGGGAAGAGGCCTCAGAGGAGCCTGGCTACTCTGGACAAGGAGAGAACCTTTGTCACAGACATTCAGTAGCTCGCACACAGAAAATATAACACACAGAGGCTTTGGGATCGAAAATCCCCAATGTTGTCCCAAGGACGGGTATGTGGTTGGGCGCTTGAGAAGGCGTGCAGGCAGAGTCACCCACGGACTCGTAAGCCCTCTGACTATTGACGGCCTCAGGGACACGTTTGGCTCCCCCGGCGGGGAAACAGTCATGGTTGCTCGCCAACAAGGTGTGGGGTAGGTTCAGGGAAAAGTGGCCGTGCACCCGCGGAAGCCAGGTCCAGGCCTCCCTCCTCCACCCACCTGCTGATTAAAGAGCTGAAGAGCTAACTACCCCTCGGTACCCGCATCTGGGCTCCGAGGGTCTGTCGTGGCCACCCCCGGGTACCAGCTGATGGCCATGTCCATGGGGATGGGACCTGTCCTGATGCTGAGGCTGGACACTTTCCAGCCTTGGCAGCCAGCGAGCCACCCTCAAAGGTGCCTGTGTCTGGCTCATGGCCTCCCGTCCCGGTCCTGACACCGGCTCAGCCCGGATCATGCGCGTCAGACCATGGATGGGTCCCAGGTGGTACCCAGCGGCCAGGTGTGTGGATGGGAGAGCTGTCCAGGCACAGGAGACAGGAGGAGGCCGAAGCAGCCCTGTGGTTGTCGGGGTGGGTCCTAGGGAGGTGTCGAGGCCATCTGGGCAGTGAGCAAAGTGGGAGGAAGGGTCAGCTGGTCAAGGGCGTAGGAGCTGGCGGGGAGGCATGGAGGGAGGAGATGTCACTTGGGAGGTGTGCTGGGAAGTGGGAAATGCCACGGGCCTGGGGCTCAGAGGGGGCTCCAACGCCTAGAAAAGCCCGGAGTGTCCAGGCGTGCCTGGTGAGTGTTGGGGATGTAGCTATTCTCGCTCTGGAGAAGCAGGGACCCTCGGCAGCGTCCCAGGCACGGGGAGCATGGTGGGGTCGATGCTAGATCACGTTCATGATGCGCTTCTTGAGGAACTGAATGTGCAGGTTGGCGTGGGGCCGCTGGGCTAGCCCGAGGGCCCTTGGTCCCGCCCCCGACTCAGGCTTGGTCCTCGTGGTCGGCTGCTTACAGGACGGAGCCCAGAGACCACTTCATCCTAACCCCTGGAGTGGGACCTTGTGTGGCCGGAAGAGGACTCTGCAGGGGTGATTCAGGTAAAAATCTGGAGACGGGCAGATGATCCTGGCTCGTGTGGGCGGGCCCTAGAGGCCAACGCACGTGCCCTTGTAAGACCGCAGCTGCTCAGCATCTGTGTCAGGCTGCACTCAGCACAGGGACACCCGCCGTCTGTCCCCGTGCAGGCTGCCGCAGTGCCTTAGCTGTGTTCCCTGTGCCGTGCCTTTCACGCCCTGACTCACTCGCTCCCTGCCTGGAAGCCTCTGCCTCCTGCCCCCTCCACCCCATCTGCCAGCCCCATGCCCCCCGGCCTCCAGGCCTCTCCCCTCCTACAACCACCACTTTGTTCTCTGCTTATGGGACTGATTCTTGGTGTTTGTCTTTTCCTTTGCTTTGGTTTTTAGATTCTACATATGAGTGAAATCATAGGGTATTTGTCTTTCTCAGTCTGACTTATCTCACTTAGTATAATGGTCTCTAGGTTCTTCCATGTTGCAAATGGCCTGTGCTCATCATTCTTCATGGCTGGGTAATATTCCAGTGTGTGTGTGTGTGTGTGTGTGTGTGTGTGTGTGTGTGTGTGTGTCTGCGTGTGTGTGTGTACACACGCACGCATGCCACATCTTCTTTATCTAGTCATCTGTGGATGGACACTTGGGCTGCTTCCATATCTTGGCCATTGTAAATAATGCTGTTATCAACACAGCGGCATTTCTGTTGTTTCAAGCCAAGGGTTTGTGGTATTTGTTACAGCAGCCTCGGGAAACTCAGAGTCCAAGCGTGGGGGGCCGGCTGGGCTCCTGGTGGGGCTTGGGGGCCCCAGGTGGCTGTTGGCAGAACTGAGGCACTGTCAGCCCGACGCCCCTCCCCCCAGGGTCTCAGACAGAAAATATGGGAAATGTTGCAGAGGTGGTGGGTTTGAGCAAGGCTCTCTCTTTTCAGTTCATACCTTCCTGTAGTGCTTGGATCTTCTACCAGTTATTTATTTATTTATTTATTTATTTATTTATTTATTTATTTATTTATTTATTTACAGGTTTACTTACTTTAAAGAGAGAGTGAGAGCATGCATGAACCGAGTGGGGTAAGGGCAGAGGGAGAGGGAGAGAGAATCCCAAACAGACTCCTCGATGATTGCGGAGTCCTACATGGGGATTGATCTCCTGAGAACATAACCTGAGC
The DNA here is from genome assembly GCA_002007465.1 of Ailurus styani. NCBI lineage: Eukaryota > Metazoa > Chordata > Mammalia > Carnivora > Ailuridae > Ailurus > Ailurus styani. Next base: position 996,554 of record LNAC01000385.1, read on the forward strand.
TGATGGTTAGATGCTCAGTGGACTGAGCCATGCAGGCGCCCTGAGATGTTTTTATTCCTCAAAGTGTCATGAGGAGTAATTCATCAGGGAGATTTTGTTTCCTTGTTTGTCCTTGTGTCTAAAGGGTACCTGGGACTCCCACCACCTAGTGAACATTACAGTTGTGAGTGGGTTACTCTCTCCTGGGGAATTTTGTACCCCCTCCCCCACTCCCCACTCCTCCCTCTCCCTCCTCCCATCCCTCCCTCCTCTCTGAAATCACCTGCTTCTCCATGCCTGGAGAACTATCGTCCTGTCTGTGGGCACCCAGGCCCTCGGGTGCCTTTTGTAAAGGTGTATTTCCCAAACAAAGATGATTCCTTTTCCCAGCAGAATGCCTGCCTCCGGGCCCTTGGGCGTGTTTTCACCTCATTGCGGACGTTCGTTGCACCCTTGTTTCGGACCATGCCCTATGTTCACGGCGTTAAACTATTTTTCCTAACTTCACAACTATTTCACAAAGTGTCTGGTATTATCCCAGTTCTAAAGGTGAGGAAACGGCAACTGTGTGAAGACTGGAGACTAGCGTCAGTCTGGGCTTGTGACCGCCGCCCCAGGGTGGCCCTTGTGCTCGGCACCCCCGGGGCTATGGGCTCACTCTGGGCTCGCTGCTCACTGGCTCAGCTGAGCCCACACGGAGGTGAGAACTGTCTCTGGGGAAGGCACTAGGCTGACTCCTGATGGGCTCCAGGGCACATGGGATTTGCACGCGTAGTCTTCTAAACTGACCTTTGGCAATGACATTTCACACTTAACCTCCAGCTTCCACTTCCTGCTGCAGCCTCAGGGCATGCTGCTCGCTGCTCTCAATGCTGAGGCAGAGATGGATTGAGCTCTTCTGTCACCTTCTGTGGGTTTCTGAGTATGGGTGCACACGCTTACGGACCATAAGTGACCCTCAACTTTACTTTCTTCAGCCTAAAATAGCCTCTACTCTGTGAAAACCTAAGCAAAAATGATAAAATCTGGTGCGCTTGCTGAATGGGCTTGCATTACACATGAGTACGTGTGTGTGTGTGTGTGCATGCGTTTACGTGTGTGTGGTGTGTGTGTCCTGGGTGCTGTGTGTACATGTGTGTGTTAGATGTGTGTCCTTGGGCTGCTTGCCCCAGCCCCCGTCCCCAGCACAGTTCCATCACCTTACGGGAGGGACGGAGTGAGCGGGGCCACAACACTGTGATGGGAGCAGGTGCCGTCCGCTAACTCAGGGGAGCGGCAGGTGAGGAGGGCCCCTAGCTCGTTGCCAGCCTCCAGTGGACCCAGCTTGTCACTCAACCCACTGGCACGTACTAGACGCCGTCTGAGGGCAGCACAGGGGGCAAGCGAGGGATAGGATGTGTGCTCCCCAGCCCAGCCACCGAGAAGAAAAAGAGAGACTGAGGTCCCCCTGAGAAGGTAAAATGAGGAAACCCACACCTGCCGGAGCAGAGCTCAAAGTCCTGTCTCTCAGCAGCAGGGATGTGCCAGACCCAAGGCGTTAGCACATCAGACAAAGGTCATTCCCACCTGGGAGGCAGGTCTGGATGTCTCTCAATGAGAAGGCAAGAGAAAGGAATGTTCCAGAAGAGATGCGGGAAGCACCGGCCAGGTAGGGGGCCTGTGAGCCACGAAAGCTGCCCTCGGTTGTGGGCGTGCCTGGCCCTCTGCCCACGTGCTCTCCCCGCCCTGCGTGTGGGCTCACCTGCCGCCTTCCAACAACTTGCCCGCCTGTTGGTGAAGACAATGTGGGGGACCGCCTGAGCTGCCCGATGTTTGTTTTTCTCATCCCAAGAGACAGATTTCTGGTTTTTCCTCAGTCTCTGTGGGTGAGCCTGTGCCAGGATCTTCTTAATCTTCTGACTCAGAATTAGACCCATTTTGCAGATAAGGAATCAGAGGCTCTAAGTGAACTAATGTGCCCCAGCTCGTTAGTGAAGCTGGAGCTCGGACCCAGGTAGTCAGAGCTCCGAGTCCTGCTCTGGAGTGGCGTGGGTCAGCGGCACCCATCCGAGGGAGCTCCCATATCCGAGCTCACCTGCGGCATGAACATGAGGCTCACTGTGGAGCCTTCCACTTTCAGGAGCTCAGAGGCTGGTGAAGGATCCAGACACGTGAGCAGGTCCTTTTCCAAACTGGGGTCAGGGCATGGTTACAGGGTGCAGCCAACAGATGAGGGTGACTGTTAGTGTTCCCAGAAGCAGCCCAACAGGAAGACAGCATTGGGAGTTTGTGGGATGGACAGCTGCTGGGGCGTTTTCTTGGTGAGGAAGAGCAGCTGCAGAGGCTTGGACGGGCAATGGTCCCTGCTGGGAGGCGGGGACAGGGCGGTATGGGATAGGGGGTGGGCAGGGGCTGGCTTAGGAGGAGCCTGTGAGCCTTCTCATGAACATTAAACAATGGTTGGCGTGGCCATGGGATTTGATCATATTCCAGAATGTTCTCCAGTTGCTCTGGTGGGGACTTTTGAGAAGAGAGGGTGAAGGGTAATAGATGTGCGGGAAAGTTCTTGGTCTCTGGCTTGTGCTGTCACAAATGCAGAGAAGCAGCAAGGGCACAGGATGAAGACCTTCATTTCCTGGGGCGACCACAAGTAAGGGAAGTGTCCCTCGGAGCGTGTTGGGCTACAGAGCCTAGTGCTGGGCCCTGAACTTGAGAGCAGAGGCATCTGGGGGTGCCCGGCCTCCCTCTGGCTGCGTGGCTGGGGGAGTCCCAGGTGTGGGTCCTTCCACCACCGAGCTCCTCCTCGCTCACCCTGGGGGGGCCCCAGATGCCCTCACTGGTCTTGCCTCCTTCTTCCATCCGTTCTGCCTCAGCATCTGTTCTGGGCCCAGAGAAAATGGCTCTTCCGGTTCCGTGAGTTCAGGGGATTGAAACAGTAGAGTCTCAATTTGACCTTGAGCCCTGACCCACAGTGGGGGCCCCCAGGAGGGCCCCGGGCCGCTCAGTCCTGCTGGGGGGAGGACTGGGGGAGGGGAGGACACGGACAGAAAGTAAGGAGGAAAACATGGGGCGGTGGGAGCTTCGCACCCTCTGTGTCTCTCTTCCCTGTGTCCGTACTTATGTTTTAAATAACACCAACCTGACGTCTGGTGCGTGAGGAGGGTGTGATCACTCCTCCGGTTTACAGACGCAGACACCAGGCAGGGAAGGGCTGAGTAGCTTGTCCCGGTTCGTGGACGTGGGCCCAGAGCTGCACAGCAAAGCCGGGCCGTCTGGCACCAGAAACACTCTGGCCTCGACGAAGCCAGGCCTCTCCAGCTGGGTTCCCCAGTCAGTAGCGGCCACAGCTGGACGCTGCGATGAATGCAGGTTCTCAGGCCCCGCACCCACCTATGACCCTAGAATCTGGGGGGGGGCACTCGGCAATCTGGGCTTGAATGATCCCTCTTGGGGACCCCTCAGGAGTTCAATTAATTGCCGAGCGCCGACCTAGCACAGGACGATGGTAAAGCCAGCTGACCCGGGGACCACAGACGCCCCCTGTCTTCTCAGAGCCTGGGGGGAAGAGCTCTGGCCTCCCAGCAGCTGCATCTGGGGTCAGGGGCAGTTTCCGGATGTTCTCAGCATGTGGGAGGAATGGCGGGAGCCCTGTAGACTGCGGACCGTGGGGCCAGGAGCCAGGCCAGGAGCCACCAGTTAAAGGGAGCTGAATCCATGGGACAGACGTGGGCATTTCAGGTTGGCGTCCACTGGCTGGTTAAGGATGCCTGGAAATCCTCGTTATGTACTCCTTGCGGACTTGTTTTTAACATGTAAAGGCAAACAGGAGATTAGCAGTGGTGGCTCTGTGGACTCTGTGTCTTTGCTTTGCTGTTTTGGCTACTGGATGATTTTAGGAACAAAACAGAACTGTTCCGGGGGCTAGAAGGCTGAGGCACGAGCTGCAGGCCGGTCGCTCGTGCAGAGATGGGCTCCTGTGAGCATCTCTCGCCGCAGGCCTCCCCCCTCCTCACATACTTCCACGTGGTCACCAGAGACCCAGCAGTGCAGACCCCAGTTACAAAAACAACGATCACCTTCTTCTTCTTCTTCTTTTAAGATTCTATTTATTTATTTGAGAGACACAGAGCACAAGCAGGGGAGTGGCAGGCAGAGGGAGAGGGAGAAGCGGATTCCCTGCTGAGCAGGGAGCTGGTCGTGGGACTCGATCCCAGGACCCGGGGATCATGATCTGAGCTGAAGGCAGACACGTCACAGACTGATCCGCCCAGAACATCATCTTGGGCACAAAGAGCAGGGATGTGCTGAAGAGAATCCAGCAAACAACCCTAAACACTCCGACCATCCTTGTGGGACACAGCCCATGAGGAGTTAGGTCCAAGCCTAGCCCTGCCCCCAAACGCCCTCTCAGACCCCATTGCCCCCCTTTCCATGGAGGGGAAGGGGGTCCTTACAGCGTTCCTTAGGTTCTGCCTAGTCTGGCAAATGGGCTGCCCCTGGAGACACCACCGGCTCAGCCTAGTCACCCAGGGACACCTGTGGGGTAGGGGGAACCATCCCCTAAGATTCCATCTCCCGCCGGACATTCTGCCACCGTCCCTCATGTCTTCCAAGAGCTCACTCCCTTGCAGGCAACATTTCTCCTGGGAAGAGACGTTTGGCCCTGGGCCTTGGAAGGTCCTTTGGGCCATGCCCCCTGGCCCCCGTCACGTCCTCGCCGGGCTGTCCACAGCTCACCCTCTATGGCACAGCCACCAGCAGAAGCCGCGGGCTCAGGCACATAGGGTCACTTGCAGGCGCTCCCCAGCCCAGCCGGGCTCGCGAGCCGTGGGGACCAGACCCTGCCCGGGGCTGCGGAGCGGCAGAGGCACCTGGCAAACGGGCGTGGATTCAAAGAGACAGGCAATTGCAGCTCTTTTCGCAAACACTCTCCTGCACCGGAATTGTTGCATTTTGTTCTCAAAGCGGCCCCGCTGGTTGGAGGGGGCAACTGAGGCACGGAGCGGTTAAGTTCCTTGTTCCCACCGGGAACTGCAGAGCTGGGACGTAAGCCCAGAGCCTGGGCTCTCACTCCCTGTACGGTGGGTCTGGGCCATGTGCCGGGGAGCCCCGTTCCTGGCCCCCCAGCCTCACCACCCAGATACTAGTCCTCCTCGGGCCCCCGGAGCATGGCCAAGGCAGGAGTGGGCAGACCCTGGCTCCTGAGGAAGCCCGTGGCCCTCCCCGAGGCCTTCCCGGCCCGTGCCCCGGTGTGGGGCTGCAGACGGGCTGCGCCCCCCGCCCTCGCCAGAAGCTCATCCGTGCGGACCCCGGGCTCCTAGATGCGTCAGGCTGGCAGCGATGCAGGGAGGACGCCAACAGCCAGCTCCCCCGGCGACAGCAGGTTCGGACAAGAAGCCAGGTGCGTCATGGTCCTGATGGAGAGGCGGGCCTGCGGGAAGTCACGGACACGGGTCCGCGCTGCCGGTGTCCGTGGTGGGCTCAGCTCCCCGACCCTGCGGGCCTGGGCCCGTTGCCCCGGCGCTCTCCCCGCAGCCCCCGTCCCCCCCCGAGGATGGCAAACTAACCCTCCACGTGCCAGCCGCTGTCTCGGCCACAGGTAACCTGGTCCCACGTCTGCGGCAGTCACGTGTGACTCGGAGAAAGAGCCAAGAACTGGCGAGACACTGGCAAGGGGGACGTGGGAGCCCCTGGCAGGGACACCCCCAGACTTCCTGTGCTGGGGGAAAGAGCGTCCCCGTGGGGCACGGCTTACTCTGTCCCTGCCAGCTGCGGCCACCTGTCCGGCAGCAGGCGTGATTGGCAGGGAGCTGACCCGTCTGCGCCTGCTCAGGCCACAGGGGCCGAGCCCTGGGGTGCGGCCCGTTCCTTCGGCTGCCCTGGCTCCCGCCGCCGCCGTGGCCTGTCTCAGTCCCATCTAGAATACCCCCCTCCCATCGGCCACTGGCAGCTTTAAGAAAAATGGGGAAAGAAAAAAGAGAAAGAAAGTCTGTGCAAGAGCAGGTGTCACGTGGGGCACAGGAGCGAGCCGGGTATCGCGGAAAGCGTTGTGCAAACTTTCTGTCCCTAAGGCTTCGGGCATGTGGTGTGAAGCTCTGGGCGAGGCTCTCTCACCCCCAAGCCCAGTTCACAATCTCCTTCCATTGGCCAGGGACTCCCAGGTGGAGGTGACGGCTTCTCCCACGCAGTGTGCGCTGCCCCCTGGGCACCCACCTGGTCGCTAGGAGCTCAGGGTGCGGGGGGGGCGGTGCAGGCGGGGGGCGGCCGCAGCAGGTGTGCTGTGACTCTGGCTGCCCCCGCTGGCCTCGCTCGCCAGCTCCCGCGTCTCTAAAGCGGGTGATGACCCGATCCAGGCATTGGGACGCGTGTGCGTTGGCCCAGAGCCTGGGCGCCACGACTGTCCGCTGACACTAAACACTACACGCTTTCCTTTTTAGCTGCTGCGGCCCCGTCTCCGCCTTCCCCTGGGACAGCCACAGCCCGTTGCGTGCGTTCTATTTACATAGACCATTTCTTCTCTCCTAGTGGTGGGCACTTGACCAAGAGCAAAGATCTTGCACCTGCGAGCGGCCGGAGGAGAGAGGCGCTCGGCGCGCGTGCTCTGCAGGCAGCGGGCCTCCTCCTCCCTCCCGCCCCTCGCTTGCATCTCCTGCTCATTCATTCATTTCCGCAGCTCTCCGCGCCTACATCGTGTTTGTCGGACACCTTCTCTGTGCCAGAGAATCCACTCCCTTTGACCCTGAACTCCCCCATCCGGACTCGTGCCCCCACCGTGCATTAGGCGGAGTCATTCTGATCTTTGCCAAACCGCCTGAGACTAACCAGCAGGAACAGAGATGAGAAAGATGAGTCCGCCTTCGAATGGTTCATGTGCGCGGCTCAGAATCCGGCCCCTGCGGATCAAAGGGCCCCCGCCGCTCGCCGTCACCACCCCCAGCCTGCAGGACTCCAGGACTCCGTGTGTCCCTCCTCCGAAGGACAGACGAACTTGGATCCATGCCGTCCCGTGACACCTGGTACGTGCAGCTCCTTCCGGACGACCGTCAGACACGACCACGCATCCCTGCAGACCGAATGCCATCACTTTGAACTTCTTGCTTTGACGCTTTGTTTGAAAGGGGTGGCAGAGGCCCGCCAGGGTTGCCCCAAGAAGGCGCCCCGCACACCATGACAACGGTCAGCGTGGCTGTGACCTGCAGTCCTCACTCTGTTCTTGGGGCACTTACGGGCTTGGGGACCAGATTCTCCCCACGGGGCGGGGCCTCCCAGCTTGCCCCTCAGACAGGTTCCGGCCCTGCCGCGCTGTCTCAGACCCAGAGACCTGCCCTGCCCCAGCCAGGGCCCGGCCAGCCTCACAGCCTTGCCAATGACGTTTGCTCCTTCAGGGGCACGGTGAATGCTTGCCATTGGCACAGCGAGTTAATTACAGTAAATTATAAAATAGCCTTTATTTTATTGTTTTAATGTTTTTTTTCAGATTTATTTATTTGTTTGAGGGGGGAGGGGCCCAGGGAGAGACACAGAGAATCTCAAGCAGACTCCCTGCTGAGCTTGGAGCCTGATTTGGAGTTCGATCCCAGGACCCCGAGATCGTGACCTGAACCGAAATCAAAAGTCAGACGCCTAACCGACTGAGGCCCCCAGGTGTCCCTAAAAAACCTTTCAAATGGGTTCTCCGCTTGGTTAGCCAGTGGGCAAGTGAATGTGTTTGGCAGCTCACTTGTTGGGGGGGTGGGGCAGAGGTGATTTTTTTTATGGTATTTAATAAGTGTGTAATTAGTCCTTTTTCCAGAAAGAGGTGACTTTTCAGTTTGCCTGGATCAGCGTGGAAAGAATAATGACCATTTAGGGAGCTATTACTGGAGTTAATTACTTTTTTTTTGAAATTTTTTAATCATTACGTCTTTTAAATCCCTATTTAGGCTGAAGGTTCTCTCCACTCGACAGAAGGTAAAGGGACCTCAGGTGTTTGTCACCAGAACACGATCCGGACAGCATCCGCTCCCCCTTCTCAGCTCTGGGTGGGGGAGGCGTCCCCTCCACGTACACCCAGTTCATGAGCGGAGGAGCTGGACCCTGCGGGGGCAGCCAGGAGCCCCGCCCCTGACCTGGAGTACAGCTGTGTTAGTCCTAAAACCAGGCGCTTGAAATCCTTACTCACCGTGTTGTTTCTCCTCATCTGGCTCCCGAGGGCCACGTACCTCCCCACACAGGCCCCCAGGCCCCCCATGTGACATGGGTCTGTATTTCCAGACTTCTCTGTCCATAAACTGGACCCGGGCCAAGACGCCCTGAAGGGAACTGCATTTCTCTCCTTTAAGCCTTTGTTTTGCTCCAGTTACTCAGGACTTTGCAACACTCCCCTTCACTCTTCTCTCCTCCCACTGAAGCCCAACGAGCCCCATTTGCCGACCGCTTCCTCCAGGAAGGCTTCCATGAGGCTCTAACCTCAGCGCTCTGTTTCCAGGGAGAGAGAGCTCCCTCCAGGGTTCTCGCGGTCACATCTGTGTGCATGCTTCCCCCAGCCCTGGAGTGAGTCCCGGGGAGCGGCTGGGACCGTCACTTGCTCATCTCGTCTCCTCCCTTAGGTCGTCGGGTGTGGACTTGAATAAACAAGTTTAAATGGATGCTGGTTGGATGCATAAACGTTTGGCATCTTGGAGGAGCTGGAAGGATGTGAAACTATTCACAAAGTCGTTGGACGAAGACCCCCAGAGACCTGCATATACACTGGATTTATCTGGTGCCCAAAGGGGATTTGTCCATAAGAAAAACCCAGGCAGAACTAGCATCGTAGGAAAAACAGACTGCCTTACGCGAGCAGGAAGAATTGTCGTCTGCCACAGCTCGGTGTTGCAGCGACTGCGGGCCCTTCAGTGGCTCAGCAGCGCCCACAGGACCAGGCTTGCGCTGCTGCTCCCCCCAGCCCCATGGCTGGTGTGTGCTTGTCGTCGGGATTTCCCCCAACCGGTGCCGAGATGGCGCCCGCTGTTCTGAGCATCGGATGCGGACCATATTATTTAGGGTTAGAAGAGGAATTCCCCTTCCTGTGTTCCTTCTCAACAATGAGGAAAAATAGGGGCGCCTGAAGGACTCAGTCGTTAAGCGTCTGTCTCGGGCTCAGGTCATGATCCCAGGGTCCTGGGATCAAGTCCCGCATCGGGCTCCCTGCTCGGCGGGGAGTTTGGTTCTCTCTCTCCCTCTGCTGCTTCCCCTGTTTGTGCTCTCTCACTCTCTCTGCCAGTAAATAAATAAATAAATAAATAAATAAATAAATAAATAAATAAATAAATAAAATCTTAAANTCTCTCTGCCAGTAAATAAATAAATAAATAAATAAATAAAATCTTAAAAAAAAAAAAAAGAAGAAAGAGGAGAAACATTCTCCCAGAAGCCCCCAGCCGGTCTCTCTTCTACGTCTCCTTAGCCAGAACTGATCACCTGCCTGTGCTTTTGTTTATTAATTTCGTTTTAGTTTTTTTAAAAATAGACACATTTTCAGGCAGTTTTAGGATCACAGCAAAATTGAGGGGCATGTTCAGAGAGCGCCCAGCCTCCCCCGCTGTCAGCACCGCTCCTTCCCCGGAGCCGTGAGCCTGTTACCCGGGGAGAAGCTGCACGGACCCACCCTCGGCACACGGAGCCCACAGCGGACGGGGGGTTGGCTCGGTGTCGCTCCCTCCATGGGTCTGGGCGAGTGTGTCCTGCCCACGACACTATCACAGAGTAGCTTCATGGTCCTGAAATCCCCTGCTCTCTGCTCCTTTTGTTTTTCTTTTGGAAGAAATTTCACGCCTGTTCAGAAGTGGACAGATAAGTGAATTCAGCAGGCCTGACACTGACCTCCAGATGCGGGGCTTACCAAGACTCTGCACCTTGTCTTTGGTCATCTTTTTTCTTCGCTCTCTTCTTTGATGAAGTACTTTAAAGCAAATCCCAGACGTCGTGCCATTTGACCCCCACATAATTCAGTATTCACAGAGATACAAAAAATTCCTTCTATAACCACAATGCCATTTCCACATCTAACAAAGTCCATGCCGATCCATGGGTATTATTGAAAGATTTCATAACCACATTTCCTCAGTGGTCTCCAAAAATGTCTTTTTCCGGTTGCTTGGTTGGAGTGGAGCTCCTACGGGGTCATCTTATCATGTTTGTTTGTAAGATCTCTTAGGTCTCTTTTAACACAGAGAATCTTCTCTTGCTTTAAAAAAAAATCCCATTGACTTGAAGAAACTGAGTGGTTTGTTCTGCAGAATGTCCTACATTCTGGAATTGTCTCTTACCTTCCTTGTCATGCCATTTAAATTCTTCTTCTCGCCCTCACATTTCCTACACACTGAATTAAATCCGAGTTCCAGTTTTGGCAATCTCTTCATACCGTGTCACATGAAAAGCGTAGACTGTCCGGTCCCAGTTTTCCTAGTATTAAGCCTGATCACTGGGTTCAAGAAGTGGCAGCCTGATCCCTCCCTGGTCACCTCCAACCCAGGGCCAGTAGCTATAAAATTGATTGTTTCCAAATTTCCAAATGCACTGTTTCCAAATCAGGACTTTTTTTTTCTCCCAGGAATCAAAGGGGGTTAAAACAACTGAGATGGTACGTTTTGAAATTCTTATGCATAGATTGAAACGTTCATTTTATGTTTGTGAACCAAAAAGATCATTTTATTCAAACCGATCTATGCATTCAATGCATTCCCAAAATCGCAGCAGGATTTTTGGGTGGAAATTGGCAAGCCAAATCTAAAGTCCACGTGAAAACCAGAGGATGGAGAGCAACTGACACAACTTTGGAAAGGAAGAGCGCCTGGCTGGTTTCCACCGCCTGACTTCAGTGTTTGGTCCTGAGCGGCAATTCCCAGGCCTATGTGGTGCCGGCATCAAGACAAACAGATTGTGTGGGTTACAGCCTCCGCCTCGGCTCAGGTCATGATCTCAGGGTCCTGGGATCGAGGCCCGCATCGGGTTCCCTGCTCAGCGGGGAGCCTGCTTCCCCCTCTCTCTGTCTGCCTGCCTCTCTGCCTCCTTGTGATCTCTCTCCCTCTGTGAAATAAATAAATAAAATCTTAAAAAAAAAAAAAAAAAAAGACAAACAGATTGTGGAAAAGAGGAGAGAATCCAGAAATGAAGGGACTTTGTAGGGTCTGACTGCAAGACCATATCTCAAATTACCCACCAGTTTAACTCAGATGAATCATGCCCCTGAACACAAAACCTAAAACTCTTAAAAACTGAGAAGAGGGGAGAACTTGTGAGTGACCCAGGGTTAGGCAAAGAGTCCTTAGATACAAACTGTACGAGAAAAGTCAACCAGCTGGAAGTCATCAAGATAAGGAATGTCTGCTCTTTGAAAGGCATGGTGAGATACATAAAAAAGAAAATCACAGACTAGAGAAAATACTCACAAATCGCGTGTCTGAGAAAGGACTTGTACCCAGCATATATAAACAACTAGAAAAACTCAATAACAAGAAAGCCAAGAACCTGTTTTTGTGTTTTAAGAGAGCAAATCATTTGAATAGGTACTTGGCCAAAGAAGACACAGGGATGGCAAATAACTACGCAGAAGATGTTCAACAGCATTCTTCGTCAAGAAAATCAAACTTAAGAGTACTTTGGGCTGTCACTACATCGAGCTCAGAAGGAGGTGATCGAGAGCCCCTCACACCGAGTGCTGGCAAAGGTGTGCAGGACCTGAGCTCTGATGCATCCATCTTGCAAGGCCAAATGGCACAACCACTTTGGAAAACCATTGGATAGTTTCTTTAAAAGTTACGCATACACCTACTATATGACCCAGGCACTCCGCTCCTAGGTATTTACCAATGAAATGAAGGCATGTGTCCATGTGAAGACTGCCACACAAAAGTTCACAACAGTTTTACTTGTAACTCGCCCCCAGTGGAAACAACTCGAATCTGCGTCAACTGGTGAGATGGGCAAATTGTGGTCTATCCACTCCGTGGAAGGACGGATGTGAGATGATCCTTCTTTTGATTTCAGTGATGGTTTCACTGGTGTGTGTATATGTGAAAAGCAATGCGACTGAACAGTTTAAATATATACAGTTATTATGTAGCGATTATATCTCGATAATGTTGCTTAAAATTTTTTAAAAAATGCATTCAAGATCAGTGGTCCTTAGGGGCAGGGCTCTGCGGAGGGGCACAGGGACACTTTTTGGAGTGATGGAAATGTTTTGTACCTTCATTGCAGTAATGGTTACATGACTGTTAACAACTGCCAAATTCAGCAAATCTGCACACTTAAAATGGGTGGATTTTATTGGATATAAATTATCCCTTGATAAAGCTCAGAGAAAACATATTTGCTCTGTCAAAATTCTTAGCTTATAAAGACAAGAAAAAAATGCAAAGATGGTATGGAATAGTTATTTCTAATAAAGTGTAAATTGCGTTTACAGAGAAAAAAATACTTTCTGAAAAATAAAGATAACATTTGTTATATTAAAGCCGAAAACAAATACCTTCTTTGCACCGATTATCTGGATGTTAGGAAGCAATTCCAGCCAGATAATTATTCTTGAAAAATGTTCCCATTTTTCAGTTTTTAACTTCACATGATTTATTACCGTGTTAGTGGTATTTTTCAGAAGGATCTATTCTTTTTAAAATGGCCTCATTACTTATTTTTAAAGATTTTATTTATTTATTTGAGAGAGAGAGAAAACAAGCACTGAGCAGGGAGCCCGACTCGGGGCACGATCCCAGGACCCTGAGATCATGACCTGAGCTGAAGGCAGATGCTTCACCGACTGAGCCACCCAGTTGCCCTCGCTTCATTACTTTTAATTTTTCATAAACTGCCTGGAATCTTCTTCAAAGATGTTTTGATTATCTGTTTGTTGGGTAGTTTAATTAAAGGTTTCCAACCAATTTTGGACAAAATGCAACCAGAATCTAGCAGACCCAGTTACACGCACAGGCGAACCTAGGGTCACTGTAAGCCATTCCTGGTGCATTGAGAACAGCTTCTCGAAGGCGCCGCGTGTAACATCTGGCAGACGATGGGCTTCGGGGGAAAGCGTGCACAACTGGAGGAAGGCCCTATGTGTGTTCGCTGTGTCACTGCAGATGCAGAGTTCAGTCCCTGTAACTGTAGATGGGTGGAGGTTGGTGAGTGCTGATATCTACTGGTTTTACTGCAATTAAAGGTAGATGGTGGCTCGCTACGACTCATTTATGAGTTATGTGTTTGCTACAAATAATTCCAGCTGCGTTTCTGCTCCACGCTTTCTTTTTTTTTTTTTTAAAGATTTTTATTTATTCATTTGACAGAGAGAGAGATTACAAGTAGGCAGAGAGGCAGGCAGAGAGAGAGGAGAGAGGAGGAAGCAGGCTCCCTGCCGAGCAGAGAGCCCGATGTGGGCCTCGATCCCAGGACCCTGGGATCATGACCTGAGCCGGAGGCAGCGGCTTTAACTCACTGAGCCACCCAGGCGCCCTGCTCCACGCTTTCTTAATTTAATAATAGCACCTGTTTCTATAATGCTGTGTGACATCAACATTTGTGTTTATATTAGCACAACACAAGCAAATGGTATCATCAATAGCGAATAGTTAACTGAATTTACATTGGCATCTTACTCGTTGAAAAGCATCGAGGGACACATCTTCAACAGGACAGATGTTCGCAGCTTTACTTTCATTTAATGATTTGAATAAAATTAAGCAATTATTTCAAATGAGCTTAATTGGCTTTTCTATTTGATGCATCTGATAACACACATGTATTAAGCTGTGGTCACGTAACTGCGGAATTCTGCTCACGGAGACGATGCAATGAGGGCGATCGCGTCTTTTGAGCGCACAAGAAACCTGGAAAACGGATGAAATTGTCGGAATTGTCATCGGCCCTAAACACACGCCACGTTCACAGGCAGCCACCAGACCAGCTGCACGTACGGAGTCTGTGGAAGGATTTCTAACTTCGAGGGGGGGCGCCTGTGCCCTTCACAGAGCCGGGTCCCGGGTTCCTCATGGTCTGCGGTAGCACGGCTCTCGCAGCCCATGAGTTTGGACAAATCACTGGTGTGAGTAGGGTATTCCTATCAACTTTCTTGAGAAACACAAATCCAGTAACTTAACCTTTTGATTTAACCTGCATGTTGATTTTTTAAAGCTCATCACGGCCCAGAGGGCTTATTACAAACATAAAAGTGCATTTCCAGACCGTGAACTTGACGGTTGAGCGTTGCATCATAAGATGCCTAATGAACCCACTGGGGCAGGGGGCTGAGCGTCGTCTTCAAGGGCCTGCAGAGCTGTAGCTCCAGTTCCTGAACCCCCAATCCAGGACCCCACCTATCATTTCCAGCCGCTTCTCACCGACCTCGCTAACTGGGGGTCCTGTGGCCTCTGCCTCCTTCCATCCCAGCTCAGGCTGCACACTGGGCCCAGGAGCCGCGGGGTCAAATGCATGCATTGCTTCTGCTTCCCTTCCTTCTCAAGGAGGTGCTGTGGCCCCTGGGCTTGTGTCCTCTAAGCCCGGGCTGGCCCCTCCTAAGCATGAGCTACGGACATCACCTCACAAGCGCCAGGCCGCCAGGGGCCACCTCGGGGCAGAGGCCCACGTGAGCCCACACTGCCCACGTGAGAGCCCCAGGGACCAGCTGGGATGAATAACGGGGTCCCCCCCCGCCACCCCCGAGGCTGGAAGGCGTTACCCAACATAACCCGAGTGCATTTTGCTTTATCAGGGAGATCTTCCCACTTTCCCTGAAGAAGAGGTTGTAGTTACAGAAAACTCCAAATGGTGCACGGGGCCGGTCCTGGTCCAGATCTAGCCCTGCATTAAAGTGAGAGTGGCACTCCCTGCCCCCGTCTCGCCCCGGCTGGGGGAGGCCAGCGGAGCCCACCTGCAGAGCCGCCCGCTCGGATGTCACCCGGCAAGGCTCGCTGCCTGCCTAGTGCTTCCTCAAGGGCTGCAGAATGGGGTTTTCCAGTTCTGTCCCGTTACTCCTATCAGCTCAAATCCCCTGTAGGGAGGGACTTACCAGCGTCGACTAGGGCTCTAGGTCAACCCCGACGTACAGCTCATCCGGGAAAAGTAAAACAACTGCTATTTTCAGAGACAGAGGAGTCCAGTGCGTTGGGCTTTGGGGGGTATTGTTGAGAACTCGTAGGTGTTTTATGTTCAGAAGGTCTTGGTCAATAGCATTTGCTTTTCTTTGCCCGATTGTCCCAGCTCTAGCCTCTCCGTCCTCGACTTGGCCCTTGCTTTCTGGTCCCAAAGGATGCCCCAGGTTCAGGTGCATCTGGGGCGGTTTGCGCTCGGGACCTAGGGTTGCATCTCCCTAGGAGCTCATAGTGGGGCATGGTGGGTGAGGCCCCCAGTCAGGGCATCGCCCCCCAACTCCACTCACTGTCAGCTTGTGGGGAGCCTGGGCTCCTGACCCCACCAGTTCAGTGTCCTTCTCTCCACCCCAGCCGGTCCCTGGGCCTCTCCTGTGGGCAGTGTGGGCTCACGTGGGCCTCTGCCCCGAAGTGGCCCTTGGCGGCCTGGCGCTTCTGAGGTGATGTCCGTAGGCTCGTGCTTAGGAGGTGGCAGTCCGGGCTTGGAGGACACAAGCCCTGGGGCCGCAGCCCCTCTTTGAGAAGGAAGGGAAACCCAACCAGAAACCGGGGTTGCCCGCTTTTGTTCTGTGAACAAGGGAGCGTGTGGTGTGTGTGTGTGGGTGTGTGTGGCGTGTGGTGTGTGTGGCGTGTGGTGTGTGTGAGAGTGGGAGCGGATACAGTGTGCAGGGGTGCTATGGTATGTGTGGACGGTGGGCGCCCCCACAGCTGGTGGCCCTGCAGACCGGCCCGGCCAGGAGACACCAGGAGGATGGCCGAGGGATGGTCCTTCCGGCAGGTGGGCTGGCCCAGGAGCCCCCAGGGCAGCCTTGGCCATGGGGTTCACCCGCGGGCTGCCGGGCATCTGGAACCTGCCCCCAGCACCGCCTCTTCTGGGCTGTTCCAGCGGCAAGCCCCACATCTGAGCTCTGCTCTTTGCCTTTCACCCCATCCTGCCCTGGGCAAGTCTTACAACCCGCCCGGCCTCAGTTTCCTCAACGTTAACGGCCAATTACTCCCTCCCCGTTCCCGTCCAGACCTTGGAAGGATTCGGCAAGAGAATGAAGGGGGGGGTGGGGTGCCTTGCGTGGCTTGCACGCGGATGCTCTATAAAGCCAAGCTGTCATTCTAATCACGCCCAGGCCTCCCCGGCAGGGCCTAATTAGAAGATGGTGTTGGGAAGACAGAGGCGGGGCTGTACGTCGGGGAGACTGCGGGCCGCCACCGGCGGGACCCGCGTCCCTCTTGCCTGGCTTGGCGGCCTGGGCGATCTCGAGGCTGTTCCGGCCTTGTCGTGGCTTCGCTGGGCACACAGCCCATCCCTCTGCCCGTGAATCCAGGCCCGGATCCCCCCAGACGGGGCCAGCCGTCCTGGTGCTTCCCCAGTGCGGGGTGGGGGATCGATCTGAGGCCTTCCCATTCCCCAGGATGGTCTCGAGGGGGGCTGGGGAGAACGTTCCCTCCGCGGGGCGGGGTCAGAGCCATCCCCCGTCGGGCTGCGCAGCTGTCCCCGACTCGCGGCCCAGCCCGGGGTGGGTGGCGTCATCGCGGGGGCTCCGTGTGGTGCAGAGACGTTCCGACGGGACTCGCGCCCGGCGTGAATATGGTCCTTTTGCTCAAAAGAAAAACTTTCAAAAGGAACTGGACCTTCTGGGGATGATCGGCATTCATTTCAGGGCACTTTCAACCATGTTCCTCAAAAAAGAGAAGAGGAAAAAAGAAAGAAAGGAAAGAGACAAGGACAACCGCCCAGCTGATTCCCAGCTCCGGCCAGGGGCTTCCCTGATGCCAGCGCCACCGCTGTCCCCACCGTCTCTGTCCATCCCCCTCCCTCCGCAGCCCTGCGCGGGGTCCCTGCAGGTGCGCTGAGCCGATGAGCAAACCGGCTCACTCAGCAGGCGTTCCTCGCCGCTCCCCCATCCCCTGCTGCCTTGGGGGGCTCCGGACAGAGGGCTGGTCACGGGGACCCCAGCACACGGTGACACATTCGCACGTTCTCCGGCTTCCTTAGGAACTTCACGTGCCGGGAAGAGGGGCTGCGTGTCCCCGGGCCTCCAGCGGTCCCGGGCTCGCGGCTGCGGACCGGGCTGAGAAATGCAGGCTGAAGGCAAAGGAGCAAAGGACAGAGCAGGAGCTTAGCCCCAGGCCCCTCACCCCGCGTACAAAATTGGGGTTGATGCCCCCGAAAGGACACAACGGCTACCAACCCATGCGGTGAGTGTATCCGCGACGACAGTCAGTCCCTCCCGCTCCAGGATGCTGGCTGCGGGGCTTACCGGAGTCCCGGGGGAGATCACGGGAGGGGGAAGGCGGCTGGCTCCCAGCCCCACGTCCTGCCAGACACGACCCACGAGAGGATGTCCGCACGACGCCGTGACCCCGGGCGGTCAGGTAATTCTCGGTTTGGGGCCGCCTCGTGCCTTGCTTCCCCCGCCCTCCCCGCTCGAGGTCGGGAGCAGCCCCCAGCGACGTGTGGCAACCGAAGATGCTCGGACGCCGGACACCGTCCTCGTCCCGTGGGGGCCGGAATCGCCCCCACCTGAGAACAGCTGTGACGGACAAATCTCCGGCTCTGCGTGAGCCTCAGTGTCCCCTTTAGTAAAATGAGAGGACGGCCAGCTCTCCCTCAGACCTCACGGTGGGGGGTGGCAGCGTGGGGCTCGGGGGGACCCTGCCCCGATGCTGGGAAAGCAGAGCGCTCCCCGCTGGACGGCGGTGTTTCCAGGAGCCGGAGCACTTGGGACTGTGTGTGGCAGGCAGTGGGGACAGGGACCTCCTGTTTGGGGCCTCCCCAACCTGGCAGGAGGCCCCTGTCGTCGGCGCCGGGCACTGCCTGACAGCCAGCCAAAGCTGCCGTGCCCACTCGGGGTGCTGGCTGTTGGTGGGGGTGCTGTGAACTGTGAGGGGCCATCCATGCCCCCCCAAACTTGCAGGCTAATCGGGGAGGCAGAGGGGGCACCCTGGGGAGGATAGCTCAGGAGGGAGAGGGTGGGTTGCCTAGCGCCGGGACCACGGACCCTGCACCGTCTGCAGTACCCAGGGCTGGCTGCTCAACACGCGTGCCAGGAATGAAGGGGTGCCGGGTGAGGAACGTGGTCAGAGAGGAGGCCCCCCGAGGGCAGGCGTCCCACCCACCCTGTTCCTCTCCAGGGCCTCGGGCCCCAGGGCCACCCTCTTCCTGCCCAGCAGGACTTAATGGAAGTCTCTCCCGTGGCTCTCCCGTGGGCTGCAGGCCTGGAGGGCTCCCTGGAGGAAGCGCCGGAAGTCTCCGCTGGAAGGCTGTGTAGTGCTCTGCTGTGGGACGGTTATGGGATGTCCTTCTGCCCCAAATTCTTATGCTGACTGTGTCTCAGAATGCTACTGTATTTGGACACAGGGTCTTTAAAGAGGTAATTAGAGTAAAATGAGGTCCTTGGGGTGGGCCTGATACAATCTGACTGGTGTCCTAAGAAGAAAAGGAGATGGGGACACAGACAGGCGCGAGGGAGGACCAGGTGAGGACACAGGTGCAGGCCCAGGAGGGGGACCTCTGGAGGAGCCAGCTGCCTCGGAGGGGCGGGGGCCCTGTTCCGGAGGTGCCCTGCGGCGTCCTGCCCATGGCCCCGAGGGCGGTGGAGGGGAAGGACGGTCCTCCAGCCCTGGGAAGCACAGTACCCCTCTGTCCTTCGAGAAGTGCCTGGAAGTGACGGAAGGGACGGTGTGGCCTCACGGAGTCTCTGGGGGCCATCGGGACCCCTACTCTCATGTGGTCTTACGGTGCCCACGTGGGACCAGCTCTCCCTGGAGATGGTCACCCCCCCCCCACAGAGGGCCGCCTGGTGAGAGGGCTGGATCTGCCCTGCCCCCCA
Organism: Ailurus styani; assembly: GCA_002007465.1. Taxonomy (NCBI): domain Eukaryota; kingdom Metazoa; phylum Chordata; class Mammalia; order Carnivora; family Ailuridae; genus Ailurus; species Ailurus styani. The sequence continues at coordinate 1,015,440 of LNAC01000385.1, forward strand.
CCCCGGGGGTGCAGCAGCCTGTTCCCCAGAACCTCGCCAAGTCCCCACCGTGGCGCTCTGCTGGGGGGGGCGGTGGTCCAGCTGAGCTCGGGGCTCCCCAGGCCCGGGGCTACCCTTCTCAGGCTCTGCTGCCACATGGGGAGCCTTCTGGTCGGGGCTGCAGGGAAGGCCTGTCCGAAAGCCCCCAAGGCCAGAGCCAGCGCCCGGTGGACTCTCAGGGCTACAAACCTCCGCAGCCACGAGCGGGGGCTGGGGGAGGGGCGCGCCCCACTAAGTCAGGCAGCCCCGCATCCCCACACCTCCCTCGTGAGGTAAGTGTTATTATGCCTGGTTTCCAGCGCCAACAAGACAAGACAGGCTGGAAACTCTCGTAAACCCGACCGCGGTCTGCCGGCCTGGGGCGAGCCGGTGGGGGGCGGGGGATGGAGTTTGGGAGGCAGCAGATGTGGCCACAGTGGGTCAGAGCCCCCCCCCGCCCCCCCAGCGAGCTCCCGGCTCCCTTTACCCCATGACTCGCAGGCCCCCTGTGCTGCCAGGAGCTTAGGGGCTGCCCTGGGGGCCCTGGGGGGCTATGGGCACCACTGATCGGAGTTGCTGGGGTTTGAAGACACGGTGAAATGGGATAGACTCGAGGGTCTTTGAGTGGCACGCAGGAGTGGGGGGTAGGGAGGTGGGGGCCACCAGGGTTTAGGGGGTGGAAGCAGCCACACCTTGCCTGGGGCATTTTCCTTTGAAACAGAGCCTGATGCCTTTGAAGACACCTTGGCCTCCCAGGGAGAAGGTGTTCTGAAGCCCAAGGTTGCCAGCTTCGCACTGGGCCTGAGTGCGGCCCCGCCCCTGCCCGGCTCAGCTTGGCTTTGGTCGACGGTGTATTTCTGTCCAAAACACCAGGCTGACCTACCCCTCCCCGTCACTCTGGACACGTTCACTCAGGGAGCTGACCCCAGTGCGCCCACTCGGGACAAGAATGGGCGGGACTAAGGAGTCAAGGGTTCTGGGTTCGAGTCTAAGTTCTGGCCCCAACCTGTCCCTTTTTCATTCTGGGCCTTGGGTTCCTAGTTGGGACAAGGGGGAAGGTACTGAACGGTCTCAGTGGTCCCCCACCCCGTCTTCCACTCAGACAGGAGGCTTCCCTCTCTGATTCCCTCTCTTCAAATTCTGTTAGGGCCGCTCCCACCATGCACCCCAATAGCCAGGCTTCGGGGTGTGGGATGACCTCGGTTCTTCTCACGCCCCTGACCTCTGATAAGGGCTATTGACCCCACCTGTCTACAGACGCTCTTAATGTTAGGGGAAAAAAAGTCAAGAGAAAATAATGAAATCCTACTTTTACTCATCTCTACCTGAAATTCAGAATGCTTTCATGTGCCCTGCAGCCCAGCCGCCCTCCGGCAAGTTCAGATCACATCGTGGGAGCCCCTTCCTGCTCGAAACACCCTCAACGGGCTTCGTGGCGCAGAAATGGTGCGACCAGACCCGTGGCCCGGCTTCCGATCAAACGTGCTCCCAGAGAGGCAGGTGCGATGCCCTCTGACTTGGTTTGGTCCCTTTCCGATAACGGCGTCATGACCTCCTTGGTTTCCTTTGACATCCTGTGTGCCCTCTCAGCAGAACCACCTGAGGAACATCTGTGGCCTCAAAGAGGTCTGTCCGCCTCCCCTCCCCCCTGCACAGCCTCTTCTGGGGGAGGCCGCTGTCCCCGCTCCTGACCGGCCCGTTCCACAGCTCCAGGTGACCCATCTGTCGGCCTGGGCCCTGCTCCGGCCACACGTTTCCACGGAGCATCACTGCTCTTTACCAACACCGGCTCTGACCCCCATCCTGGAATATGACCCCCATCCTGGAGGTCCAGGTCCTCTGCAGACTGCCCCACCTCCCACCCCACCCCCCTGACCCGGTTCATCTGGTCCCTCTCCCTAAGCAAAGCATATTTCATCCAGAAGGTGTCTGATGAGTGCTTGGCCATCCACAGCCAGAAAACCAGGATGACCAGCCGTGCCTGGGAGGGGCTGACCGGCTGGTCAGGGATTCCCTTTCCCCCTTCTAGAATGGGAGGCCCAGCCCCGTTTTCTTGGCTCGCAGGTAGTGGCAGGGTGAGGTCATCCTTGGAGCTCCCCAAGGAGAGGAGGGAGAAGGTGCTATTAAAGCCTTATCAGATCCTTTCTGTTGGGGTGCTGGCAGGAATCTACCAGGCCCCACCCACGCCGAAGGCCCACCTCCCAACGGCCTGCAGGGGGTGGGGGCGGGCAGCTAAGGGTATTTGTCCCCTCCAAGCCCCAGGGGCAGCCCCAGCAGCGAGGGGTGCCCTCCAGATCCTCTGGGGAGGCGGTCTCTCCTGCCAATGATCTGCTCGGATGTCTCCATCCAGTGACGGGGGTGTCAGAGGTGAGCACGGGTGTCCCAGGGGGTCCTGGCTGGGGGGCGGGGGAGTGAGCATGGACCAAAGCTTTGGGGTCTGTAGATCTCCGCCCCCCAGCCTTGGGACGGCCTGTTCCTTGGCCTTCCTGAGCATCAGGCCCCACGTACTGAACGGGCTACTGCCTTCCAGTGGGGGTACAGACGCGATGACACGGCAGCCCCCGGCCCACGCAGCTGGCCCTGGTGGCCGCGAGTGTGGTGGCCCTTCCCTCCAGCTTACAGGAAGGGTGCTGAGGGCTGGCCTGCTGTGGGAGGCCTCCTGGGCCGTCCTGGCCAGGGACACACAGGACCCCCGCGCACTGGTCCTGCACACGCTGAGGCTGTGATCACTGGCCAGCAGGGTCCGGGCCGGCCACTGGGGCCCCCCGGGACTCGGGACGATCAGCCTTCTGCCCCTGGGAATGAGCCTGGCTGGTAATTGCTCCCTGAGATCATCGGCCTTGTTCAGAAACACACATACCTCCCCGCCACAGGGGGCCTTCCGTGACTGGCTAAGGGGGCTCCCCTACCCCGGAGGGCGTTTGGGGCCCCACTCACGGACAAGGGCAGGCTTGCTGCTGGAACAGCCGCCCTGGACTTCTGGCCTCAGGTCAAACTCCCGCAGGCCCCTGAAGCAGGTGGTCCTCAGATGTTAACCTCCCGGAGGAACCACACGGGGACTCCCAGCACCTGCGGGCCTGGATCCAAGGAAGGACGGGGGCGGAACCTCCCCGGGGGCTGGCAGGGATTCTGGGGGTTCTTACTCAAGAGAGGGGGAGCACTGGGGGCGAAGGCTGCCTCCAGGGACACGTCCCTCCGTGCCTATGGCGGAGGCCCTGCTCACAGCGGCCCTAACGCTGGTCCCTGGGTCACCTTCAGAACATCAGGGGCTACGGGGCATCTTCAGCAGCTCCGATTCTTTCTTTAGAGGACTCCGTGGGGATGCTGAACCGGTGGAGGGGGCCCCCTCTCCCGGCCGTCTTAGTGACCCGTGAGGAAGCAGGGGCCCAGGCTGGGGACAGGACCTCCGTCCCACGCCAGATGCCTGTGCACTGATTCCAAACCAGTCCCTTTAATTCCATGACCTGGGGGCCGGCCGCTGTCCGTTTTATACATAAAGTTTTATTGGAACCCAGGCGCACCCATCCATTCCGCCGCGTCCCCAGTGTTCCCGAAATGAGCAGGGAAGTGGTGGCTTGTTTGGGCGCTGGTGGGTGGGTGGCTCCTTGGCCCTGGCAGATGCAAGAGTTCTGAGAACAGCTCTTGTCTGGGCAAGGTCTTAGGCTGCCAAACTCAGTGGGCCCGTGCGTGGCCTGGACCCAGAACCTTCCTTCTGATGGAGTGTGTATGTCTGGCCTGCTGGTGGAGGGAGCCCAGGAGCCTCCGCGGAGGCCAGTCCAAGCTTCTCACCGCCCGCTGATTGAGCCTTCCGGAAATATCCGTGGGGTGAAGGACAGGAAAAAGGAATAAATGACGTAATAGAGACTCTTCCTTATCCAGCGCGGACAGACAGCCAGTCGTCTTGCTGACATGAGACGGTTCCTTCTACGCTTCCGGCTCTCCCTCCTCTCGCTGCCGGCCCTGCCCCCCTCCGTGGCCGTGGGCCCCCACCGAAGGCAGGGCCGCTGAGCCCAGAGACTAAATCCTCAGGCCTTTTTAGAAACCGCGGTAAGATACGCATAAATGACTTACCATCTGCATGTTTCCGTCCCCCCACATTCAGGTGTGGAAATCCCAACCCCCAACGTGAGGGTTTTAGGATGTGTGGCCTGGGAGCGATCAGGTCACGAGGGTGGAGCCCCATGAACAGGATCGGGGCCCTTGGAGGCGACCCCGGAGAGCTCGCTCGCCCCTTCCTGCAGGTGCGGACGCGGGGAGAGCCGCGCCTTCACCAAACGCCCAATTACCCGGCCGTCTAAGCCGCCCTAAGGGGGCCGCTGAGTGAAGTGTGCTCGCGCGGCTGTGGGTCCGTCTCCGGGACGCTGCCTGGCACAACCCAAGAACTTGGGGTGCGGATCCGACTGCAGGACCTGCACCGCTGCCTCGGGGAACAGTTCCTAAACCACCTCCTGGCGGTCTGAGCGCCACGGCAAAGGCCCGGTGGAGGTTGGAATCCGCTTGGGCCTCTGGGAGCCTCGGTTTTTAAATCAAAGAGGGGTGTCATGGTCCCCACCAGGCCACGACCCTTCGCTCTGCTCTGCCTGATGCCCGGCCGCAGCCCACCCCGCCCCCCCGCCCCCGCCCCTG
>LNAC01000385.1:1021247-1072037 GCA_002007465.1 Ailurus styani
TCTTCCTTCCTTCCCTCCCTCCCTCCTCCCTCCCTCCCTCCTTCTTTCCTTCCTTCCTTCCTCCCTCCCTTCCATCTTTCCTCCTATTTTGTGGGCTGTACTCACTGCTCTTACCTATAACCCCTCTCCTAATTCTCAAAGCTACCTTTTTAAAAGTTCCCATTATGATGCCTCATGACAGGGAGTTTTGGAGATACGGAATCCCCGCTTGTGGCGGTGTGTAACTTGGTGTCTCTGGATTCGAACTCCGGCGCATGGGACACCGGCACCTGCCTCCCTGATCAGGACACTCAGCTCCGTGCCCCAAGCACCTGGCCGAGGGGCGCACCTGCACGCGGGCGCACCAGCCCTGGCTCTCGGCACGCCGAGCTGCCCGGACAGGGGGCTCCGCAGGGCAGAGCTCCTGAGACCGGACCCAGCCCGGGAACAGCGTGAACGGTGATGTCACGCCCCACATAAAGCTCCTTTTGTCGAATTCCTTGGCTCCGGCCAACATTCCAGTCCCGGATCGGGCTTCCGATAAGGGGACACCTCAGGTCCCTCTTTGTGCTTTGTTTGTGTCCTGGCGAGGAGACGGAGAGTTTAGAAGAAGCCCATTGATCTGCACACTGGCGTTGAGGGGGCCCCAAGGTGGGGGTGAGGTTTTGTCGAGAGCCGTGTGATTTGGGGAGCCTAGTAGACTTCGCCCAGGTCCCCGTGCGCCTCTCCGGAGCAGCTGTTCTTTCAGAAGCTGGGGAGGACCAGAGCGGGTGACTTCTGTCCTCAGCTCACGCCCAGGACCCAGCTCCCTGCCCGTGGGCTGGCTTCCTTCTCCGAACATCAAGCATCGTGCCACGGGGAGCCCATCCCCCGGCCAACGCCCTGGCCTGTGGCAGGGAGGCGCCAACCGCCTCTGTGCTCGCTGTGCCCACCCCTGCGGGCGGCTCTGGGCCGGGACTGCCCTGCTCGGCCGCTTGCTTCTCCCTCTGTAGGAGGCTCTTCCCGCTGGTCCACAGGCCCCGGGCAAAAGTCCCGGCTGTTAGGACATTTGTCGCATGCTGGTGGGGGTGAGGGAGGACGGGGGAGGCCAGGCAGTGCTCCCCGGAGACCCCAGCTGCTGATCTGGAGCCTCACGGTCGGCTGATGCTACTCGGACCAGACCCAGAAGAGCATCAGCGCCGGGAGCAAGGAAAGCAGGAAAGCGAACAGCAGAGTGGTAGGCGGGGGGGGGCATGGGTGACACCTGGGAGGGACTCCCAGGAGGGCCCCAGAGTTCACGGGCTCCCCCCCGGCCCCCATGCCTGTGCCTCTGGGGGCTCACTGAGGGCAGTGGGAGCACGGACTGGAGCTCTGTGGTTTCACCTGCTTCTGGACAGCTTGAACTTCTAAAAACCAATATGCGTCACTTCCGAATTTTTTTTTAAGTTGCAAAACAGACAGACGAACGCATCCACAAGGTACAAGAAGAGCTTCTGCGGCAACTCTGCAGATGGATCGGGCTTAGACATGACCACCTTATACCCCGGAGATGGAGCCTAGTCCAGGGGACGCGCCGGGGCTGTCAGGCAGGAGGACTGGTTCCCCTCTCGATTCTGCACTGCCAGGGGGCTAGGATGTCCCCAGGGGGCTGGAGCCCGGGCCTGGGGGTGACCCCTCGCTGGTTCTCCTACAGTGCCTGGTCCTGACCTTTCTCCCCCCATCCCACGGACAGCTCTGCATCAGGCCTGGGAAATGGAAGGGCAGGATTCCAGCCCCGGTTCCCACTGCCGGCTGTGTGACCTTGGTCCAGTTACTCCGCCTCTCTGGTTTGTCTTTCTTCACCATGAATTACTGGCAGTGCCCGAGGTCTAAGACCATCAGATTGGACTTGAAGGCTTTAGCCATTTATAGGTCTGTGCTTTGCCTGTGGGTCTGCCAGGAAATGAGAACATGTTTTGAAAATTCCATTTCTCTTCGCTTTTAGAATTTCTGGTTTGTAAATGAGTAAGACATTTGCCAGCTCCTGTCTCTCAACTTTGAACGACTGGGAGTGACTTTCAAGGAGTGCGCCGAAGAAATGGGCCATGTCCGTGAGCAGCCCTCATCCGCGACACCCTCAGTCTCTAGAAAGGGGCAGTGGGTGTGCTATCGGGGAGCCTGCCCACTCCAGCCCGAGCCCTGGCTGCTCACCCCTTTCCCCGGCTGCAAGCCCCAGGGCACCCACAGGGAGAGAGGGGAAGAAAGCCTGACGTTGTGGGAAAGTATTTGAAATCAACATGGAATGATCCTATTTATCCCTTGCTGCATTTCAGAAAGACGGCCGCCCATCAAGGGATGAATTGGAGGAAAGAGAGCAGTTTCTCCTTTGGGAGAAATTTGCTACATAGAGAACAGCTCCCTGTCCCTTCCCGGAGCTTGGACGGCAGGATGCAGGGATGCAGGGATGCAGGGAGACGCCCTCTACATGCCCCAGACCTGTTCCTCTACCTGCTTGATTGTTCCCCTCTTACCTCCTTCAGCTCCTCCAAGGCTGTTTCCTTTGGACACACCTCACCCTTGAAGAATTTATGACAAAATTAATGCACAGGGAGCCAGGCTGAGGGGGGTGGCGGGCGAAGCTGGCTACAGACTTTGCAGAACGCCGTGCAAAGTAAAATTTTGGTGTTCCTTGTTCAAAACATATTAAGAACTTCGAGAGGTGGCTAGCAGAGCTTTAAACCAAGCCTGGAGGCTGGGTACACACGCCCCGGGGACAGGTTGCAGGTGCTGTCGACATTAGGAGCAGAGGGAACGGAACAGAGGAAGCTGTGTTCCTGTGTGGTCCCTCCCATGGGGACCTGTGTTCATAATCCTTCCCGTCCACCTGCTCGTCAATGCGCGCCCCGTGGGAAGGTGCCAACACCCCTCCCGGGCTGTGTGCGCCACACAAAACCACACCATGGGAAGAGCTCAGGGCAAACCTCATTGGGAGTTAAAACAGAGCAAGGCAGGGGGCATGATTTAAGGTCAACTAATGAGGCTTAGATGGAGTTACCAGCCTTTCCTGCTTGGCTTCCATGTGATAAACAGGTTTTAAAAAACATAATAAAAACAGATTTCTTTTTTTTTTTCTTCTAACAAGGCAACACTGAAGTATGAAGAATGGAGACAAAGTGGGTCAAAAATGCTCCATGAACAAATCAATTAAAAAATGGGCAGAGGACCCTAGTAGACAGTTTTCCGAGGAGGGCAGACAGTGGCCAATAGACACAGGATATGATGTTCAACATCATTCATCCTCAGGGAAATGCAATCAACTTATACCCATCAGAAGGGCTAGTATTAAAAGGACGAGCACTAGCAAGTGTTGGTGAGGATGCGGAGAAAGGGGACCTCTCATGAACCATGGGTAGGAATGCAAACCGCCTCAGCCACTTCGGAAAACAGTGTGAAGGGTCCTCAAAGAATTAAAAATAGAACTACCATGGGATCTAGCAATTCTGCCGCTGGGTGTTTATAAAAACATTACTTCAAAAATACATTGCACTCTCGTGTTCATCGCAGCATTATTTACCATAGCCAAGGTACGGAAGCAGCAAGTGTCCATCCATGGACGAGTGGGTAGGGAAGGTGTGAAACATGCATATATGTATATGAATATGTGCAAAGGAGTATTACTCAACCATTAGTGAATGGTTGGATAATAAATAATGAATTCTTTCTGGTTCCATACAAATTTTAGGATGATTTGTTCCTTCTCTATGAAAAAAATTGGTGGTATTTTGATTAGGGATTGCCCTGAGTGTCTAGATTGCTCTAGGTAGCATAGACATTTTAAACACATTTGTTCTTCCCATCATGAGTACGGAACATTGTTCCATTTCTTTGTGTCTTTCTCAATTTCTTTCTTGAGTGTTCTATAGTTTTCAGAGTACAGATACTTTGCCTCTTTCGTTAGATTTATTCCTAAGTATCTTACGGTTTTTGGTGCAATTGTAAATGGAACTAACTCCTTCATTTCTTTTTCTTCTGTCTCATGGTTAGTGTATAAAAATGCAACTGATTTCTGTGCATGGATTTTATATCCTGCCACTTTGCTGAATTCCTGTGTGAGTTCTAGCAATTTTGGGGTGGAGTCTTTTGGGTTTTCCACATAGAGTATCATGTCACCTGTCAAGCATGAGAGTTTGACTTCTTTGCTGATTTGGAGGCTTTTTATTTCTTTTCTGATTGCTGAGGCTAGGACTCCTAGTACCATGTTGAACAGCAGGGGCGAGAGTGGACATCCCTTTTATGTTCTTGACCTTAGGGGAAAAGCTCTCAGTTTTTCCCCATTGAGAAAGACCTTGAATCCTCAGAGGATTGTGGAAAAAGAAAACCAAAACTGGTGGCATCACAATTCTGGACTACAAGCTTTATTACAAAGCTGTCATCATCAAGACAACATGGTACTGGCACAAAAACAGACACATAGATCAGTGGAACAGAATAGAGAACCCAGAAATGGTCCCTCAACTCTATGGTCAACTAATCTTCGACAAAGCAGGAAGAATATCCAATGAAAAAAGGACAGTCTATCCAACAAATGGTGTTGGGAAACGGGACAGTCAAATGCAGAAGAATGAAACTGGACCATTTCCTTACACCACACACAAAAGTAGACTCGAAATGGGTGAAAGACCTAAATGTGAGATGGGAATATATCAAAATCCTAGAAGAGGGCACAGGCAGCAACCTCTGTGACCTTGGCCACAGCAACTTCTTGCTGGACGTGTCTCCAAAGGTAAGGGAAGCAAGGGCAAAAATGAACCATTGGGACTGCATCAAGATAAAAAGCTTCTGCACGACAAAGGAAACAGTGGACAAAACCAAAAGACAACTGACAGGATGGGAAAAGGTATTTGCAAATGACATATCAGATAAAGGGCCCGAATCCAAGATCTATAAAGAACTTATCAAACTCAACACCCAAACAAATAATCTAGTCAAGAAATGGGGAGAAGACATGAACAGACATTTCTCCAAAGAAGACATCCAAATGGCCAACAGACACATGAGAAAGTGCTCAACATCACTCGGCATCAGGGAAATACAAATCAAACCCACAGTGAGATACCACCTCACACCAGTCAGAATGGCTAAAATCAACAAGTCAGGAAACAACAGATGTTGGCGAGGATGCGGAGAAAGGGGAACCCTCCTACACTGTTGGTGGGAATGCAAGCTGGCGCGGCCACTCTGGAAAACAGTGTGGATGTTCCTCAAAAAGTTGAAAATAGAGCTACCCTACGACCCAGCAATCGCACTACTGGGTATTTACCCCAAAGATACAAATGGAATGATCCGAAGGGGCACGTGCACCCCAATGTTCATAGCAGCAACGTCCACAATAGCCAAACTGTGGAAAGAGTCCAGATGTCCATCGACAGATGAATGGGTAAAGTAGATGCGGTATAGATACAATGGAATATCACTCAGCCATCAAAACCTGAAATCCTGCCAATTGCAATGATGTGGATGGAACTGAAGTGTATCATGCTAAGCGAAATAAGTCAGTCAGAGAAAGACAATTATATGATTTCACTCATTTGTGGAATTAAAGAAACAAAATAGAGGAGCATAGGGGAAGAGAGCAAAAAATAAAACAAGATGGAATCAGAGAGGGAGACAAACCATAAGGGACTCTTAACCCCAGGAAACAAACTGAGGGTCGCTGGGGAGATGGGGTAACAGTGATAGGCATTCAGGAGCACGTGATGTGACGAGCACGGGGTGTTACGTAGGACGGATGAATTACTGAACTGTACCTCTGAAACTATTTGTTAATTAATTGAATTTAAATTAAAAAACTGAAGAAACCAACAAAACAAAATTTAGCTTTTAAAAACTACAAATAAATGTTTATAGAAAATTTGGGTCATGTGGTCTATAAAGCTTTTTTCGCAGACCATGAGAATCTTCCTGTATTACATATTCTTTTGTATCGTTTTTCTAACTAACTAGAATTTAAATAAAAATTTGGAAGGAAGAGAGTAAATATTCTTCTGCATCATTTTTGATGGTTACAAGCTATTCTATGAATTTACTGTCATTGTTTTAATCGGTATCTAATTGTTGGTGGTTTTCAATTCTTTATAGCTCTTTTTTATTGCCAACAGTTTTATTTTAATAATTTCTGAATGAGGTTGTTTAACTTGGGACTTCTGCCAAATAAAGGGATTTTAGGGAAAAAGGTAATATTTTGGCAGAATTCGCTATGGGATTACACCGTAACGAAGAGTCCCACGTAGGAGACTGTCGTCTCATACCCACAGTACGCGTTGGTCTTGTGACATCATGGTTCCCTTTCCACTTGTGTCTGGGAAACTATCTGATTGAAGGAGAGATAGGGAAGCTTTGGCTTTGGGGTCTTTCTCCTTGACCCAGGGTCAACCAGCTGCTTCCCTCTTTCTTGCCCTGGTGCTTAGCTGTCTATTCGTCATCCTGAAGTACAAACACTTATCTGCTGTCTCACCATGGCTACTGGTGCTCCCCATCTCTTGATCACAAACACCCATGGGGACGTCACCCCACCTTGGGCCATTTCACCTTCAATTTGTACCCACTGATCTTGTTGGCAACAGGGCTTCTGTGTTGTTGATGTTCAGCCGGACAAAGCTGGAAGAGCGTGTGGACCCTAGTAGAGACCTTTGGACACCCACACGCATCATGGCCTGCCATTGACCTCCATGGCCAGACCTTAGTCGCAGGGAGTCAGGCTGGGGGCAACGGCATCTTTGCTCTGCATGGCTGTATCTATCCTCAGAGGAGGAAGAGAAGGGAGAGGGGTCGGCACTGGCCGGAAGTGGGTCTCTGTTTCCCAGGAGCTGGGGCCATGGTATGACTCAGCGGGGCTGTCTGTGAATCGGGAAATTAATTGTGGAGCCCAAGTTGAAAGTCTGCAGTTAATAATCAACTTTGTCCTCTTGGAGGAGAACCTCAGGGTAGTTATTACTTTTTTGTAATTTAACAAGAGTCTTTTAATAGTAAGAAAGCTTAGAATTAAGTATGGAACTGATGAAGTGAATCAACCACACACATTAGTATTGGGGGATTAAGTTCACAACAAAAATACTGGGCTTGCTTGAAAATTAAAGTGTTCAGAATATTAAGAGGACTTGGCCCATTATAGTAATGTTCAGATCAGCCTTGTGATTTGGGCTTAAATTGTGTCATTAAGTCATTGGCTTTAGATGTCTGATTTCATTAGAAAAGTGTAAGAGCATTTTGCTAAATCTATACCCGATATCGGGACAAAGACCGATACTCACCCCGTTCAAACTCTATTTGTTAAATTCAGTGACCTCAGTACCCGGGAAGCTTTATCTTCTTGGAGCCATTAGAAGCAACGTAAAAAAAATAATACATTCACAGCGCAGTTTAAAATGTTTAAGGGACTCGGGTTGATGACATCTGTAAATATGACTGATATTTCAGGGAATTTCGAAGTTCAAACTGAGTCGCTCAAATATCGATCAGATTACGCCCCCCAGAAGTGATCTTAAAATTTCCTGAGTTTACAGTAAAATGATTGAATGTGTAGATTGAACTTTAAAACCTAAGGAAAACCGGGTGTGAAAATGTGAAACAAGACGTTTGCTATTAACCTAAAAAACCACCAGCGGGGCACCTGTGGGTGGCTCCGTGGGTTAAAGCCGCTGCCTTCGGCTCAGGTCATGATCTCAGGGTCCTGGGATCGAGGCCCGCGTCGGGCTCCCTGCTCATCGGGGAGCCTGCTTCCCCCTCTCTCTCTGCCTGCCTCTCTGCCTCCTTGTGATCTCTCTCCCGCTGTGAAATAAATAAATAAAAAATCTTAAAAAAAAAAAAAAACCACCAGCGGTCTTTGTTGGCACAAAAGCGCGTCTCAAGGACACCCAGTGCCTCCCGGATGGCTTTCCTCCACCCCGTGGCTTTCAGGCCTCGGCTCCCAGGATGGGTCCTCCAAGGGCGCCCCCTGCTCGCGCCCCTCCCCCGCCTCTCCACAGCCTCACCTGTCGTCGGAGGGAATTCCAGCCATGGGACAGTTCCCCTGCAGCTTCCGGTGGAAAACATGGCTTCTTGGTTGAATGGCTTTAAGACCGTTCTGTGAGGTGATTGCCATTTTCTCCGAAGCCGACTAGTTCTGATGCCTCATCCTGCCTGAAAGTCTGGCCACCTGGAGGAGGGTTAGTACCTCTTTGGTCTGCACCTGGGCCGAGCTTGAGTTGTGGGAAAGTCCTTCCTAGGGGTAAAACTGATGCGCCTATTAAAACTCAGGAACGTCTGCACAAAGGGACTCGCTTGGGTGTTTTCTACCGAGCTATTTCTTGCTGCACTCGAGTGTTTGAGCTTGGGGTCTTTATTTGGATTGGAGGAAAGACGGCAGCACACACAAGCTCAATGAACAAGCAGGCATGCTGCCTTGCTTGCTGCGGGTGAGTGACGGAGACTCCCGGGGGGCAAGAAACGGGAACACTGTGTTCCCGCGGATCCTATCTGAGCATCGGGACAGGAGGGGTATCGGTTCACCTGGGTTTCCAGGAAGACTCAGACATTCTCCACACCCTGCAGCTGAACTGTGAGAAGCCCTTGGAAGCCTGGCCCTTGGCTGTTTCCGTCCCCACCACCAAGCCCCGAGGGGATGGCTTCTCCTCTACAGTTCCATTACCTCTGCTGAGACGACAGATCCAGTGAGTCTGTCTGGCTCCGTTACCCCAAATGTTAGCACCCGCTGCAGTGACGGGACTCCCCCAGAGAAGCACCCTCCCCGGCCGCGAGCCCGGCCCTGCCCGGGGGAGTGCCAAGACCGGGCTCCGCTGAGTTGCGGGGACCCACTGTGTGCGGCTGTTCTTTAGTTGCTCTTTGCAAGCAATGAACTTTATGCAAGGAAAAGTAGATAAACATTGCATCTTCGGGCAGGGTGTTTGGCGTGCACCCCCCAGCCCAGGCACTAATTTGTCAGACTCATTCCTTTTGGGTTGACCACTGCTTTCCCCCTGTGGGCATATCCTGGGAGTGAGTGAGGTCCGGGGGGGGGGGGTGCTGCTTACCAGCCCCAGGACCTGGGGGCCTCGCTGTCAGACACCTGAGTCTGTGTCTTGTCCTCTGTGGCCATGTGACCTCAGCTAGGCTCAGCTTATCCAGCCTGGATTTCTCTTCTGGAGCCAGCCACGGTAACAGCCAATGTCCCATGTCTCACTCACACCGCACCCCCAAAGTGGGGGGAGCCCTTGCTGGCTCCAGCTGCAAGCCAGACACAGAGCCCGGTCTTGGGGCATCCTCGCCACCACCCCACCCTGGTCCCTGCTGCTGCCGACCTCTTGCAGACGCTCATTGTAACAGCAGCCCCCCCACCCCCCAGCACCACGTGCCCTCCCCTTTGTAGAAGGGATTCCGATTCTCCATTCTCTGCCTGCTCAGAGCCCCCCAGTGGCTTCCGCCTTCACACAAAGCCATCGCCAACCCCCTTTCCGTGGCTTACGCAGCCACAGACCCATCGTTCTCATCCGGGGCGGCAGTGAGCACCCAAGTCGGGCGGAGAGCAGGCGTGCATGCTGTTCCGGAGACCTGCTCCCGGGGATTCTGGCACAGTGGGTCTGGGTCGGGCCGAAGTCCCCATGCGCTGCCGCCGCTGGTCCTCGCTCCGAGATGCGTTCCCACACACATTCGTCCATTCCGTGCGCCCCCTGCCCCAGGAGCCACACCACCCAGAGTTCTGTCCCTTGCACAGCCCCCTCCTCTTGAATCTGGCTGGCTCCGTGACTCCCTTCCAGCTGCAGATGGTGGCCAAAGTGGCATTTGCTGGCCTAACGCAGCCTCGAGAAGACCGAGCAGCCTCCATGTTTGCATCTGTGAGCATCCTGGGCCACCGCATCCGAAACTCAGCTGTCCTACCTCGCGGTTCTGTAGGACCAACTCCCAGAAAGGCCACAGGAGGGAGAGAGGCCCCGGGACCATCTATGGAGAGAAGCGCGGCCACCCAGCTGGCCCAGCACAGCCATCCCAGGGACCTACCCCTGCCAGACCCGCCGAGGAGCCACCTGCTGAGCCCAGCCCGGGTGGCGGACTCCTGAGAAGATGGGATGGCTGCTGTTTGCAGCTGGGAGGCTTTGCTGGATCGTCTCCCGCTGCGGCCTCTCAGCTCCCGCTGCAGTTCCTGGCCACCACTGCCCTCCAGCAGCACCGGCCTTTTCAGTGTTTCTCGGTCACTGTCCATGTGCTCCCGCCCCAGGACCTTTGCACTTGCTGGTCTCCAGCCAGAATTTGCCTTCCCCCACCAGCTGCTGGGGGTCCTCCCTCACCTCTTCAGGTCTCTGCTCAAATCTCACCCAAACATCCAATTTAGAAGTGTGATCCTCCGCAGCATCCCCCTCCTTCTCTAGCTTCCTCTTTTCCAAAGGACTTTCTCCATCTGATTCACTGAGTCATTACAGTTCCACTGCTTGTCTGCGTCTGTCGGTCTCCCCCATGAGAATGTGAGTTCGGGGAAGGGCCGGCTTTCTGGGGCACTGCTGGCACACAGCAAGGACATATTTGGGGGAGAAAGGAAGGAAGGAAGGTTGACCTACAGGTTGTCCTATGAAACAGTTGGCAGGTTGCCCGGCATAGCTCCGTAATTTAAAGTCCCCGTTCCATAGATTCCCTTGTCTAATGAGCAAGGCAGGTGGCCAGGAGCTGAGATCCAGGGAGGCAGATGAAGGGCAGGGAAGGGCCAGAGGAGAGGAGAGAGCATTGAAGGTGGGCCGAACCCACCTCGATTTTACCTGGGGCTGGCCAGGCCCCAAACCCTGGGCCTCGTCCTAAGTAATGGAAGAGGCCCCCTCCCTGTCCTTTGCAAACCCAAGCCTTCTCTATCACACTGGCTTATGGACCAGGGTTCAGAATTGAGAGCAACAAGAGGAAAGCCCACACCCAGCAGGATCAAGGGCCCCCTCACAGCCCACAGATGTCTGACAGGGCTTGGCCCCAGTGGGTTCAGGGGCTTTGGGACTTCCCAGGAGAGTCAAGCACACACTCCACTTCCTGAGAACCAGTTCTCAAACTTCATGCAAAAGGGACCCCTAAGATTTTGTTCACACACAGATGCCTGGGCTCTCTCGGATTCTCATTCCGAAGACCTGGGCCCAGATGTATATACGAGATAAGCTCCCAGGGGATTCTGCAGCTGTTGTTCCCTGCACCACCCCTTGAGCTCAGGGCGTCCTTCAGAACCCACATCGTACAGCAGGTCTTTCAGTTCCTCTGCTTGACCTCTGCTGGTTTGACCTCCCTTTATGAACTGACCTAGCTTCAGATGCTTCCTCCCGGGCCCATGCACAGCTGTCTGCACCGTGGTGTCCCCAGCAGAGACTGGCCAAAAATCTGAGGAGTGTTGAGAGGGGCCTTTGGGTCATCTCCTTGTCCCCCAACACCCTCAACCCTGCAGAGGAGCAGATGGAGTGTGGGTCAAAGCAATGGAAATGGAGAAAGTCCTTTTGGAGATATGTAGGGAGGGACAGGGAGCTCCCCGTGAGAAGTCAGGGCACTGTCCCACATCTGTTCTACCGGGTGAGTCCTGTGATCTGCCTCTTGGCTGGGAACTGGAGAGAGGTCTGAGTTTGTCTGGGTGACCCCAGGACTTAACATGGGCCTTGAAAAGTCAGTACTGCATGGGGGCTTGGAGGGACAGATGGATACATGAGTGAACGGATGGGTGGGTGGAGGGGGTGAATGGATAAGTGAGTAGATAAATGGGTGGATGGATGGATGGATGAATAAGTGAATGGACGAGTGAATCGATGGTTAAATGGATGGGTGGGTAGATAAATGGATGGATGGATGGATGGATGGATGGATGGATGGATGGATGGATGGATGGATGGATGAGTAGATGGATGGATGTTTGGGTGGATGGATGAGTGAATGGATGGGTGGGTGGATGGGTGAATGGATGGATGGATGGGTAGACAGATAGATGAAAAACCTTTATTTCTCTGGCCTGAGGTTTGGATTCAATACTCCCCAGAGACCTTGCCTGTTCTACTGGTGTCCATCACTTTAGAGTTGGAACACTCATGGTGGAGACTGCTAAGCTAAGTAGGAAAGTGTGAGTGTAAGTTGTAAGCAAGACAAGAGAGAAAGGGATTGTGGGGGGAGAGGGGGAGAGTGGGAGCAATAGCCAGGTGGAGAGAGTGAAGAGATCGGGGGCAGAGAAACTAGGTGTAGTAAACTGAGTCTAGTGGCTTTGAAGGTTTACCCAACTGCAGGCCCAATTACTTCTAATAACACCTTGTGGCTCCTTGGCGCCTTTCTCCTGGGAGCTCAAAGACTTTTACGGACACAGCAAAGCTGCACGCAGGCCATGGAGGGAGATGCTATTATTATCTTCATCACCGCTTCAGAGGCAGGATGGTGAGACCCAGAGGAGGGGAGCGAGGGCCCAAGGCCACAGGCAGCCCTCGTGGAGCAGAGCCCGCGCACACAGGTGACAGGCCCTCTGCTGCATCCGCCTCCCTGGCGAGGTGTGGGGTGTGCTCTGCCTTGCCCCCGCTCTCAGAGAGCGGCCACCCCTGTGTTCATAAGAAGTCACACGTCACCGGCTCACACAGCACATCTTGAGGTCCCGTGGCCACCAGCCTGGCTTCTAGGTGGAGGGGGCCCTGACTCGGTGGGGAGCGGGGACCTCACCTAAGTCCCTCCGGGTGTCCAGGCTGTACAGGGCAAGGGCGAATCTCAGGACTTGGAGGCCAAGCTTTACCCCTGGGCAGAAGAAAACCACGCCACGCAATGCAGCAGCCGGGAAGAACCGTCCTCCTCTCGTCCCTCTCTCTTCAGGGGTGGTGGTGGAGGGGGGCTTCCCTCCCTGCAGCCTGCCCTTCCACAGCCCTCCAGGGCTCAATCCAGCCTCTGTTCTCACCAGGCGAGGGCCAGGGGTCTGCAGGGTAGAGGTGGGCGGGCCGGCATTCCTCAGGCTTGAGTCACTGGGGTAAGTTGTCAAATAAAGCAGCCCCCTCCCTCAAAAAAACAATCCCTAGCACCGCAGCCAAGAATGTACCTGAAAGGGCGTGATTTCTTGGCTGCCTCCCTCCAGAAGTACCCTTTGTACCTTTATTGAAATGAGAAAAATGCCAAGCATTCTGGAGCTGCTGTGGCCTCAGGGGAAGTCCTGTGCAGACTGGCAGGGGTGAGGTTGCTAATCACCATCGCCTGCAGCAAGGAGTCCTCCTCCTGCAGGTTCCCAGGCTTTGGAGGAGGGAGGGGGGCCGCCCTACTTTGAACGCGCAGCTGCTGAGAAGCTGCTGAGAAGCTGCTGAGAAGCTGCTGAGAAGCAAGACTCAGAGCCCAGGAATGAAGGTGGAGGGGGCAAGGCACCAGCGGCGCCCTCTGATGGCGGGTGGCACCTGTCCCACATGCTCGCTCTGCTTTCTTAGTGCCCAAGGCCCCATGGCGGGGGGGCTCTGTTCTTGAAACCTTTGTAGCTCCAAGGACAAGCACAGCTCCTGGCACGTTAGCAGGCCCTGGAGACTTTTCAAGGAGCTGGATGGATGATGGATAGTGGATGATGAATGGAAGGATGGACAGACAGATGATGGATGAATGATGAAAAGTGGATGGATGATGAATGGATGATGGATAATGGACTATGAATGATGAATGGTTAGTGGATGGATGGATGATGGTGGGTGGATGGATGGATGGATGATGGTGGATGGATGGATGGATGGATGGATGATGGTGGATGGATGGATGGATGATGGATGGATGGATGATGGTGGATGGATGGATGGATGATGGATGGATGGATGATGGTGGATGGATGGATGGATGATGGTGGATGGATGGATGGATGGATGATGGTGGATGGATGGAAAAATGAATAGGATTCTGAGAGAGAAGAACCAGATTTGGGATCCTGCAAGTCCCTATGGTAGCAAGGTGTTCAACAGCATGCTTAAAAGGGCCACGCTTGGGGCGCCTGGGTGGCTCAGTGGGTTAAAGCCGCTGCCTTCGGCTTAAGTCATGATCCCAGGGTCCTGGGATCAAGGCCCACGTCGGGTTCTCTGCTCAGCGGGGAGCCTTCCCCCCCCCCCCCCCCCCTGCCTCTCTGCCTACTTGTAATCTCTTTCTCTGTGTCAAATGAATAAATAAAATCTTTAAAAAAAAAAAAGGGCCACGCTTAAATGTGTGGTGTTTAGGGAGGAGCCACCATTGGGGCCCTACACAAGCAGTCCACCCAGGACTCTTGGGCCAGCCCTGTACCTTCGGGAGTCATAGGGTGTGGACAGACAGGTGCAGAGCTGAGGAGAGGAATGACCGAGGGAGAAAGGGGAAGTTCTGCTAAACCCTTCCCCCCCAAATCAGGCCAATTGGCCCCAGCCAGGTTCGGGATCCTTGGGAGAATCTAACCTGGGGCCTGGCTCTGCCCTTTTGAAGGGGCTCCAGATGGGGCCCCATAACAGCTGTGCTTACACTGGCAGCTTTCTTCTGGCTGAATCATAGCAGAGGGCTGCGATTAAAATGCCATCTTTCCAAGGACGTAAAACCGGAGCCTTGAGAACATGCCCGTCAAGCTGTGGCCTGACTGGACAAGCTCTCCGAGCTGGGGAGGAGGGGCCGAAATTGCCGGTTGCGGCTGGAGGGAGCCCCCTTGCTCGCTGTTGGTTCTCCGTGGGGAGCACGGGGAGCGGAAGGCTGACAGGTGAAAGCGGAGCACGGTGACCCCTGTCCATCTGGGCCAGGACCCCAGGCCGGGTGACCTCCGACTATGGGCGGTGCCAGGGTGCAGGTCCTTCTTTCCTGTGGAGCCTCTGGTGCCCGCCCCTCCCCCCGCCCCCTTTCCTGTCCACCTGGCCTACAAGCATTTTTTGTAGGCAGAGGGATTTTAGTTGGGATCGAATGAGCTTGAGCCCCAGGGCTGTCATGGCCACAGCCCCTGGGAGTGTGCAGGGCTTCCGGGAGGCATAGAGTGTTGTAGGCAGGGAGGGAAGACCAGGGTGCCTTCTGTAGAGGCCGCTTTTAGACAACAGGCTTGAGCAATGGAAACTTGATCAGGGCAAAGGGGCCCCCGGCGACCCCCTGGCTGAATACGGAAGAGTCCATCAGGAGACCCACCTCAAAATACCCCGAAGCCCTAACTGATCAATGGGCTGCTTACTACCAGGCACAGTTACCAAAAAGGGGAAAGTTCCTTACGTTCCCACACCTCCCCCCTTTCCCTCTTTAAACAGAGCCTCCGCCAGAGACAGTCTCTGCGGTCCTGCCCCCGGCCCCTTACGGTGTATTCAATACACTGTCTCCTTTATTCTGCCTTGGGTGAATCCTTTCACTGCCCGCGCCACTGGCTCCCTCCGATCATCACCCCCCATCCGACTGAGAGAGACCCCCCGCCTTCTGAGCAGGTACTTCTGAGAATTGCCTGGAGAGATTACAGAGGGACAGCGTCCCACGTCCACGGCTGTAGTAATTTCTTGTGATTTGCTTGCCTTCTAAATACGAATTCACATTTGCCCCTACTTCTGATTTGGTAATTCTGTAGGCTTTTCCTTAAAGAGCGCCCCTGACCCGTATAAACCTCAGTCCTACAAATCGTAGAGGTGGGTTCGGGTGGCCCTTAGTCCGATGCCCGGCGTCCCCACGGGGAGAGGCAGACGTGGGCGCAGACCCACGGGGACAAGGCCGTGTGAAGGCAGAGGCGGGGGCTGGGTGAGATAGCTACGAGCCGGAGAGCGTGGGGGACTGCCAGCACATGCCAGAAGCTGGGAGAGGCCTGGGACGTGTTGGCCCTGAGAGCCCAGGAGGGAGACACTCCACAGACTCCTGGATTTCAGACTTTGGCCTCCAGAACTGAAATAACACACATTCGTGCTCCTTTAAGTCAACAGCTGACAGCGTGGCTAGTGAGTGGGCTGATCTTTTGACCCTCAGACCACAGTGGTAAATGGTGATCAGCCTGACTCCTGCTAACAACTACACAGCCGTTGCAGTAGCTAGCAGGGGATGGCGAGGCTCGCGTCCACACAGCCTCCAGTCCTCCGCGTTTTGGCTCCGCCAGGAGCCAAGCGGGAGGGAGAAGTTTGTTTTTCTCTTTTTGATCAGCACTAGCCGGGCTTGCTCACCCCTTCTTAGATGGTCTGCGAAGGGAGCAAACACGTTGCCTCATGACGTTCTCAGGAGGCCTGAGCAGAGCTGTGTGACTCACTTGAGGGCTTTTAAAGATGAATTGGCTGGTGAGCCGGCTTCTCAGGAAGATTAGCCATAAGTCATGGCTGTGCTTGTCGGGCTCGGCTGCTGCAGAACTGATTCACGGGGGCTGGGAAGCAGGGAGACAGCCTGACAGCTCGGAGGGCCGCCCACCGGTCCACTGTCTTCCTGTGGGTGGGGGGCATTTCTCCATCCGGTCGTTTCTTTCCATGGTTGTCTAAGGTATAGCCTATATGAATAGGGACCTTCTCTCTGCAGGGACCTATCAGTGTACATCCCCGTCTCCCTGTCTCTGTCTCTCTCTCTGTGTCTACACACGCACACACACACACACATGTAATATGGTAGTATATGATGCATTGCATATCCAAAGACATAGTATAATGAGCGGGAATAACCCAGTGGCTTTCGGATTTTTAAAGCTTGAGAAACTTCTTTATTGTGAAATAGGACATACATAGAAGAATGCACAAAAACACAAAAAAGCACGGCTCCTGGATGCCTGGATGGCTTAAAGTGGGTTAAAGCCTCTGTCTTCGGCTCAGGTCATGATCTCAGGGTCCTGGGATCGAGCCCCACGTTGGGCTCCCTGCTCAGTGGGGAGCCTGCTTCCTCCTCTCTGTCTGCCTGCCTCTCTGCCTACTTGTGATCTCTCTCTTTCTGTGTCAAATAAATAAATAAATCTTAAAAAAAAAAAAGCACGGCTCCATGAAAGATTGCAAAGTAGAGAGAAGAAAATGTGACCCTTCCTCAGTGGCTCATGTGGGAATCCAACCACAGAGCCTTCAGAGAGAAACACCTGCTATTTAGGGAGCTGTGCTTAGGTGGTAATTATGACCAGGAAGTTGTCACCACCAAAGATGGGTGGTAGAATGGGGGAAAGGGTTGGGCGCTGGGGAGTGCTCTGGGTGGGGGAGGGACCTAAGCAGCCAGGACTTTGCCAGCACCCAGAATTGCCCCATGACCCTCACCCCCAGTCTCTCCATGGTGTTACATGTAGCAAGACTGTGTCCCTTTTCATGGCTGTATAGTATTCCACTGCATGGATGTACCACAGTGTATCTGTTCTATTAACACACTTCTGGGCAACTGGAGGTTTTGCACTATTACAAACAGATGGCTGTGAACATTCTGGCCCCTATTCTAGCCTTGTCTCACTGGGGACTGCGTGAAGGCCATTGCGTTTCTCCTTTTTCCCTTTCTTCTTTCCTCTCTGCCCCCCACCTCCACTTTCTCTCTCTCTCCTGCTTTCTCTCTCCCTTTTCCCCTCCTGGCACTCTGGGCACCCAGGATGGCTACTAGGCTGAGGACCTGTCTGCTTTGGATGGGGCCCTCTGCCAGGCTGTGTTTGACCTTGTGAATGACCTTGACGGTGCCCCTTGCTCAATAGGCCTTCTCTTCACCCTAGGGAATGTGCACTTTATACCCAACTTCCAGCCCTAGCTACCAGATTGTTCCCCAGCCCCCCAAGAAGGCATATGCTTGATGAAATTTGTAGGGAGCAACCTATGATCTCAGGGCCCATAAAGGGTCCAGTCTTTGCTTGGGCAGGTTCTTATCTGGATGACCAACCACGCACTCTTTACTTGTGAATCCTCTCTCTTGTGCTTCCAGCACATGGAGACTCATATCTTCACTCTAAGTCTCCACTCTGTGTGTGGAAGAATGACACGTAAATGTCTCAAGCTTTCTGGATGGCATTTTGTTCTATTTCTCTCAAAGATAAATATGCTCCCTGGCTGGACAGTTGCATTCTGGGAACTCTTCTACAGAAATGCTGCCCAAAGTGCTTCAAGATAAATAGACAAGATATTCATTCCAGCGCTGATCAGTTCACAGCATTGGAAATCATCTGAACATCCATGGGCAAGAGAAAAATGGCACATATGTCCAATAGAATATCCAGCAGCCATTACAAATCTGAGGAAGATGCCCCAGGAATATAGTTAAGTGGGGAAAGCCAATTTTAAGGCAGCATGTCTAGGACAGTGCTAAGTTTAGAAAACCCCAGACCTGCACATGTGCAAGTGCTGTGCACACGGGGAGAGCCTGGGAGGTGGGTCAGCTGTGTTCACACTGCCCCAGGGAAGCAAGATGGCGCCCAGGGGACCTCCCACGCCTCCCCTCATGTGGTCTATAGTGTTCCAACTCCATGTGAAGCCTGCAATTACTTTTGTAATTAGGAAGAATGATAATACCTTTTTAAAAAGATTTTATTTATTTATTTGATAGAGAGAGAGCACAAGCAGGGGGAGCGGCAGGTGGAGGAAGAAGCATGGAGCCTGATGTGGGGCTTGACACCAGGACCCTGGGATCATGACCTGAGCCGAAGGCAGACGCTTAACCCACTGAGCCACCCAGGCTCCCAATGATTTATTAATGAAGAAATAAGACAAATTGTCAAAACTCAAAGAAGGTACAAGACCAAGAATGAACCTTCTCTGAAGACCATATGGTCTCCACCATGGCTACTCGGATTTGCTGTTATGATGCAAAAGTGGCCCTGTGCAATATGTGTGTGAATGACCAGGTGTGTTCCAATAAAACTTTGTTTACAAAGGCAGGCAGTGGGGCCTGATGGAGGAGAAAGCTGAGAAGCAAGCCCTGGATGGGCCGGCAAAGCCAGAAAACAGTGTGATTCTTTTCTTGCCTCTTGCACATGGACGTGGATTCTAAAGAATTGATTTGCTGTGAGCTTGATGGTACACGGTCAGACCCCCAAGAGTCACTGATAGCTGGAAACACGGGGAGAGCAGGGGTGACCATGTAGCTGGAAGAGCTTCTCCAACAACGGCCTGCCCTGCCTCCTCTGGGAGGACACGGCCAGTCTGGGCCTTCTCCTGCCCACGTAGCCTCAGACTCCTGGGGTCCCACACATCCTAAGCTTGGCAGCTGCCTTCTTTCTCTGAGGAACCTGGAAATGTGGTTCTGGAGGTCAGCTAAAACATCTATGGCTCTCATTTCACAAGAAAGATGAAAAAGAGAAATTACACAAGATACTTTTGGCAAATGGTGACGTGGTGGGGGGCAGGAAGGAGGATCATGGACGTTCTAGCCCCAAGCTCCAGCTCTGCACCAGAGCACGACTGGGCCTGAACAGACCTGGCCATGCAGGGATTTCGTCCCCTCTGGTTGGAAAAGCCTGATGCGTGAAGGTCCCGCCACTGACTCTGCGTAGTCCTCTCCGCCACCCTCTCTGTTTTTTTTTTTTTTTAAGATTTTATTTATTTATTTGACAGAGAGAGATCACAAGTAGGCAGAGAAAGAGGAGGAAGCAGGCTCTCTGCTGAGCAGAGAGCCCGATGCGGGCCTCGATCCCAGGACCCTGAGATCCTGACCTGAGCCGAAGGCAGAGGCTTTAACCCACTGAGCCACCCAGGCACCCCACCACCCTCTCTGTTAAGATAATATTCCCATTTTGCACAAGAGGGACATGAGACTTAGAGAAATCAAGTAACTTCTTTCAAAAAATGACAGCTTCAAAATTGCTGAAGGCTGGAGCTGACAGAAGACACAGCCCATCCACCTGGCCCCTATGGGTCCCAACTTTGAGCCCCAAGTCCTGCGAGATCCTGTCTGCCATCACATTACATCAGTCTTGGGCAGGTGTGTTTGCAGTTTTGTCAGACTCAGGCCAAGTGACGTTGGTCAATGTTTCCAGGTAATATTCTGGGGTGGGGGCTTTGGCAGAACTCCCCAGGGATGTGAGCAAAATCTACCTGTCTCTGTCTCCTTCCTCTTCCTCTCCTGGCAGCTCTGCCCAAGACCACGTGCGTGTTACACCAGCTGTGACTTAACGATGTGCATGTGCGTGTCACTACCCCACTGGCGGACCTGACTCAGGGCCAACGCCCACCGAGCTGGGAGGAAGACCAGAGGGATTTTCCCCAGGCCTGACTCAGACCCGACGTGCAGGGAAGGGCCACTCAGAAGGGAGCCCTGGTGAGGGGCTGATGGTGGAAGGCTCATTGTCACCTGGGTCAGCTCAGCCCGCGAGTGCCATCTCTTGCATGGCTACCCTCAGAGAGCACTGGACCTGGGTGGCAATGTCCATCCCAGGTAGGCAGAGTGGACGGCAGCCCCCAACGTGGAGCTGATCACTCCACATGGTGCTCAGATGGTGATGATGATGGTGATGGTGATGATGGTGATGATGGTGGTGATGATGATGATGATGATGGTGATGATGATGGTGATGATGATGATGGTGATGCTGATGATGGTGATGATGGTTGTGGTGGTGATGGTGATGATGGTGATGATGACAATGGTGATGATGGCTGTGGTGGTGATGATGGTGGTGATAATGGTGATGATGGTGATGGTGATCATGGTGATGGTGATGATGGGTGTGGTGATGATGCTGATGATGATAGTGGTGGTGATGTTGATGATGATGGTGGTGGTGATAGTGATGATGGTGATGGTGGTGGTGATGGTGATGATGATGGCGATGATGGTGATGATGATGGTGACAGTGATGATGGTGATGGTGGTGGTTGTGGTGATGGTGGTGATGGTGATGGTGATGTTAATGATGATGGTGGTGGTGGTGGTGATGGCAATGATGGTGATGATGATGGTGATGTTGATAATGATGGTGATGATGATGGTGGTGATGAATAATGGCTCACAGTCCTTCTGGCCCAGGGATAAATGGAAGGGTCTAGGCCACAGTGTCAGTCTTTGCTGCCATAGGGGGAAAAATCTGTTGGCACAGAAGGTCAGCCAGCAATGTTCAGGAGAAATTCCTCCCTCTGAATGTCCTCATGTGCTTGTGAAAACAGCTTCAGCCCCAGAGCCTTTGAGGTGATGTGTCTGGGCTGTGGATTTCTAAGAGTATCTGAACAAGCCTCCGGGGGCAGCAGCTCTGGGGAGAGAGTCCAGCGGGGAGAGACAGGATGGGGTTGTACACATGGATTGATCCCCAGAGGAGACCTGGGTCCAATCCCACCACCACTGGTTGTTGGCTCTCATGACCAAGGGACAAGGACAGCCGCCTTCCCTGTGTTGTAAGACTCCCAGGTACCCAGGCGGAACACCCCTAAGGGAAAGACCATTTTCAGAAGATTCTTTGAGGAGCCACAGTCTGATTTGGACCATAATTTTAAAATCCTTTTCATAATCTCTTGGCGACTTTCTTAATGGAATTTGGAAGCAGGACTTCAGGACAGAGATGAGGGGAGCGAGTCACTTTTTCCTTGCATGCCGAAACTTCCCTCAAGTGAACATTTCTTTATTGACTTTGGTAAACATACATGTGGATATTTGAGTAGAGAGACCACCAATCTCAAGCTGCTTCCCCTGCCACCCCATCTCCTCAGGTGGGCCCTACAGACATCACAAGCCCTGAAAGAAGTAGAAGGGCCCCAGATATTGGCAGAGTGAGCCATCAGTGGCCTCAGTGCCCTGGAAGCTGGTGATCAAAGAACTTCAGAGATTTGCCCTGAGCCCCCCACTCAGAAACAGCAGCACTGGGGTGCGAATGCCCAACATGGGGCTCTTCCCATCATGTCACTTGCACTCACGTTTGCAGAAGCTCAGTGTCAAGGTCAGATTCAGCCCTCTGCCCTTCCCCCTGTTTTTCCCCAGAGAAAGACAGAGAGGGTGGAGTCTTCCCACTGGCAGAACAGAAGGTGTCAACTCCAGCAGGAAGGCAGAGGAGCAGGTCTCCTTGCTCAGATGCCCCTCTGCCCATCCTGTCCTGGGACACATGCTGTGGGTTGGGGTCATGAGCAAAGGGCAGGTGCGAGCCATCTTAGGGCTGCCATAGCTGGTGGATTTCCTAGGACCTCCCTCCAGAGCAAAGCTCCTGGAGCACTCCCCCCTTCCCCTGGTTGACCTTGTGTTAGGGAGCCCTGGGGAGCCAGCCAGATAAGCTAGAGAGAGGTGTTCCTCTGACTTGGAAACTGCCATGGAAACGACCATGCTTACAGTACCCCCCCCGCCATGTTCCAAGAGGAGCACTGAACTTGGGGATCACAGGTGCCCTGGGGACACTAGCCCTTCAAAGACGTGTGTGCACACCATTCTTGCCCTCGGTGCAAGCAGGGAAGACTCAGACGGGTGGAACAGCAGGCTGAGGACTCAGGTCACCTGACAGGGTAAGTGGTATAGACTCCAGGACCTTCACTGATGTCTAGACGGGGAGAGAGTTGAGGCTGGATGAAGAATAAGTCATGGCAGCACCCACAGGGTAATTCGTGCGTGTGCTCTCTTGTCAGGAATGGCCTCCATTCATTCTTGTGTTCATTCATTCATTCATTCATTCACTCATTCATTTTTCCCTCTGCCTGGAATTGTCTCCTCCTGGACAGCCGCATTCTCCCTCCCACACTTTTTTGGCTTTCTGCTCAGATGCTCTCCCTAAGAGATGCCTTCACCATGGTCGTCCCGAGTTGGCCCCTGCCTGCCCTTGGCCGTGACCTGAACCCGCAGCTAACGTCCCACGAGGGCGTGGGCAGATGGCCAGAGAGAAAGGAGACCCACTTCTCTGCTGGCTGGCTGGCTGCAGGGAGTCCACGCCTCTCCGTCCCTCTCTCCGGTGGGAAAGGGGGCCATTCTAATTCTGAAGCCATTCACCCCTGTTTCACTAGCAACCCCAACCTCACTCTTCAGCACCGGGGCCAACAGCTTTCCACCCCAGCTCACGGGGCTCCCTGTGCCCCTCATTGTCTGTGTTTATTGTCCGTGTGTCCCTGAGAGTAACCTCCCCGGGGGGTCGGTGCCCGTGTCACCAGCCCCTGGAATAATGCCTGGCACCCTGTGTGCCCTATTAAAAAAATCATAAACGACTGTGCTTTCTTATCACATGAAGTAGAAAGATCTGGAACTTTTTTCCTGTAAGTGTGTACAAATAAACCTCCTTCTTTGGGGAGTTGATCCTAGCCCATTGTGTAGATGTGCCATGATTTATGCGATTAAACCTTTGCTGATAAAAATGTGGGCCGTTTTCAGGTTTGGCTCCTTCACACGTGTTGCCGGGAGTACCCAGCATCCACACTCCCGTGCCCTTGGGTAAGTGACACACACGCTCCAGGAGCTGGTCAATGCGTGTGAGAGCTTCCATCTTGTTAGACTTTGCCCGATGGCTCTTCTGAAGGCTGCACTGGGTGACACTCCCTCCAAGTGTGTTCGAGAGTGTGACTGTGCTCCCACACGCACCAGGGTTGCTTCTGCATCTTTATTTACAAGGTCTCAGCACAGTTCTAGAACAGTCTGATCTCATGGTGCCGTCTGAATGGTGTGCATTCGTTCTGATGTTTCTAGTGTGCGTGTGAACACCCGCATGTGTGTGCATGCATGTGCACACGTGCTTGTGTGTTTTCATGTGTTGTGTTGCATGCACACTGGATTATCTGAATGACCACTAAATTGTCTGCCGCCACACGACCCTGTTACCTGCTTACACTGCGTTTGGAATCACAATCATGTTGGCATCTGGTTCCAATGTACGAATGAAGGCTTTCTCACTCACCGAGCAAAGCAAACCCACGTCCCTGGGACGCAGACCCACGGAGGACGCTCCCCGCCCACTGCCTGCCCCACACTCTGGCCTCGAGGACGGTCCTCCCGCCGGTGGTGGGCTGTCCGCGGGGCTCTCTCTTTGTAGAAGCCCCAGCAGTTTACTAGCAGTGAGTATAGCAGAAAAACAAACGAAAACCACAGGGTAGACTTTCTCGTTACAAGTTAATTCGTATTATATTTGGGGGTAGACTCTTACGCGTTTAGGATCGTCAAAGTAGTAGACTGGGGATTAGCCCGAGTCCTTTGCTTAGAAAGAGAAGTAATCATTTGAAGAAACAAAACTCAAAAGAGGGATGGGGAGACCAGGGGTTCACAAGAGCCAGCCAGGGGGCCGTGCGCTCCTGGAATGATCCTGCCTGACCACAGAACGATTCTAAAGGGAAACTGAGGCAGGACCCCGGAACACACTGTCGGGGTGGGAAGATGCTGTCTGCAGGGGAGGACAGTGACTCGGGGTCGTTCCAGCCCCCAGAGCTGACCCGCGAGCTCACCACCTTGGTCTGCAGGGCTCGGGCCCGGGGATGTGGCGGGAGCCACAGCGGTCCCTGAAGGCTGGGAGGCAGGGTCCCATGGGACAGTCATTGGCCACGGTGCCCTGGCCGGACATGTGGGTTGTTTCCACTCGTCATGACCCTGAATAACATATGAGCTTTTAGAATTCTCCAGGCCCAGAAAATTCTCTCTTACTCATTGGGAAGAAGACCTTGGGTCTCCTAGTTTAATGCCCACCCTAGCCCTGAGACACAGTCAAGTCCGTTGAGGGACTCTTTCCGCCTTTCCGCGGGCAAGCTGCGCGCCACACGGAGAGCGGCCTGCTGTGCGTGAGGCCAGCGCTGGCTCTTCTCTGTCCGGTGAAGGCCCACGCACTCTCTTCATCTGTTAACCTGAGCGTTTGGTTTCCTCTTCAATGTGCGACACAAAATACACAATTGGCATCCTTGAGCTAGGTTTTTTTTTTTTAAGATTTTATTTATCTATTTGACAGAGAGAACGCAAGCAGGGGGAGGAGCAGAGGCAGAGGGAGAAGGAGGCTCCCCACAGAGCAGGGGGAGCCCGATGCGGGGCTCGATCCCAGACCCTGAGATCGTGACCTGAGCCGAAGTCAGACGCTTCACCGACGGAGCCGCCCAGGTGCCCCGTGTGCTAGATTGACTGATTTCTAGTCCTGCCCCGAAACAAACTTGAAATGTGCAATACTGGATCCTCAATGTTTAGAAAGCCTGCAAGCCCTGTTTAGTTTTCAAATTCCATGCTCTTCCACGTGGAGAATCGTCAGGAAGCAGCAGACCCTCCCAGCTCTGCCCTCCCCATGAATGACACTCTTCACTGAGGAACAGGCTGTGGCGCTGCCTGGAACTACAAACGCGTATGTATCTCTTGATCCGATAACCTGACTTCTGCAACCTATGCTCCAGCCCTCCTTGCGTGTGTGCAGAAGGAGAGTATGTACCAGATTTGTCATCCCGGTGTTTTAAATAATGACAAAAGGTTGGGAAAAGCCACATATGCATTAGAATGGAAGAGCGAGTATGTACATTTACAGAATTTCCCTGCAGTGGAAGACCTCTTATCTGTAAAAAGGAATAAGGCGGCTCTCCGGGTGTGGTAGGCAGAATAACGGTCCCCCAAATTGTTCACGTCCTGGTCCCTGGACCCTGTGACTGTGTCACTTCGCACAGCAAGGGAACTATGCATGTGTGCTTAGATCAGGAACCTGGAGACGAGGTCATCCCGGCTGCCCCTGGTCAGACTGGGCCCGGCGTCATCACAAGGGTCCTCGACGGCTGCCTGAGGCAGAGGGAGGACAGAAGGACCCAGAAGCAGGTGTGAATCAAGCAGCTGCCGCTGTGAAGATGCTGGACGCTGGGTAAGACAAGGAGATGCATCCTTCCGTGGGGCTTCCAGAAGGAACCAGCCCTGAGGACATCCTGATCTGAGCCCAGGGAGACCCACCGTGGACTTCCGGCCTCTAGAACTGCAAGGTGGTAACTTTGTGTCATTTTAAGCCACTAAGTGGTCGTTGGTTACAGCAGCCGGAGCAAACAAATACAGGAAGGAATGAAACATTGTTATTTTTTAGGATTATTTATTTAGTTATTTGAGAGAGAGAGAGCACATAGGGAGAGGGAGAAGCAGACTCCCTGCTGAGCGGAGATTCCCGATGCCGGGCTCCATCCCAGGACCCTGAGATCATGACCTGAGCCAAACGCAGACTCTCAACTGACTGAGCCCCCAGGGACCCCAAAACATTGTTAATTTTAAAAAGAAATGAAAGAAAGAAAAGAAGGCGGGGAAGGAGAGGGGGAGAGAGAAAAGCAGAGAGAGAGAGGAGGAGGAGGAGGGGGGAGAGGAAGGGAGTGAGAGGGAGGGAGGGAGGGAGGGAGGGAGAGGACAGGGAGAGATAAAGCAGGTGCAGAGCCGGGGGAGAGAGGATTGGGTCTCGGGGAAGCGTCCAGACTCGGGATCATTGTCTGAGCGCCCCGCTGACCGGGACCGGTAACTTAACCTCCCCGTTGCCTGGGCTCCTGGGTTCCTCATCTGTGAAACAGGGTCAATAATTTATTTACCGCCCGATGCTGTCAGGGAGGCTGAATTAGTCATACATGAAAGTACTTGGAGCCAGGCCTGGGAAGCGAGAGTTTGCTGTGAATACTGACTCGCCGGCGCCCGACGGCTCACTGTCTGCTGCGCAAAAAGAGAGCGGGGACGTAAGGATGTCTTCTTTTCTTCTTCTAGTCACCTAAACGAATGCTTACTGGAGACGCCCGAAACCAACAGTGGGTTGTGTAAGGACGGGGGCCGAAGGAGCAGGGTGGGATTTTTCACTGTATATAAAATATGTGTGGAATATATGCATAGATGCGTTATACTTTATGCGTGGATTCGAATCTGTATTTAAGCCACGCGAGTGTGTTACCTCTGCAAACACACACAGATGCACGTGTATCTTTCAGGCCTTTTAGAGCCTCTCTGCGGGAGGGAGGCAGTGCTCTGGGGGAAGACGCAGGCACTGTGGGGGTTGGAGGACCCCTCCTGACGCTGGCCTGGCCTGCACCGGCTACCCGGCTACCCGAGGAGCATGAGCTCCAGCAGCGCTCTGCAGGAAGGAGCTCACCGCAGATGCTCCCCTCAGGTGATTCTGCTCTCGCTGCATAACTTCAAGGGAACTCTCCTGACTTACAGACTGTGGTTCAAGTTCTTTTAGGGCAGACGACGGACATTCTGCTTTGTTTTATTCGATTTTTTATTTTTTAAGATTTTGTTTATTTATTTGACAGACAGAGAGAGCACAAGCACAGGGAGCAGCAGAGGGAGAGGGGGATGCAGGACCCCCGCTGAGCAGGGAGCCTGATGTGGGACTTGATCCCAGGACCTCGAGATCATGACCTGAGCCGGAGGCAGATGCCTAACGACTGAGCCACCCAGGTGCCCCGACAGATACTCTATTTTAAATAAATAGGTAAATGTGCAAATACTAACAACAACTTCTATTTTTTGAGCTCCTATTAATAGCCAGATGGTGTGAGATGTTTTACATTCACACTCTATAATCGAGCTGGCAACCCTAACCTTGAGACTCTTATGCCCATTTGACAGAGGGAGAAACTGAAGCCCGTCCAGGCTGAGTCACGGCCCTGAGTGGCGCAGCTGGTGAGCAGAGCCCTGGGATTCGCAGCAAGGTCTGCCTGACTCCAAAGCCCACGCCCTTCCTCCTGCGGCTCGGGGGGCCTGGCTGGAGAGGGGCGGCTGTCCTCAAACACCAGAGCCCAGAACCACAGTGGAGGACCGCCCTGCCCCTCCTCACTCCACCCTGCCCCGAGACAAGGTGACTGCACATCCCCCCCTCCTCGCTCCCCCTCCCCCACAGACGGCAGGTCCTGAGGATTGTCAGCATGTCCTTGTCCACAAGCACGCGTGTCACTACTTCCTGGTCCTGTGCTGAGCTTTGTAAGGAGGAAGTGCTTGGTCAGCGTGAATCAGCTGCCCGCACACACGGTCCCTTGGGGACTTGGAGAAACCAGACTCTTGCCCGTCGGGGTCTCTGTTGTCTGCCAAGACAGCCTCTCCGTTCCCTGCATTGCTCCTTCCCCTACGCGGGGCCTCAACTCACCTGAGCGCTGTCCGCCCATCCGCCCGACAGGTGGGGGATGCTTCCAGCTGCTTGTCCTTCCAGGCTCTGGCTGCTGCTCTGGGCACCGTTACTTGTCCATTGTCTCTCTCGCCGGACGGTGTGTTCCAGAGGCAGTGACCATGTCCAGCACAGACTCTGACCCACCCAGCCCTGAGTAGGCCCCCTGGTCAGCGAGACCAACGCCAGACTCCACATTCACACAGCGCATTCACACAGCACATCGGAACTTAGCCTGCTATCTCCTGCGACTTCATTTCCAGTCCATTAGGCTGTGCTAGTATCATCTGACCTGGGAGGCCGGGTAGCTCTCCAGCCCAAGTTCAAACATCCCTGTTTCAGCTTGGACTGCATCTTCTTGGGATTTATCTTATCATGTGCTTTTTCCCCCTCATGTTATTCCTCATGAGATCAAAGCTGAAAATCACAAAATTTTATCTTAGTCTTATTTTTAAAGATCTTATTTATATTTGAGAGAGAGGGAGGGAGGGAGAGAGAGAGAGAGAGAGAGATCACGAGCAGGGGGGAAGAGTAGAGGGAGCAGCAGACGCCCCACTGATCGGGGACCCTGACGTGGGGCTCGATCCCAGGACCCTGGGATCATGACCTAGTGGAAGGCAAGCCCTTAACCAAATTACAAAATTTTAAGCAAAATAAGAAACTTTGTTTTAAACTTACTGTTTCTTTATAAAAGTAATTTATATAAATAAAAATCTGTTTCTTTCAATAAACAGTTTTGCTCTAGAGCACACAATTCCTCTTATTTCCTTATCTGTATGAGGCTGTCAGATGTAATATCCCAATTAAATTACTCCCTTACGTTCTTTTTCCATTGCCTTCTACTTTCTCACAAGACAAAATGTACTCTTACCATCCACCCCAAGATAAATCTGTCTGTCCCTCAGTAAGAAAAAGAAATTTACCATCAGCAGCCAAGGACCCATAGGAGGGGCCAAGGAAAGTATAAACCCTCTGCTGGGTGCACACGGCACCTTTGTCCCCTTATCTTCCCACAGCAACAGCTTTAAATTTATAGGGTTTCTATCAATATTTACTTGTGTTTTCTAGTGTAGCACTCTTGAGACTTGCAATACTGGTTTTGGAGCATTTTCCAGAATGCCCAGGGGTAGTTCTTTTAAGGTGTGTTTAAAAGAATGTATAATGCAAAGTTCTATTCTGTTCTTTTTTGGACATGATACACCTCCTTTTCTCAATGTTTAATTCTTTGTGTTTAGAAGAATGTATTTTGTACATATCAAGTAGTTTCTTTAACATATGTGCCTATGCTATTTAAATAGAACTCAGGACCATAGTTGACATTCCCCACATCAGGGAGGGATGACTTTTTTCGATGCCCATTGGTGGACCCTAGTCACAGACCAATCAAATGTTCATTTCTCTCCACATCATATGTTATCAGGGACAAGTCAATTAAAACAACAATCCAGAGGCCACTGCATACCCACTAGCCTCACCAAAATCCAGAACACAGACAGCACCAAGTGCTGGCAGGGACACAGAGTGACAGGCTGGTGGGAAAGCAACATGGCGCGGCCACCTTGGAAGACCGTTTGGTGGTTTCTTGCAAAACGAAACCTCTTACCATGTGGTCCAGCCTTTATGCTCTTTGGTATTTACCCAGAGTGGAAAACCTATGTCCACATGAAGACCTTCACACAGATGTTTATAGTGGGTTTACACATAACTGCCAAGCCTTGGAAGCTGCCAAGCTGCCCTTCTAGTGGGTGAACGGGTAAACCAATGGTCCATCGGTCAATGGGAGAGTATCCAGGGCTGAGAGGAAGTGAGTTGTCACACCATGAGAAGACATGGAGGGAGCGTATGTCCACATCACTAAGTGCCGAAAGCCAATTGAAAAAGCTGCCTGCTATAGGTTTCCACTCATGCGACCTTATGGGAAAGGCAAAACCATGGAGATGGTCCAAAGATCGGGGTCGAGGGTGGGGAAGGTAAACAAGCAGAGCACAGAGGATTCTCCGGGCAGCGAAAGCCCTCTCTACGATTCTATAATGGTGGATACAGGTCACCCCATGCTTGTACGAACCCACAGAACGCAGAGCACCAGGAGGAAACCACATGCAGACTACGGAGTCCGGGTGACTACGACGTGCGTCAACGTGGGGTTGTCCTTGGCGAGACACGTACCGTGCAGCGAGCCATGTCGGTAGCAGGGCGTCTGTGCGGATGTGGGGGCAGAGCGTCCGTGGATGATTCCTCTGCCTTGCTCTCAATTTTATGGTAACCCTAAAATTGCTCCGCAAAGTAAAACCTTAAATTAAAAAAAAAAAAATTCCATTCCCAAGGATGTTTGATTCTCTCGTCTACCGACTGCAGGGGTTAAGAAAGTCTCACGTCTGAGCCTCCGTTTCTTAAGTGTCTTCTGGGCGACACTTGGAGCATTCAGCCAACCAGAGCGCAAAGCAGGCGCCGGGGGATGGGAGGGGAGATTCGGTGCGTTTGGTGGATGGTGACTGAATGACTGATTTACAACAGGTGACAGAGAGCCAGGAGCGTGTGTTCTGTGGCCTCGTGGGAACGCATGGGTCCTCTGGGAGCATCCAGGCCAGAAACTGGGACACAGCCAGGGACCTGGCTGTCTGGAGCCTCCCCCCGGTGAGACTGGCATTTTGTCCTGGTGCCTCTGGCTGTCTCTGGGCCCCTGCACCCAGCGCTGCAGGGGAGGGTGCCAGCCGGGACGCCCGGGCTTGTTCCCAGGCCGGAGCTGCCGCGAGCTTCCCACACGGGCGCTCCAGGACCCAGATCAAAGCCCCAGCCAGGCCCTTCGGCTAGAGTTGCTGGAGGCGGGCACACATTCCTGTGTGTCTTGGCAGCGAGGCTTTCTGGCAGAGGGCAGGGAAGGAATCTGGGAGGCTCTGCCTTTGTTTGGAGGATGGTGCATCCTGAACCCGGAGGCACCGATGCCGTCCTCGGGGCTGAGGCCTGGCCCGGCCGGATGGCCCGGGGGCGGGGGCTGTGGGCCGCACTGGGCTCCGGGAGGGCTGTAAGGCCGTGAGCCACACCGCCTCGGTGCCCTGCCGTCAATTCTGCCTGAGGCTCCCCGTCCTTCCCGCCTGGGCCCGTGTGTGGGGCCCCATCACTCAGCCGGACCCTCCGTTCCCAAACGCGCTAGCCCTAGAGAACTCAGCCTGCCACCCTCGGTTTGCTCACGCTCAGCGAAGCTCCTTCAGGGACGGGAAGCTAGGACTCCCACGGCACAATTCAGGGCATTTAGCAGGAACCGGTTTTACTGAAAGAAAGAAAGAAAGAAAGAAAGAAAGAAAGAAAGAAAGAAAGAAAGAAAGGGCAGTCTTCATTGTTGCAGTTGTCAACACAAGGGTAGGGGACGTTCGCACCGCCTTCCCGAATACCCGAGAATACAGAGCGGTTGTTGGTAAAGGGAGAGACTTTCTGCTGTCTCCCCACCCCCATTTCCTGGGCACGGGTGCTTCTTGGTGTCTTGCACCCTGTGTTTCTGGGTCTGTGCTCGCCAAGGAGTCTGGGAGAGAGCGGGGAGGCTGCACGCTTAGCCTGGAGTCAAGGCAAGGGCTAGAGCTCCCTCATTCGGGAGCTGCCGCTCGGAACCCGGGTGTCTGTCCGGCTCCGGCTCAGCCAGGGTCCAGCAAACAGGAATCACAGGCAGCCCGGGGCTCAGAGAACCGACCCGTCTGTGTACAACACATGCAGGGAAGAGCCCGGCAGCGGGGCCGCGTCCCTAGTCCCGAGGGGCGGATGCTCATGCCACACCAGAGGGTGGCCTTTGGGCCCGGGGACCGCCACCCCGCCCCGCCTCCCTCTGAGACCCTTTTGCACAGGATCTGGCTGTGCCTCCGCTGCCCCGCAGCTTTGGGCAAGAGCGGCCCTCTCTGCCTACCCAGCCTCTGTGCTGCTCAGTGATGCAAACATTTTACTGCGTTCCCCTCCTCATAAAAATGAGAGGCAATTGAACAATCAAGGTGATATAAAACGCAATGCATGCAATAAACCACGATGTCTTCCAGATGCAACCCACGTGAGAGTGGAAGGGGTCAGGCGGGAGGAAGCAGATCCTGCTCCCTCGAGAGGCGACCCCGGACCCCAGGGCCCACGGCGTGGGTAGGAGGAATGGACGAAGGGGCTCGGGGTGGGACGAATGTGTCAGAGACAATCATCCCTAAAGGTGGGCAGGGATTTTACTGTTTTTCACCTCTCCGGACCTGGGGTCCCACATTTGCACCTTCGCCCCCGGGGGCTCATTCCTCGCGGGGTAGGAGGTGTCCCCGTTCCAACCACCTGCTCACGAACCCCGCAGGGAAACGCCAGGCGAGGAAGGCATCTTCCAAAGCCAGCGTGTGCAACCCTGATTTGAGAAATTGAAGGCATACAAACAAGTGTAAATAAAAGGAAGCAGCCCAGCCCCGGGGAAGTTTCTGGAAGGTCCTGGCAGGGGAGCAGGAGCAGTCACGGGCCTTGGCTTTCGAGACGTGGGATGTCTCTTAGATCCTAGGCCTTGAAGAGACACATACACAATACTTATCAATATCTAGTTAATAATTTATCATACATACCTTAGTTGTCCCAAACGTGTGACTCTGGCTGGTGGTTTCTCATGGCTCTTGGCTTCCCTCCCTTTCCTTTCTTCCTTCCTTCCTTCCTTCCTTCCTTCCTTCCTTCCTTCCTTCCAGATTTTATTTATTTATTTGACAGAGACACGGCGAGAGAAGGAACACAAGCAGGGGCAGAGGGAGAGGGAGAAGCAGGCTCCCTGCTGAGCAGGGAGCCCGATGTGGGGCTCCATCCCAGGACCCTGGAATCTGACCTGAGCCGAAGGCAGACGCTTCACCAACAGAGCCCCCCAGGTGCCCTCACCTCGCCTCTCTAATACAGCGCTAACATCGCCGGGGTCCTCCAAGACCATTTCTCAATGCCTTCCTGTTACTTGACCACGGCTCCATTCATTTTGAAACATTTTTTAAAAATGGATTTGCATCATCTCAAGTCCCTGAGGTCCCTCCAGTCCATCCATGGTGGCCTCCAAAGGAGAGCAGGAATGAAACCCCAAGAACAGCCTGACCTTTCCCAGCAAGGGTTCATGGTCATAGGTCTGGGGACCCTGCCAACCTTCCTTTCTCTGGGAGCACAGGGCGCAGGGAGAAGGCGCAGGCCACCCTGCCCCCTGCTGGCCGGAGCACGCCAAGTCCCCCGGCTTCTGCCTCCTGACAGCTGGGGAGGACTGGGCGCCCAGCCCAGCAGCCGTGAACGGAAGTGTCCTTGACAGCGTGCATGGGTGGGCCGTAATCCCACATCCCCGGCCTCTGGGAAGCGAGTGCGCTTGCCCAAGCTGTACGGAGGATGCGTTCAGGCAGTAAAGCCGCCAGGCCCCGGCTTCTGCGGGCACGCATTGACACACCAGCTCCCTGTGCTCAGCACGGTGCTGGCCCACGTGGGGCCCCAGAAGGCGCACGTCCTGCCCTTGCCCTCCAGAACTCACAGATGGCTCCTGGCCTTCCACGCACCAAGCACAGACACAGACCTGTTTCTACCAGAGGCTGGA
Organism: Ailurus styani; assembly: GCA_002007465.1. Lineage (NCBI taxonomy): Eukaryota > Metazoa > Chordata > Mammalia > Carnivora > Ailuridae > Ailurus > Ailurus styani. Next base: position 1,054,589 of record LNAC01000385.1, read on the forward strand.
GACTCTGAGCCCAACACCCCTTGATCCCCCCACGTGGTCCCCCCACGTGGAGCACCCCAAGGCTGTGTGGACACTTACTGCCACCGTCCGTGAAGCAGAGAGAGTGGAAAGAGGGAAAACGTGGGCGCTGTGCTCCTTGGCGAGGGGTGACGTCTTCCCGCCCGATGGTCTATCTCAACTGAAGACGCTTTGATGAACGGCCCCTCCTCACGTGGGCCCAACCTCGACCCTGCACCTGAACTGTGAACACCAGGGAGGCTCTGGGAGCTTCCGTGGCGAGTCTCAGGCCCAGCAAGCTGACATCTTGCCTCCAAGGAAGCCGGGGAGGCGGGGGGCACCCAAGGTGAGGCTTCCCTTCCTACCTCTGTCAAGTACATCAGGAAACTCCGGCGGAAATAGAATGCCGGCCACGAACAGGGGCCACGGATGTAGTGTGAGGCTTGCCTGTGGCAACGTTTTTAAAAGTTAAACGAAAGAGTTAAAAATGTATTATGATAGTATAATTTAGCCCCACATATCCAAAATGCTATCGTTTCAACGCATAATGATAAGAATCCATTATTAATGACACACATGCCATTCTCTGCTTCGTACCATCTTGGAAGGCCGGTGGGCACTTTGTGACGCGGGTGTCCTCCGAGGAGCCTCTCGCCAGCCCCTGGTCCACGGGCGCAGCTTTCCTCTCCGGACCCGGGAGCCCAGCCACACGGCGGGGAGGGCCGAGGGTGGGACACAGAGTTCTGGACAGAAAAAAGCTGCAGACCCCACCAACCCCTCCCCACAAAATAAACTCTACGCCATTGCATCCAATTCAGGTTTGTGCTGGGAAAGAGAAGGGTGACTTTGCTTTGTCTGAGACTGTACGGCGGATCTGCCAGAAATGCCGGCGTCCCCTTCCCTGCCCAGGAAGACAGCGTGGCAAGGGGCGGACCGGCCTTGAGACCCACGGGGGCCAGTGCCTAGAAGATCCTACTGACAGAAACTCGACCCGTTAAAAACTCTGGCTTCAGCTTTTCCGTTTGCTCTGGGGCATCTCAGATCCGGTGACGGGCTGCTAGGAATGTCCCTCCAACGGGGGGACTATAGAGTGTTACAAGGTGGTCCCTGCTTTGCTGGGTCTGACGCTTTGTCTCTGGACCCTGCTTCCCGTCTTGAGGGGCGCTGGCTGCCACGGAACGTGCATGAGGGACGCTGGACGGGACGTCCTTCAACAGCTGCCTGGGTGAGCGATCAGCACGGGGCTTTCTGCTGGGGGCTGGTTTAGATTCAGGGTCAAAGAAAACGCCCGGACGTACCAGGTGCCCAGGATACTGTAAGAGAGAAGCATAAAATGCTAGAAACAGCAGAAATGTATTCTCACCTCTCTGGAGGCCAGAATTCTGAAATCAGGGCGTGGGCAGGGCTGGTTCCTTCTGGAAGCCCCCGGGGACAAACTGCTCCACGCCCCCAATCCGGGCTCTGGGGTTGCCCACAGCCCTTGGAGCAGTTCCTCGGCTTGAAGACATGGCACTGGGACCCCTGCCCCTGTCTCCATGTGTCCCCCCACCCCCTGCATGTCTGTGTGTGTCCAGGCTCTCCTCTCTCTTATAAGGACACTTGGGATTCCTTGGATTGTGGGTGCACCCTCCTGCACCCTTCCAGCCCTCCAGCCTCCACCCCTGCCTTCACATGGCTGTGTCTCTGTGACCTTTCCTCCTCAGCGGGGTTATGGCCCACCGGATAATCCAGGACGAGCTCATCTCCCAGTCCCATGCAGGCTGCACCCAGAGCTCTTTCCTTTTACTAACGTCACCAACTTGTGCAGGATGGTGGAGACAAGCATCGACAAAGCAGGTCATGCAGGGCCTGATGTGAATGGAAAGGGCTAGCTTGCTTTTATTAGCGTTTTCCCTTGTATGTGGCCGCCGGCAGAGGCTCCATCTGCCATGACTGAGTGAGGCAAGTATTAACTCAGCCTGGTTTTAGTATGAGATTCCTTAACTCTTAGTCCTGGGGAGTCTGGGAATGGGTTGGTTTGAGCCACGTGCTCAACGGTGTCATCAAGAACTTGCTGATATGCCCTCTGCTCTGCCTGGACGGGCTTCCCTCATGATGACAAAAAGGCTGCCACAGCTCCAAGTATCACATCTTTATACTGTACCATCCAGGAGAAAAGAAGGCTGGCTTCCAGAATGGCTCTCAGAGAGCAAAGAGCCTTTTGTTCCCTCAAGCCTCTGTGAGGACACATGTCCCCTGTGTCTTCATAGCAGTAAGCAGGCTGCAGGTTCATTTCTGAGGCATCTCTCTGGTCGTGGGAATTCTGTATACTGACAACCTTAGGCCAAGGTCACTGACTAATCCCCGGGCTCTTAGACAGGCTCATCTGGCTGGGTCAAACAATCAAGGCCATCATCCTCAAACCTGTATCATTACATGATATGGGGGAGTTCAGGATTCTGGGGGTAGGTCTCTGCAGAAACCCTGTCTGGTGGTTGTATCAGACCTGACTTCATTTCTAGAAATGATCCTAAGGAAAAGCCCGGAAATAGAGGAAATGATTTATGCGTGAGCAATGTTCATTTTGGATTACTTTTACATTGCAAACAGTTGGAAACGATCTAAATAAAATGGGTTAGCTATTTGATGGAGTATCATAGAACCATTTCAAGGTACATTTCATTACCCGGGAAAATAGTGATAATATTTTAAAGGAAAAGTGTACGGTAAAAACCAAGGTTGGCACCCATACATGGGACACACAAAATGGAAAGGCCTATACCAAAAAGTGGGCCATCTCTGAGAGGTAGGCTTGTTTGTTTCTTTATGGTTTTTATACTTTCCATAGTTCTTCAAGTGGCATGTATTTTGTGCGTGTGTGCCCCGGGGCGGCTGTGACAAAGGCTCGCAGGCTGGGGGGCTCGCACAACAGAAATGTCTCGTCTCGAAGTCTGGAGGCCAGGAGTCCACGCCGAGGTCTGGGCTGGGCCGGGTCCCCCGTGGCCATCAAGGACACTCGGCTCCCCCTTTCCCAGCTTCTGGGGGTTTGCTGGTATCTTTGGGGTTCCTTAGCTTGTAGACGCGTCACTTGCCTTCTGAATCACGCAGGCTTGGCCTATGTACGTGTCTCTCTCTGTGTCCACAGGTCCCCTTTTCTAAGGACACCGGTCACATTGGTTTGCCGGCCACTCCACTCCAGGATGACCTCGTCACTAAGTCCACCTGCAATGACTATCTTTCCCAATAAGGTCACACTCCGAGGTCCTGGGAGCTAGGACTTGAACACAGGAATGTTAAGGGGACAAATTCAGTCCGTAACTATCTGAGTATATGTGTTTATACAGACACACATTTCTTAAAAAGATAATAATGCAATACAAAAAAGCGCCTTTTCTTAGCCTGTATTTCTGAATGGGAGCTGGCTGGTGGGCGCAGCAGGGATCTTGAGCCGAGAGCAGGTGGCCAGTGAGGAGGCCCGGGGTTCGGGGCCCCAAGAGAGAAGCCAGCAGCTACCCGAGGTTCTGGGAGCACGGGCGGCATTCCCCCGTATCCTCTTGCGGCAGGTGGAGCTTGGACCCCGGCCCCTATGCCTCCCGACCTTGCCCTTCTGACTCCGTGTCTGGGGGCGGCCCGCTTTCCTCCATCCTCTGTTTCAGAACCCGAGGATAGGCGTTTAGTGATTGTCACCGAATTCACCATCATTAACTAATGCACGGCAGCTCCGGGGCAAGGAGGACGCTGTCTTGGGACGATGGCCGGGGAAACAGGGTATGGACCACGGAAGAGAATTAGCCCCTGGCCCGTTGCTGCGTCCTCTGTCTGCTCGCCTGCGTCCCCCCCAGAGTGAGCTCCGTGCCGAGCAGGGACTCGTGTGCGGAACCGTAGTGTCAGTGTGCGGGGAGGCCACTGGGGACAGCAGGGGACACAGGTGCCCGAGCCGTGATGAACCGGACCGTGTGGTGAACACCAGCAGGAGGGCTCCTTCTGAACATGGGGGCTTCCCAGAGGGCTTCCTAGAGGAGGCAACAGAAAAATGGGGGTTTCCAGGCCTGGAGAGCAGGCTAAAGGGAGTGGGCGGGCCGAGGCTGGCAGGAGGGCATCCCTCTGGCTGGGCAGGCGGCGCCCCTGGGAGCGGAGCGGGAGGCGGGGCGCAGGGGGAGGCCGGAGCGGCACCGGTGCATATGGTTGAAGCAGGTCTTTACCCTGGAGGCCACGGGCAGGGCTGTGTAGGGCCGAGGAGGGAGGTGGGTAGCAGCGTGGGGTCGGAGGAGGAAGGCCTGGCTTGGCCGGGAGGGGCTGCAGGAACGAGGGGGCAGCTCGGGGCCTCGGGGGGAGAAGCCCCTTCCCTTCTGACCTTGGAGAAGGCCCAGGACAGAGGAGAGCCAAGCTGGGCAGCCTGGGGGAGGAGAAGGGAGCCTGCAGATTCTGCACAGGGGGGAGACCCCCAGGTGGAGCCGGGATACCCGCACTTAGGGAGGCCCTGGCGGGGGCTGATGGGAGGGCCGGGAGGGCCCACAGCTCTCTTCCTGGCCTCTGCTTTCAGTCTCGGCCCTTCTGCTTGGACGTTGTCTCTGGGTGGTCTCCTGGGCCCGCTGGCGGGGCGGGCTGGCCTGCCGGGCCGACCACGGGATCCGGACTTGGCTTCCCCTCCTCCCCCTGCACCCCCGGGCCTTTCCCCAGGGGTCCCAGGCCCTGCCACGCCGCGTGGGTTCCCCTTCCCTGTCCCACTTTTGTTCGGAGGGGGCATATCACCACCGCGGCCTGGGAGAGCTCCAGCCCCGTCACTGGGTCCAAAAGATGTAACGGGGGCGGGGGTGGAATCACGGCAGACAGCCTGGTGGAGGTGGGGCCACATCCGAGATCTGTCCCTGGACAGACTGTGCGGCTCCAACAGCAGGAAGTTACTTTCCCAGGCTGGAGGCCGAAGTCAGAGAGGGAGGGGTCTGCGGGGCCTGCTCTCTCCAAGGGTCCTAGGGCACAAAGCCCCCTGGCCCCTGGCCTGGCTGCTGGGGTGGCTGGTGACCCTTGGTGTTCTTTGGTTCGTAGATGCGTCGCCCCAGTCTCTGCCTGTCTCCTGGTGTGTCTCTTCTCTTCCAGGACACCCATCGTTGGATTTGGGGCTCAGCCTTGTCCAGACTGGCCATGTTGTACCTCGATTTCCAAATCTGGGCAGGCGCAGGGGCGCTCGGGCCTGGGAATTAGCCAGAGCTCCCTGCGGGACTCGGGGAAGCCACCATAATGGGCGAGGAGCCTGCGTGCTGCAAGGCCTCCTGCCTGGCCCCTCGGCCCTTGGGCGCTCTCTGCCCAAACAAGAAAGGTTCCCCAGGGAACCACGGGGCGCTGAGAACACAGCCAGCTGCTCCGGGGACTAGCCGAGAAACCTCAAGAATGCAGAGCCCCAAACTTCCTTAACCTGAGACAGTGAGATTCCGGGATCAAAGCATCCGGAGAACAATGCCCCGAGCCAGCCGTGTCTCCCCCAGTGTCTCATGTCAGGCTCCAACACGCTTAGGAGCTCAGCGCGGCTTTTAACCCCTGCCAGCACCGCGGGGACCCGGCTCCCCGCTCCTCCAGCTCCCCCGGGCTCCCTCCGCCCCCGAGTCCCCGGGCAGGGGCTCCAGCTCTGTGTGCAGCCGCCTGCCCAGCTGCTCCCTGGCCCAGGGTGCTCTGCCTGGGGCTGCTGTCGGCCACGGGGCAGCAGCTTTGACGCAGTTCCTTCTCAGACACTTGGGGCTGCTGCTCACTTGGGGCTGCTCCTCCATCCTTTGCCCTCCCACACCCGGAGGCCAGGCTGGCCTGACCAGCCTGTGGGCAGCTCCGAGCCTGGGCGTCAGGAGCTGGTGAGTTGGAGTTCTGGCCCGCCCCTGGGCTTGTGGGGGGGCACTGGCCCCGGGGAGAGGGGGACTGGCCCGTCCAGGCAGCTGGAGGCCACAACCGCAGCCTCGACCCAGGGCCCAGCCCAGCTCGGCCTCGGCGGCCTCAGGGACTTGGCAAATGTCCTCAGCCCCACGGGGGTCACTTTCCTCATCTGTAAAGTGGGCTAATGGGAGCGCCGTGCCCTGGGCCGTGTGGGGTCAGATGCCACCGGGCCAGCGACACACCAGCGTGGAGCCCAGTGCCGCTCCCAGGGACCCTGGAACCTTGTCACGCGGGGCCTCACTTTCCTTGTTTGCATTTCGAGGGACAGAACCCCCGTCCCTTCCAGTCCTTGCCGCCGCCCGCGCCCCTTCCAGGGCTCCGCTCCTGCAGACGGACACGGCTCCCGCCGCCTGCCTGAAAAGATCAACGGAGACGTACTAACAACTTTAAGAGCTGATTTATTTGATCGATAATCAATCTGGTTGGGGCCGTGCCAAGCAGAGGGGTTTGGGAGCCCTCCCAGACAGAGGCGGGGAAAGACTTCCACAGACAGACAGACAAACCTGGGAAGCGACAAGGAAATCACAGGGCTGGGTGCCACTCAGAGCTGCGCTGGCTGCTTGTGATGGGTCGTCCTTGGAGCTCTGGCTGGATGACCTTGAGGCACTTGCAGACCCGGGTTTCGGTTTGCAGAGACTGGCCACCGCAGCCTTGGAGTCGCCTCAGTGTGATGGCCTCCTTGGTCATTTAACACCTGCTCTGGGGACACCCCAGTCTCCTGAGGTGACCCTGCCCCCTTTTGCCCTGTTAGGACCGAGTGATTCCTCTAGGGCAAGCCCCTGGCCAGGCCGACCTCACAGGCCGTGACCTCGATAATCTCCCAGGGTGAACCTCCCAGGGCCCAGAGGTCCAAGGACCCTGAGGTCACAGGGTCCCCAGCTCACAGAGCCCCAAGGGCTCAGGGTCCTGGGCTCAGAAGGGCCTGCCCCCCGAGGGCCCTGTGCCAGGCTGCAATTGGAAGGTCTTATTAATACGTGACTGTTCATGTTGTCCCAGGGCCCCAAAGTGTGGAGCCGGGCTGACCCCCCTGAAGGGGTCGGACGCTTCGGTCTCTCAGACCCAAGCCCCATCAGGGCCGGTATGTAACCTCCGCACCTGCAGGAGCAGGAGGGAGACCGGAAGACCTGGGCGAAAACCTTCACACAAGCCCGACCCCAGACCCTGGGCTGCTGTTCTGGGCTTCCAGGAGGGGGGTGGGCACAAAAGAAGGGGCATGTCTGGGGCTGGGGGCTCCTGGGCACAGGGAAGAGGGTCCCCACTAAAGACAGGGAGGACAGAGCATGGGAGGGGCCAGCAGGGGACGGAGGGGTGGACCCAGGAAAGACCGCCTCCCTGAGCCCAGCCCTGGGGGGGGTGCGGGGGAGGGGGGGCCCCCCCCCCCCCGCTCTTCTGGGGGTGGGGCCGAGCCTGGAAGGCAGGAAGCCAAGTGGCCCCACTGCTTGGCCCCTCTGCGGAAGGAGGGTGCTTGCTGTGGGCTGGAGATGGGCGCAGGACCGGGACCCGGCCTGGAGACAGCTGCCGCCGGGACCCGGGGGGTAAACACCTGCTGTCCCCACAGCAGAGGGGGCGTGGGTCAGCCCAGGGGTCAGCCGAGGCCAGCTGAGCCGGCCAGCGTGACTTTTCAGTGCTTCCTGCCCGTGAGCCCGGGGCTTTCCTGCAGGGCCTGGGTGGGGGGCGGGGAAGGGGGGGCAGACGTAGGTTTTGCCCAGAAGGAGCGAGGGGCCAGGGACTGGGGGGCTGCAGGCAAACGCGGTGTCAGCCAGGTGGAGGGGACAGACATCCCGTCCGGAGCTCTCGGGCTGGCCTGGGCCGCCGGGGTGGGCCGACTGGCTCATCCTGGGGCGGGAGCCGGGAGGGGTGAGTGTCTCCTGACGCTGCCCCAGAGACAGGACAGGGGGAGGCTTCCTGGATGCCACCCAATACCAGCCCCGCCCCTCCCCCACCCTTGCCTTGCGGTCCTGTCGAGGGCAGGTCTCGGGGTGGGGGGCTTTCCTGAGGGTCAGGGGCTCGCTGCGTGTCCCCTAGGAGGGGCCACGTCCATGAGGACTGACATTCACTTCCTGGGGCTGCCGTAATGAGGGTCACCCACGGGGACCTAACCAGCAGACACGTGTTCCCTCGGGGCCTGGAGGCCCACGTCTGAAACCAGGGAGTCAGCAGGGCCATGCTCTGAAGGCTGTGGGAGGCGAGGTCATTGCTGCCTGTCCCCCAGTCTCGGCTTGTGGGCGCCTCGGCCCAGCGTTGGTGGTCACGTGGCCTCCTCGTGCAACTGTGCATCTCTTGTTCCTTGTCAGGACGCCAGTCATTGGCTCAGAGCCCACCCTAATTCAGGGGGGACCTCCTCTGAACTTGAGGACAGGGCGCCTGGGTGGCTCAGTGGGTTGGGGCAGCTGCCTTCGGCTCAGGTCATGATCCCAGGATCGTGGGATCGAGGCCCACATTGGGCTCTCTGCTCAGCAGGGAGCCTGCTTCCTCCTCTCTCCTCTCTCTCTGCCTGCCTCTGCCTACTTGTAATCTCTCTCTCTGTGTCAAATGAATAAAAAAAAAAAAAATCTTGAACTTGAGGACACCTGCAAAAACCCCATTTCCAAAGACCGCCACCAGCTTGACCTCGGCTTGGCCTCTCCCTTCCCCAGCCCTGTCCCTTTCTCCTGGCCAGAGCCTGCAAGGAAAGCAGGGGGCAGGGTCAGAATTCCATGGATGGCACAACGGGGTACTTGAACCTGGGGTGTCTCCTCGTTCTGCTGGCTCCTTAAAGGGCAATGCAGCTCTGACTGTGCACCAAGCGGACACTCAGGAGGGCCTCGCGGTGAAACGCAAGCCGGCAGTGCCCCTGGTCGGTCCCGCCACCATCCCCCCCCCCCGGCCATCCTGTTCTTCTAATGGTCCTCCTACCCTGGCTGCTCCACCGCGTGCCCAAGGGGGCGGCCCACCCTCCCTGAGTGAGCACCCCCTGACCCCCGGCCCCCTCCCCAGCTCCGGGGCCCCCGCCGGGGACCCCACTCACCCGCACTCCCCTCGGCAACCATCATCACGCACGATCGCATGGTCTGTTCTCAACACAAAATGAATATTGGTTTATGCCAATTATTTTTTTTTAATTCCAAGGGAAAAAACAAAAGCTTAAAACGACCTGTGATCTCACCATCCAGAAAACAAATCCCCTGCAACCTGTTGGTGTCTTTCCAGTGTTTTCTGTAGGTAAGTGCCACGGTCTGAATGTTTGTGTGCCCCCCAAATTCAAATCTTGAAATCCTGACATGGGCCCGCTGAGCTACTAGGAGGCGGGGCACTTGGGAGGGGCCTCCGGCAAGGGGCCAGTGTCCTTCCTTGTAAGAGACCCGGGACAGCTCCGTGGTCCCTTCCCCTGTGTGGACACAGAGAGAGGAGGGCCCTCCCCCAGCCACGCAGTCACCCTGCAGAAGCGCGAGGGACACCTCTCCGTTGTGCTCAAGCTCCGGGTCTGTGGTAAGGGGCTGAGCCAGGAAGCGTGCTTTGTGTTAGCACAGAAGATCAAGGGTGAGGCGTCGGGTCCTGCTTCATTCACCGGGTAGCCCATCCCCGCACCTCCCGTGTGTTTGCAGGTTCAGTGCAGGAGGCCAGGGAGCCAAAGTGGGTGGCTGTTGGGGACACCCCAGTACAGCATTGAGCTTTTGCTTTGGAGACTTTATGAAATATGTGTAACTTTTCTTTTTTTAAAAAATATTTTATTTATTTATTTGACACAGAGTGAGAGATCAGATCACAAGCAGGCAGAGAGGCAGGGAGAGAGAGGAGGAAGCAGACTCCCTGCTGAGCAGAGAGCCCGATGCGGGCCTCGATCCCAGGACCCTGAGATCATGACCTGAGCTGAAAGCAGAGGCTTTAACCCACTGAGCCACCCAGGCGCCCTATGCGTAACTTCTCAACAAAGCTTTCTCGTCCTAAAATACTTGGAAACCACGGTTCTACTGCACGCTCCAGGCATGCAACACTGTGCAAGCATCAGACGTTATTTTGTGGCCCGCTACAGTGACACATGGTGCAGAATCCAATCACTTCCGACACAGGTGACCCTCTGTGCTTGGGAGGGCGCTACACGTGTGTCTCACAAGAAAGGAAGCTGGCAGGAGGAGGCCACCATCCGTCTCACGGACGTGCCCCCTCCCTGCACACAGGGTCCAAGGGTGCTTGCGGCCGCGGCGAGCAAATGTTCCTGGATGGGAAACCCAACAGTCGGGGCCAAGGGACTCTGAGGCTTTCGATGCCGAGTGCAAACCCCTGAAGTCACCCTAGGGTCACAAACAGGACATAAAAAGAGGGAGAGAGAGAATTAGGGAGGAGGAGAGCTGGAGAAAGAGAAGGTAGAGCGGCAGAGAAATGTATCTGAGTCTGGAGGCAGAGGTGAAGGTGATGAGTGGGGAGAAGGGAAAGCGGTTCTTGGGGTAAAGGAACCAGTCCACCAGCTAACCCCAACCCTAACCCCAACCCTAACCCCAACCCCAACCCCAACCCCAACCCCAACCCTAACCCTAACCCTAACCCAACCTGGCCTACAGAGTGCTGTCAGCCGCTGGATGCTGTGTTAAGACCACACATAACAGCTCACTTCACCTTCGCAACAGCCCTGTGAGTAGGAAAGGGAGGCACAGAGAGGTCAAGAGACTTGTCCCAGGTCACACAGCCAGTAGTGACAGAGCTGGGACTCCAGCCCAGGATGTCACCCTCTGACCCCTCAGCTCGGTTGGGGGAAGTTGGGAGGCTTACGAGTACTCGACTCTCCCTCCTCTCCCTTCCTGGTGGGACCGACAGAGGGCAGGAACTGCTTTGGGGCAGAGTCAGGGGCTGGCGAGGGTGGCACCTGGTCTCCCCAGACATGTTGACCTTCAGCGAGGGAACATAGGGTCAAAGATGGCTTGGATGTGCCCCAAGCTTTCTCTGCCTCCGGCAGGGGTCCCGCAGTGTCACCGGAAGCCGTCCTCATTCTGTAGCTGCCGATGCCGCCCGGTGGGTCGGGGCCTCACCCAAGGCCCCCTCGTGGGTGAGTAGCATGGAAACCGGGTTTCCTTTCTTCAAATATTCAGCGACTCCGTGCAGTCTCCCGAGGGCTCGGCGGGTGTGCGATGGGCCAACAGTGAGCCGCCAGGTCCGAGCCCGGGGGCGGCCAGCGCACCTGCCCACCATCCCTCCGTCCGCCCCTCACCAGGTGACCTTGTACCGGGGAGAGCTGTCTTCTCTTCTTTGACCGAAGGGTTATCGGGACTCTGGGGGAGTGGGGAGAAGGTAGTCGGGCTGGGCCTTTGCACACCGAGAACCTCCAGTGGGGTGCATGGAGCACAGGGCTGACCTCTGGGCGGCCGTGAGTGACCCCCCGCCGTGATCCGTCGCAGGACATGCCTCCCCAAGCTGCTGCTGGGGCATACGATTATTTTGAGCTTAAGGTGCTTGAAAACAGCACGTGAGACTCCGGCCTCCCTGCCCCTCCCCGCGTGTGGTAGCTGTGCTCACACTCGCCTCTTTGCTCAACCAGATGCTGTAAATACACGTAGGTGCTGCCCGTTCTTTGGGTCTTCATTTCTTATGCAGGCTCCCATGCGCCGTGAAACTCGCGTTAAATGAGTGCATGCAGGGCGCCTGCGGGGCTCAGTCGGTGAAGTGTCTGCCTGGGGCTCGGGTTGTGATCTCAGGGTCCTGGGATCGAGCCCCGCATCGGGTTCCCTGCTCAGCGGGGAGCCTGCTCCTCCCTCTCCTCCCAGCTTGTGCTCCCTTGGCTCGCTCATGCTCTCTGTGGCTATTTTTGTTTCTCTCTCTTAAATAAATAAAATCTTAAAAAATAAATTTAAATAAATAAGTGTGTGCTTTCCGCCTGTTCATCTGCCTTACATCGCTGAGTTCCGGGGCCCAGCTAGAGCCCCTGAGGGCGAGAGAAATTCCAGCCCCCCTACAGCGGCCTGGCACCAGGCCCGGATCCATCAGATGGACACTGGCCAGGGCCCTGCGGGCCCCATGAGCCCGGGCTTACCTCTCTAGGGAGGGCCCCACTTGGAGGGTGTTGGGAAGCAGCTATGTAAGGACGAAACGGGCTTCAGGGACAAGAGGCACAGCCCTGCCGGTCCTGAGCCCCCCGGCTGAGCACTGTCTCTGCCCTCAGCTCTGTCCCCGAGGTTGCCGGCCTCCCCCTGTAGACGCCACGCCTTGCGGTTGCTTGTGGGGTCCCCGTCACCCCTTCTGCAGACACTGTGGGGGGTTCTCCAAAGAGTAGGAGAAACTCTACTCCTACATGTGCCTTGTATGTGGTGCGGAATGACTTGAGAGATGTGTTTGTCAACTGAATACACGATCGTGCACGAAGAGGGCGTGGCTCCATAGCGCGAGCTCTTGCTGCCTAACACACTGACCCAGGGCACTCGGACGTTTATTATCTCACTGTGTCTGTGGGTCAGGAATCCAGGAAGAGCTTGGCGGAGCGCTGGTCTCCAGAGCCCCTCCCAAGGTTGCAGCAAGGTCGGCTGTGGTCCGGGGTTCGCCGGGCGTGTCTGCCTGCACGCACACTCAGCAGGTGTCAGCCGGGCTGCTGGTCCGAGGCTCCCGCGGGTCCAGGCACGGGGCTCGGGCCTCTCCAGCAGGGCTGATCGTTTCATCAGAGCAGGCAGGCAGGGAAGGCTGGCGGGAAGGAGTCCCACAGGCTGCGAGTCTATCCTGAAACCGAATCGTGGAGGTAAAACTCCATTGCTCTTATACTCTGTCCGTTAGAAGCAAGTCACTAGGACCAGCCCCCAGTCAAGGGGGGGGGGTGGCACAGGACGGGAACACCCAAGGCCACATCACCGAGGGCCGCCCCGCCGGAGCCTGCCTGCTGCCCTGCACCGAGCAGTGGGGTGGAACAGACCAGAAGCCGCAGCAACAATGGATACTCCCCGTGTGCTGATTACGTGTCTGCCCCCGGCCCAGCGCCTCATGTGAAATACCTCCAACTACGGAGCCCCAGACCCTCGGTGCCCCCCACTATTATCTGATAATGCAGAGACTGAGACAGCGAGGGACCTTCCCACGGTGATTCATGAGGGACGGAACCCCGTGCCAACCCAGATTGTCTTGGCTACATGGGTTCAATCTTACTGCATCCTGATCTCAGCCTTTCCCAGCACTGAAGGATTTATTCAAAGTGGGCTTCCTGGAGGAGGAGGCACTGGGTGCAACTGTGAAGGAGGAAAAAGACTAACCTGATGACTTGGATGAGGGACGTTCTCACTGGGGAAATGCCGACGCCAAGGCTGGGCTCCGCCAACCTTGGCCCCAGGATTTTGGTGCTGGGATGAGGCGGCAAAAGCATGTCCTCGGGCTGCTAACTCCACTGCACGTTCTGGAACCTGCGACCGTCTGAAACGTGCTTCAGGCCTGACTTCCTGACCACACCCTGTGCCACCGGCCGGGGTTTCCTCTTGGCAAAAGGACCCGCATCCTGGGTTTATGGGTGACAACGTCAGTGACCGAGCTACCGTGACAACATGCCAGCGAGCCTCTCGTCCTGGGTCCTCACGGGGGCATCACTGCGACCGCTGCTGACTGCGCTCCGCACACAGGCCTGATGAGCCATGAAGGCGAGACCAAGACACGCACAAGGACAGGGAGGAAAGGCGGTAACCGCACTGGGGGTCTGGCCCTCCCCGTGGCCAGAGCGGCCCTGCTGCCGGAACCCCGGATGGTCACTTCGGGAATGTGAATGCCATCACCCGCCCACCAGCCCCAGATCAGCGAGTCCAGCTCCCGGCTGCGGACCCTTCTTTCCATCGCTCGACATTGAAGGGTCTGCACAAGACAGATGAACGGAAGGTCTCCTTAGAAGTCAGACCGCTCTGGATCAACACGCAGGAACAACGAGACAGTGTTTGCGGTTAGGGAACCGTGGGGCTGACCTTGGCCATGGTCCCATCTAGAGTTTTCCGGGGTGCCCATTTGGCAGGGCTCCGTGTGTGGAGCGTTGGTGCCCTGGCTTGGCACCTGCACGGTGTGAGGGGTGCTGAGCTCCCCAGAGCAGCGGGAGGAAGGCCCCGTAGAGGGGTGGCTGGAAGCCACAGAAATGTACTGTCTCTGGGTTCTGGAAACTGCCAAGTCCAAGATCAGTGTCACGGGGCTGGCGAGGGGACACTCTGTCCCTGCCTCTTGCAGCTTCTGGTGGCCGCCGGAAATCTCTGGCTGGTGGCTGCTTAGCTCTGATCTCCGTCCCTGTGGTCATGTGGCCTCCCCCTGCCCCATGCGCGTGTGCGCATGGGTGACTGTGTGTGTGTGTGACCCCTCCCTCCACCTTTCTTTCAGAAGGATGTTGCATGGCATTTAGGGCCTTTCTGGATAATCCAGGACAATCTCCCCATCTCAAGATCTTTAACCAAATCCCACCTGCAAAGTCCTTTTTTGCCTTCTCAGGCCACAGTCAGAGGTTCTGGGAACTAGGACCTGGGTACCTGGGGGAGGAGGGGCACCCTCCAGCCGTCCACAGACGGTGACGGCAGGGTAGAGGGCTGTCCTTGGTGGTCCGCCGCGCTCTGGGCCCCTCTGACCTCTTCCTCTGCGCCACTCCAGGTGGCCACCCCGGGCCCATTGACACCCACGGGGGAGCAGGTGTGGATCGCCGGAGGTGAGGACGCATACTGGGGTCCACAGAAGACCTTGGCACCCGCCCCCCGGCATACTCTGTGGGGCATCAAGCGACCCACCACGCCCACCGCCGCCCAGAACGAGCAAAGGCAGAGAGAGTCCCCGGGGAGCTCCACGTTCAGCGGCCTGGGCATGAGAACCCGGCCTGGCAGCCCAGTGTCTGTGACTTTGAATCCTATCAGGACTGTGATTTGGGGGCCTTTGCCTCCTGTGCCGGGTCCTGCTGTCCAGGCTGCGGTTCCTGCTGTGGCCCATGAATGCAGGTCAGCCAGGGCCTGAGGACGTGGCCACAAGGGACGTGTCCCCAAAGGTTCACGGGGCCCGTCAGGCCAGCTGCCCTGGCGCGGGCTGCTCCTCCCAGGCGGCTGCATGCTCCTCCAGCAAAGCTGCTCAGTGTGGGAATCGTTCCTTTTTTTTTTTTTTTTAAGATTTTATTTATTTATTTCAGACAGAAAGAGAACAAGAGAGCGAGCATGAGCGGGGGTGGAGGGGAGGGTAGAGGGAGAAGGACGTGGGGCTCGAACCCAGGACCCTGAGACTGAGACCTGAGCCAAAGGCAGATGCTTAACTGAATGAGCCCCCCAGGCGTCCCTGTCTGGGAACTGTTCTGCTCATGTCCACCCCGGGACAGGCTCCTGGGGCTCCGGGCAGGGGGTCACAGCCCTGAGACCCAGCTACCCCGACTCTGTTTCCTCCACAGCTGACCCTGGACACTAGAGAAATGACAGCAAAGGCAGAGAAGTCACAGGCGCTGACACAGGCTCGTTGCTGCTAATCGGAGGGGCGCGTGGGGCTCAGGGACCCCCACGCTGTGGTTGGGAGGAAGGATGCTGCCGGAGCCCTGCGGCGCCCCTCCCCGACCCCGGGAGCTCCTGGAGGCACCGGCTCGACCAGACGGCAGGGCTCTGGGTTCCCACGAGCTGGTTAGGGGATGCAACCTTCACACATCCTGACCCGCTTTTCTCTTCTTCACCCTCTGTGTCAGTGTCCTAGGTGTGACAGCGAGCACACATCAGGGGGCTTAGAACAACGGCCATGTATTGTCTCAGCTCTGGAGGCCAGAAGACCCGGACCAAGGTGGTCCCAGGACCGTGAGCCCTCTGCAACCTGTAGGGGAGAATCCTTGCGTGCCTCTTCCAGCCTCCGGTGGCAGCCAGCAGTCTCCCGTGTCCCTTAGCCTCGCTCCCATCCCTGTCCGCCTCTTCACATGCCTTGTCTCCGCATCTCTGTCCGAACTGCTCTCTTCTTGTGGGGCCCTTCCTGTGGACCGGCCCCAACTCACTGCGACCTCCTCCGCAAAGACCCTATTTCCACGTGAGGTCACTTGCACAGATACCAGGAATTCAGCCTTCCCAACGTATCCTGCGGGGACAGAACCCGTAGCCGTCCCGCAGGCCGACAGCACGTGGTGAGGGAGCTTGCGGCCCATTCTTTGCTGGCTTGGGCGCCCCTGCGGGTGGTCATGAGCTCCTTGTCATCAGCTCCAAGAGGCAGCACAAAGACAGGCCCAGCATCTCAGCAGGAAGGGAAGCAAGGTCTCAGTGGGGAAAACAAGGAGGCCGCACGGGCTGCTCGGGGGGTCCCAGGCTGTCCCTGGGTCTCAGCCGTTCGAGGCAAAGGTTAAAAATCACACCTTCGAATCCTCTCAGAACATCCCGGAAATGATCAGAAACACCGAGCTGAGATCTGGGGCCAGCAGCTGTGAACTGAGATCTAATGCCAAGGCCAAACCCTCCCCCATGGGGTTTTTGCGGTGCTGGAGCGACGTCCCACCACCGAAGCCTGGATCTGTCTTCATTCATGATGGTTTAGGCTCCCTCCGTATTCTGATAGAGCAGATCATTTTAATCATGCAAACACCATCGACAGCCCACACTTGGGCCGTGACCGCCAGCATAGGGATCCCTTTTGCTGTAGGTCTGTATCACAAATAAGGCTTGTGAAAAAAAGTGGAAAGCCAGTTCAGACCAACAGTGTGACCAGAACTTTGTTGTTTTTTTTTTTAAAGACTTTATTTATTTATTTGACAGAGAGAGAGATCACAAGTAGGCAGAGAGGCAGGCAGAGAGAGAGGAGGAAGCAGGCTCCCCGCTGAGCAGGCAGCCAGATGCGGGGCTCGATCCCAGGACCCTGAGATCATGACCTGAGCTGGAGGCAGAGGCTTTAACCCACTGAGCCACCCAGGCACCCCTTGTGACCAAAACTTTGTAACAGGAACGCCTGGGTGGCTCAGTCAGTGAAGCGCCTGCCTTCTACTCAGGTCATGATCCCAGGGTCCTGGGATCAAGCCCTGCATCGGGCTCTCTGCTCAGTGGGGAGTCTGCTTTCCCTCCTCCTGCCACTCCCCCTACTTGTGCTCTCTCTCTCTCTTTCTGTCAAATAAAAAAATTAAAAAATAAAAAGAACTTTGTAAGAAGCACAAACAAACTCCTTCCCACCCCAAAAGATAACACACACAATACAGAGAAAGGATTTTTTTTTTAGTGTACCTAATTCTGAACAGTGGTTCTCTAGGGAGTGGGAAGGTAGGAGGATTTCTTTCCCTTTCCTTTTTCTAGGGATTTTGACCTGCGGGGTGGCAGGAATCCCTGAGGCTCGTCGAGCAGCCCTGAGCAAAGATAATGCCTGCCCTCTCTTGAGTCTGGGACCAGGGGCTGTTTGAAAGCACCCTGTCTCCTTTGTGTGAACAAGTGGGGTTTCTTCCTATTTGTTTGTTTTTGTTTTGTTTTGTTTTGTTTTGTTTTGTTTTGTGCCAGTTTGCTGTGCAAAGGGAGCAGTCAGACTAACTTTCCCAAGGGCATACCTTAAAGTTTCCAAGATACTTGAATCTCAGGGTAAGCAAATGCTTATCTAGGATTATTTGCCTGGTGATCCAAGGGCCTCTTTGAAAACCCCACCCCCCACCCCCTCACCCTCCCAC